>CM059875.1:10917653-11240050 GCA_030490815.1 Acer saccharum | reverse complement strand
CAAGCAAATTGGACTAGGTTCACTCATACCGGGATTAGGTAGATGTGTGATACTTCCGAGATTAGGTTGTAATCATTTTACACATTTAGTGGATTCGAGGTTCGAGTGTGGCTTACTTACTAGCCCGTGGTTTTTCCCGTGAGGGTTTCCACGTAAAATCAAGTGTTATTTAATTCCGCATTTTATACTTGATTTTTGCTTTATCTAGTTAGGGGTAATTTCGTAATTTTGACTTATACGAAAAATTGGGTATAAGCTTAAAATCTATTCACCCCCCCCCCCCCCCCCCCCCTTCTAGATAGCTTTATACACACCGTGCTATAATTTTTTCAACATGAAGAATTGGATGCACCCGGAACCTAGAAGGAGCGCCATGTGCACCCATGGAGTGGATTGGGCTGCGCATGGCAAGCCCATATCATGGTAGGCTGCGCACGGCAGCCCTATATGGTCTCATGGGCCGCGCACGGCAGCCCCTTTGTGGGGTTGGGGTTGTGGGGTGTGCACCGCCCATGGGAGGCAGCCGAGGGATGTGCGGATGGTTGATGGCCACTTGAAGATCTTGTATTCCTAAACAATTGTAATTTACTTGCTTTTCTAGGATGGACCAAAATTGTGGCTATTTATTTTTTGCATAAATATTACAATATTTGTTATTGTATGATAACATGTCGTATAGAATAGGAGTGCCATTCATATATCTCTTTTGGTATGAACATGCATTGAATGATTTAGGTATCTAAATTGGCGTCTAGATAACTTGGTAAATCATTCTATGGGATTTAATCACACGCCTTAAGTAATTGAGTGGAGAAGGTGTTTTGTAACACCTATGGCCTCCAAGGTTAGTTGAGCTTTATTATTTATTGGTAATCCCCCAAGGGGCGTCCATGAAAGGAATTTAGCAACATATTCCTTACAAGGATAGACTAGACAATTGACTCAAACGAGATTTACTCCCCAATGAGGGATTTTTGTGAGAGAAAATATTGAGGGTCGATATCTTGGTAACACACTCAATGTAATTTTATTGATATCCTCCTAAGAGTTCTTGTCAGTAAAATTCCAAGGCTAAAATTGAAAACTCTGGTTGTTATGTTAACAATTAGGTGGGACCTAGTCTAACTAGTAAATGGTGCGAACTCCAAAGGAGGCGTAACATTTATGGGTGTTAGATCACCGTTGAATTTTTTATGATTGAGTTATTTATTTAAATCAAGATAAATATTCAAAAGTGCTTTATCATGATTATTTACTCATATATATTTTTGTTTTATTCAGAATCATGACCCCATCACTTATGAACATCCTGAAAAATAAACGATTGCATTATACCAAGCTTCATACATAGACAGATCTTGTCTAGGTTTTCCATGCAAGATTCCAAGAAAGGTATGTTACCTTTCAGACATGGAATCAAACTTTCTAAGGAACAAGTTCCTAAGAATGAGCATGAAGAGCAATTCATGAGTAGAGTTCCATATGTCTCGGCAGTTGGAAGTCTCATGTATGCAATGCTCTGCACTAGACCAGATATTTGTTTTGCTGTTGGCATAGTTAGCAGGTTTCAATCGAAACCTGGTCCTGATCACTGGACGACAGTCAAGCATATTTTCAAGTATCTTAAGAGACGAGAGATAATATGCTTGTATACTCTGGAGGGGATTTAATTCCCGTTGGGTATATAGATTCTGATTTCCAATCAGATTCTGACTCCAGAAATCCACATCAGGAGTTGTGTTTACTATTGGAGGTATCATGCAATCTTGTATTGCTGATTCCACCATGGAAGCTGAGTATGTTGCTGCATGCGAGGCTGCCAAAGAGGCTGTTTGGCTCTGCCAATTCTTGATAGACTTGGAAGTGGTTCCTAGTGCGAATAAGCAGATCACTATCTACTGTGACAACAGTGGAGCAGTGGCTAATTCGAAAGAACCAAGAAGTCACAAGAGAGGAAAACACATTGAAAGAAAGTATCATCTTTTAAAGGAGATTGTTCAAAGAGGTAATGTGACGATTACCAAAATCGCGTCAGTATAAAATCTAGCAGATCCCTTCACAAAGGCTCTACCTCATAAGAGTTTCGATAGGCATCTAGAGAACATGGGCATGAGAGATATGACACATTGCTATAGCGCAAGTGGGAGATTGTTAGGATTATACTCAATAGCAAGAGTGTAATATTGTAATTGACAATCTTTTTCATATTAATAAAGTGATTTCTGGTTTAACAAATCTTATAGCATTTATAGTTTAATATTATAATTGTCAAAGTAAATAATCATAAGGTCTAAAGACTATGAGAAAAGAAGAATTGTTCGTACATCTGGATATGTATGAGGAAGACACAATTCTTTAGTTAGTCTTGAATAATGTTCACAACTTAAGTTAAAGGTTGGGCACCTTTATCTTGTTAAAGTTGTAGAATTCTTTTGCTAGCATTTGAGTGGGATCAAATGAGATATGATGAGTCTAAAATCATCGGAGTGTCTTCGAGTGAAAAAATCTAGTGCACTGGGTGCATTGAACTGGATCACAATGAAAAGCTTTATCTAGAACCGTCAATAGATAATAGTCTTTTCATTATCAGGACAATCGGAGAGTCTATCTTAATCCTGAGATAAATGATGGACTTATGGTTGCAAGTGATATCATTTGAGTTATCAATGAGTACGATTATATAGCATAGTCTATCCTCGATAGTTTGGTGATATTCATTTGTTAATCGATAGAGGACTTCATTTATAGATATGGACATCGTGGCTCCATTTATTAAATGAGAGTATAATATCATCATATGGATGTTTTTGAGGTAATTGGATATTAAATCTCAACGTTGAGTTTTCGATAGTGACTATTGAAAACGTGGCTTTTGGACAAGTCAAAATATCCAAGTTCAAAACGTGATCATATGAGTAAATATGGTAACTTGGAGAGTTATAGGCGGTCTATGAACTCTTGACGATTACTGATATTAATCACGAGGATACGCTATCTCCAATATGATTGTCTATGGTATGAATGAGGAACATCTTCTTATTCTATCTTTATTTAAGAGTTCAATTTTAGCTCTTTAGTGGAATGAGTTAAATTAATGGATCGGACCTAAGTGAATCATTTGTTGTTGATTAGTGTTGTATGTTTAAATTCGCCAACTTGACACGTCATCAAAAGAGCTAACGAAAGACTGCCACATCACTCATTGACCGGGTTAAAGGAGGAAGTTTGACAAGTCAGAATGATAGAATAGCTTAAACCAAAAGGAAGTCAAAGATATGGTCGCCGAAGCTAAATACCTACTCGCCGAATGTAGAAGTGTCTCGCCAAATATGCAATACCCATAAAGTAAAGGTACTCGCTGGACCAGCACACTGGGCCTGAACCGACTCGGCAGAAACACAGAAATAAACCCTAAACTTTTAGAAGACCCAGAACAACAAGGAATCATAAAAAGGAAAGTAGACCTGATCCGTGACAAAAAGGATCCTAGTACGAATCAAAGAGGGAAACCTTTCACCCACACGGCTGAAAACAAAGGGAAACCCTAAGTAAACATGTATAAATAGAACCACCTATCCCATGAGGAAGGGGTTCAGAAATCTAGAGAGAGAAAAGAGAGCAATTGTAAGAGAGATCTAAGCGTGTAACAAGGCAACGAAAACCTAGTATTATTCTTCTGCCCTCAGGGGCGCCGTGGTTTTTTCCCATTCAAGGGTTTTCCACGTAAAACTTGTCTTTTGCATGTGTTCTTAATTTTCTTATTTTATATTAAATTGATATAATTGTTGAGTGCGTGGCAATCCAAATTTCACCGTCAACAATTGGCGCTAGAAGGAGGGGGCTTTGAACAGAAACTTCGAGGGACCCTTGCAAATCAGACAGCATGAACAACGACAGCGACAGAGATGGTAACTCCAGCGGAGATTTAGTTGTTGAACCAACCTGCGCCGACAGGAGACAGGGCAGTGACAATCGGGGAACAATCAGCAGCAACGCCAGGAACTAGGGCGGCTGATCCCGGGATTCTGCAGCACTTCCAAGCTGCATTGGTAAACTTAATCAGCGAAGCCAGCAAAATAGGACTTTCGCTCCCCATAGGGTTAGGAGTTTCATCTCCTTACGAGTTAACCACCCCTGGAATCCATCCACCCGGAAGGCTACGATCAGAAGTTCACATCGCAATTCCCGATACTTAAGCAAGACAATCCACTGAGGAGACTCCCCAGGACCACACTGAGGATTTCGAGGGGAGAAAACAAAGGAAGGGAAAAGGTGTGATGAATGAAGAATCCAGGGAGGAACGAGACCAGGTGCGAACACATGGGGTCAATTCCAGCGACACATATCAACGGAACCGGCGGAGACACCGTTCCATCTCATCTGAAGATAAGAGTCCTCGTCCACGAAGGGAGTTACGATCCAAAGAGAAGAGCGAAGCGAAGGAGATCTAAGAGCACTGAAGATCGAAGAAGCCCGGATGAGAGAGGCAATCATGGTAGAATGACAATCAAGAGTAGACTCGATCCAGCAGGAGAACCAACTGGTCAGCGAGATGTCACCCTGCAAGAGCTATCAAGAAAAGTTTCAGCAATGGCGCGAAGGTATGGTTGTAATGTATCTTCGGATGATGAGTCAGATAGCCCATTCATTGAAACTATCGCTCGCACCCAATTTCTAGACAGATTTAGAATGCCAACCATTGAGCAGTACAAGGAGAATAGGGATCCGAAGGAGCACGTTCGCCGATTCCGTAACATTATGGCCCAGTACTCATCCAACGATGGGTTGTTATGCCTCACCTTCCCGCAAACATTCGGCGACCTTGCCTCTAGGTGGTTTGGAAGACTTCCTCCTGGAAGCATAAGTAGCTTCTCAAATCTCAGCAATGCATTTATAAGGCAATTCATGGGGAGTGTCCAGAGAAGAAAGTCACTCGCTCATCTATCCAATCTGAAACAGGAACGTAACGAATCGATCAAGAAGTATCTAGCGAGATTTGGGAAGGAGGTTGCTCAAATTGAAGACGCCAGTGATGTAGCTGTGGTCGCTGCATTCACCAATGGGTTACAAAGTGGGCGATTATCCTTTGACCTACGGAGGGAAAGACCAAAAACTTATGAGGAGATGATGGAAATAGCTGGCGACTATGCACTGGCAGAAGAAGAAGAAGTAGCGCAAGGGGGTAACTATGTGCATGGACACAAACCTGACTCAAAACCGGACCACAAGGATGACAAAAAGACGTAGTCACGTGATCGCCAGAGAGAAGAAAAGGGCCAAAAGGGATATCCAAGAGAAGGCAGAGGAAACGCTCGAACAAATAAATTTGAGGAAGGTACAACCATTACACCCCTTTAACTGGCGATCAGGAGGAGATATTGTCTGTGGTAGAAGACAAGGGACTCGCCAAATACCCTCGGTAACAATCAGCAAATGCCAGGAGAGATACAACTAAGTACTGCCGATTCCACAAAGATCATGGGCACGACACTTCAAAATGTTTTCAATTACACGATCACATTGAAAGCCTGATCAGAGATGGGCACCTGAAGGACTTTGCCTTGAAAGGGGACAAGCACGGTGGTCGCCAGGATAGCCGCCAAGGAAACGGGCAGGACAGGAAGAGTCCAAGGAGGAACAGCCCTAACGCAACCATAAACACCATTTTCGGCGGACCTCACACTGGGAGGAGCAATCGAGAAAGGATGTCAGAGGTTCGAGAAGTAATGTATGAAAGGCAGAAGCATGGAGATCAATTCTGTGCAGAGAAACCCCTAAGAAGGGAAGAGAAGGACATGATCCCATAACATTTACAGCAGAAGACTCAGACGGAATTGATGCAAAGCCTAACGATGCAATCATCGTGGGGGTTCGAATAGCCCATAGGGATGTCCTTCGGGTGATGATTGACAATGGAAGTTCGGCTGATATTTTAAGTGCCTAGAGTATATGATGAGTTACGGCTGGACAGGAAAGATCTTGAACCATTCCATGTGCCATTAAAGGGATTCGGTGGCGCAGAAGTTAGGTCGTCAGGAACTGTGAAGCTGCCAGTGAGATTTGGTACAGCACCATGCCGGCGAACAATCCTGTTAGACTTTGTCGTGGTTGACATCCATAATTGGCCGTATAATGCTTTACTTGGCCGACCATTTCTTAACAAAGCTCGAGCTGTTACTTCTACCCATGCGTTGAAAATAAAATTCCCTACAGAATTTGGTGTCGGAGAATTGAGAGGGTCACAGGAGATGGCTCGCCGCGCCAACCTATCAATCTTCAAAGATAAAGCAGGGATGGAAACCTTGAACATATTCGAGGTAGACAGGGAAGTGCAGGAAGATAATCTGGAAAACTTTGAACTGGACCCAAGGGACAAAACGAGCAGAGAGAAAGAAGAACCAACTGAGTCAGTTATTCTAGAGGAAGCGGAACCAGATAAAACAGTAAAGATCGGAGCAAGGCTGACTGAACAAGTTAAGAAAGACGTGACAAACTTGCTGAGAGAGTATAAGGAGATTTTCGCTTGGTGCCACGAAGACATGCCAGGGATTGATAGAAGCGTAATTTCACACAATCCTGGCTGTGAATGAAAAATGCAAACCGGTTGTGCAGAAAAGGAGAAGCTTCAACCCAGAAAGAAGTGCAGCGATAAAAGAGGAAGTATCAAAGTTACTCGCCGCAAGGTCAATTAGAGAAGTTAAGTACCCGGAATGGGTGGCGAATGTAGGTCCTAGTGAAAAAGAAAAACAATCAATGGAGGATGTGCGTCGACTTCACCGATCTGAACAAAGCCTGCCCCAAGGATAGCTTCCCGCTACCAAGGATTGACCAGTTAGTCGATGCAACAGCCTGGACATGAGACGTTAAGCTTCATGGATGCATATTCAGGATATAACCAGATAAAGATGCACAAGCCAGACGAAGAGAAGACAGCGTTCACCACAGATCAGGGGTTGTATTGTTACACAGTCATGCCATTCGGCCTGAAGAACGCTGGGGCAACTTACCAGCGCTTGGTCAACAAAATGTTCGCCAGACAAATAGGGAGAAATATGGAAGTCTACGTTGACGACATGCTGACAAAAAGCATCACAGCAGATAGACATACAGATGACCTGAGGGAAACATTCGACGTGCTGGTCAAATATGGGATGAAATTGAATCCAGCAAAGTGTGTATTTGGCGTACCATCTGGGAGGTTTCTCGGATATCAAGTACATCAAAGAGGAATAGAGGTGAACCCTAAAAAAATCCAAGCACTAGCAAAAATGGTCTCGCCAAGGACTCTGAAGGACGTCCAAAAACTCACGGGGTGCCTAGCATCGCTGAGCAGATTCATAGCCAAGTCAACAGACAGATGCCTACCATTTTTCAAAGCTCTAAAAAAGGGAAAAGGTATCGAGTGGAATGAGGATTGCGAAAAGGCCTTCCAGGCCTTGAAAGATTACCTTGGACAGGCACCACTGCTATCAAAACCAGAAACGGGAGAAACATTGTACATATACTTATCCGTCTCTGAAGCAGCCACAAGTTCCGTACTAGTGCGACAGGAAGATGGAATCCAGAAGCCAATATACTACACTAGCAAAGCACTATTACCAGCCGAAACAAAGTACTCGCCGGCTGAAAAAATGGCACTCGCCCTAATAACAGCAGCAAGGAAGCTAAGACCATATTTCCAGGCTCATAAAATCGGGGTATACACCAACTGCCCACTGAAGTTAATCCTGCAGAAACCAGAAGTATCCGGTCGATTAACAAAGTGGGCAATCGAATTAAGTGAATTCGATGTGGAGTACCTCCCAAGGACAGCAATTAAAGCCCAGGCAGTGGCAGACTTTGTAGCAGAGTTCACCGAACCAAGCATAAAGGTGGCGAGAATGATGGAGGAACAAAGTAAGAAAATATTCAAATGGCAACTCCGCGTTGACGGCTCGTCAAACACGCATGCAGTGGGGCAGGGGTCATAGTGTCAACCCCTGAGGGAGATTCAGTCGAATGTGCCTTGCGTTTTGACTTCAAAGCTACCAACAATCAAGCTAAGTACGAGGCACTTATAGTAGGTTTAAAGATTAGCACAGTCCTAGGAGCAGACGAGGTGGAAATTTTCAGCGACTCTCAAGTTGTTGTCAATCAGGTACTAGATGAATACCAGGCGAGAGATGAAAGCATTATCACTTACCTGGAATTGGCAAAGGAGCTGTTAGAAAGATTTAAAGAATATAGAATTGTTCATGTCCCCAGAGAAGAAAATGAAAAGGCTGATGCCTTAGCCAAATTGGCATCTGCCACGATCAACATCTGGCCCAACAAAATCTCTATGATCCGCCTATTGCAGCCGAGTATAGTTAAACAAAGGAAGTTGGGGCAGTCTTTGGCGAAGGGAACACTGGATCACACCAATTAAAGAATATCTCGTCAATGATGTACTCCCAAGTGACCCATTAGAGGCAAAGTGGCTGAAGTACAGAGCTACAAGATACTCAGTACTCAATGGAGAACTGTACAAGAGGGGATACTCGAGGGCACTGCAGAGATGTGTCGGACCTGAAGAAGCAGAAGGTATCCTGAGAAGCATACACAGTGGAAATTGTGGGAACCACGCTGGGGGTGCCAGCCTAGCCCACAAAACATTAAGGCAGGGTTTTTACTGGCCAACACTGTTCGCGACTCCAAAAGGGTGGCAGCGAGATGTGAAGCGTGTCAGAAAATTGCCAATAACATCCGACAACCACCTGAGCTCCTGCAAAGTATTACCTCGCCTTGGCCATTCGCCATGTGGGGAATAGACTTGATCGGCCCAATGCCAACAGCAACTGGAGGAGCAAAGCATGCCATAGTAGCCGTGGATTATTTTACAAAATGGGTAGAAGCCGAGCCGTTGGTACATGTAACAGAAGCAAACACCATAAGCTTTGTGAAGAAAAATATCCTATACAGATTCGGGATACCAAACACCATCATCACGGACAATGGGACCCAATTCGATGGTAGGAAATTCAGGGAGCTATGTGATAAGTATGGCATCAACAACTACTACGCTTCTCCAGCACATCCACAGACGAATGGCCAGACTGAAGTAGTGAAAAAGATCATAAAGCACAACCTGATGAAAGCTAAATTGGCAACCAAAAAGGGCAGCTGGGCGGATAAATTACCCAAAGTGCTCTGGGCATATCGAACCACAGAGAGGGGTTCAACAAGCGAAACCCCATATTCCATGGCTTATGGAGCTGAAGCTGTTATTCCCGTGGAAACATCATTCTCTTCACCAAGGGTACAACTCTTTCAGCCAGAAATCAACATTGATATGCTGAAGTGCGGCCTAGATGAGTTAGAAGAAAGAAGAGAGAGCGCGCACAAATAAGGAATACTGCGTATCAACAGAGGGTAGCCAGATATTACAACTCGCATGTGCGTGAAAGGAGGTTCACGCTTGGTGACTTAGTACTGAAGAGGGTGAATCCAAGAACAAGAGACAAGCTACAGGATCACTCGCAGACAAATGGGAAGGGCCTTATCAAATTACAGGAATCGCTGGCCACGGGGCATATCGTATCACTCGAGAAGGCTTTGGCGAACTACCCCGCCCATGCAATGCACAGTACTTGAAGATATATTTTCCCTAAACTCTTGGGAAAAGTTAAAGAGTTTTTTTAACCTTTTTTATTGTGTCTTAGAGCAGTTTTTTCATTTTAGCATTTTTTCTTTATGACTATGTTAACAAAGTTGCAGGAAATATTCAATAAAAGAGTAATTTATTACTAAGAATTCGCAATCACACTCGCCAGTCACAAAGGATATTCGCCATCGTATATCAACTCCATCACATAAAGACGAGTTTCATACTCGCAGCAATGATAATCGGCGAGAAACAAAAACCCGAGTTACAAAAGCGGCGATCGCCATTACGGGAAAATATAAACCCTAAAAGCCAGAAAGCCAGCTGAGCAAAGACAAAACATGTTAAAAACTTGGTGTATGGTCAGATACGTCCTGACAAATACTAAGTACGCCAAATACAGCAATGGCAGCTGAATATAGCTATAAAATATGCTAAAAACTTGGTATATGGTCGGATACGTCCTGGCGAATACCAAGTGAGCCGAAAACTCAGCAATGGCAGCTGAATAAAAGCAAAAAATATGCTAAAATATAACTTGGTGAAAACCTAAGTAAAAGCCAAAAACTCAGCAAGGCAGCTGAACAAAGAAAAGTATATATTCATAACTTTGTATCATTTACAAAATGAATGAACAAAAATAAATTTACAGTCTTTAACAACAGAAGAATCCAAAAATCAACCAGCTGCAGGAGGGCCCTCGCTATCTTCCTCATCTTCAATCTCCTCATCCGAAGGCCAGATGACCGCCTCATCCTCCGTTGGCATGAAAGGCTCATAATCCCTCCCAGCAACGGGACCCAAGTCAGGCTCAGCACCAGAGCCAGAAAAGCTGCCCTTCTGACCTGAGTAGTAAGTATTAAAAGCACGCTTGCTGGGGATCTCTAGATGCATGGGATGAGGTTCAGTCCTGTTATAACGGCAGTGGGCTTTCCATTGTCTCATTTGATCTTTAATCGAGTCCACGCCGTTGGCCATATGCTGCTGGAGGGATCTGTCGAAGCGCTTCAGAGCTTTCTCGTTGGAATGATCCTTCATGGCAAAGAATTTCTTCGCCTGCCTCATGCCTTTCTCAAATTCACGCAACAAAAGCGCATCATAGGCAGGGGATCTCTTGAAGCGATCAACTGACTCAGCCTCCAGCACGGCTTTCAAGTTTTCAAAGATAAGGTCACGAGGAAGATAGCTGGTTGCGTAAATCTACCGCCTCTTGCTCAGCCTTCTCCTTAGCCTCCTCAGCTACCCACTCGGCCTCCAAACGTGCTGCGAAGGACTCTTGACTCGAAGATAGAAGCTCCTTCAACGAGCGAATCTCCTCTTCAGGAGCAGAAAGTTTTTCTTCAACGGCCAGCCGAGAAGACAGATGACCATCCGAGGATTCTCTGAGCTGACCGAGCTGTTGAGCATGGGATTCTTCAGCTGAGAGCTTCTCAGCCGCCAAAACAGAAGCCTGCTCACGCAAGCGTTTAATCTCACGAGAAGCTCTGATCCCAAACTTGTAAGTCTCACCCATCTCAGACATCATCTGAGGAAAAAGACAGCCATAGTTAGAAAAAATATGGAAAAATATAATACATAGAGATTTGCGGCGAAGAACTTACCAAGGAGTGGCAGTTGAAGAAAAATTCCATCTTTCTGTTACAAGACTTGTTTTTAACATGCCCTCAGCCATCACCGATGTATATATCATTATTAGCCAAGTGGGAGCATATCTCAGTAGCCGAAAAATCAAAAGGGACACGTTCCCTTCATCGGCTTCAACCGGTCCGGTAGGAGGAACTTCGTGGGCCAAGCCCGAACCAGAAGCAGAGGTCCCAGCCTGATTTGATGGGCCTGGCCGATCAGTCGACTCAGATTGGCCAGATAGCCTAGGTTGATCTGAGACACTCGGCTCGCCCCATAACCACTGCAGGAGAAGCTGGTCGGGGAGAAGTAGAAGCGGGGAGAGTCTGTTCATTAACCCCCTCAGAGGGAGGCGCCGCTACATTCTCTACTTCAGCAGGCCCCTCATGAACAGCCGGTTGGGTAGAAGGGGTCTCAGCGACATCTGGTTCCTCAGCGTCCTCCTCGTCGGAAGAAACAACGAACTGCAAACCACCCGTGAAGCCCGCTTGGGAGGTCGAGCAGAGTGATCAGACGCGCTCTCAGCAGGACGTTTATTCCTAGCTCTAGGGGCCAGGTTACTCGCAGGATCGTAGAGTCTCAGGAACATCCGCGTCAAAAATAGGAATGTCACTGACCCCCCCTGAAACCCCAACCTTCTCCTTACCCTTACGACTAGAGGTGGTCGCAGCCGGGGTAGTCGCAGCAGTAGCAGTAGTAGGGGTAGTCGCAGCAGCAGCAACAGGAAACAGACGCAGCAGCCTCTGCACGCATAGGGGGTTGCCCCGATTCAACCCCTCCCCCGGTAACGTCACCAGCATCCTCGCCATCAGAAGGTTCATCACCGTCCGGGCCCAACAATTCCCTCCTTGGCCAAACCAGCAGCATGCCTCTTGCTGGCAGCCTCGGAATTCTTCACCGCCTGGGCTTGCAAGTCGCAAACGGTGTCAAAGTCACACACTGCAAGAAAAATAAACAAAGTGTCAATCAACAGAACAAAACGAACAGTAAAACAAAGAATGGACAAAGACTTACAGCGAGGAAGCCTGGCATGTAGGCGTGTGAAAATCCCCTCAGAAATCATTTTTTCCTCATCCAAGAGGAAGGACCTGTCCCTTAAGCTCAAAGGGAGGACAGCTGTCGCGGCGAGGCGAGAGACCTCTCTGTCTAGTAACACAGGGGTCGCCTTCGACCAGGCTTCAGGTGATGTAAAGAGCCTGGAAACCTTCTTCGCCAAGAGATTGCAACGACTGCTGGCAGGTACATCACGGCGCCACTCCCCGCCAACAAAAAACAAGCTATTCTTCCACCTCTTGTTCAAAGTGGGAAAGCCCCAGATGAACCCCTTTTTCTTTTCATCGCCGGATATTTCTACTTAGCCGGGGTTCGCCACGCCCTCAGGGATCCAGTTCTCCACGGGCGAAGAGAGAAGGAAATACGTGCCACCATTTCCCGCTTGCCTTAGCGTGTAAAAGTGGCGGATCTCGCGAGGAGTAGGGGACCCGTAACCCTTCAACTTCCACATGAGGCACAGGCACATCAGTATTCTATAGCTATTTGGGGCGAGCTATGCCGGCGCAATTTGAGCCTCCGCCAAGAATCTGGCAATGAAAGGCTGAAGAGGGAGAGTTACCCCACAACTGAGCATAGCCCCGTAAATGGCGACTGTATTTTCGGGAGGATTCCACACAGCCCGGTCGCCGGGTAACATAAGAGTCACCGAGTCTGGAAGGTCGAAACGACTTTTGTATTTACGAAGCTCATCCTCGCCGACCATATTAACTTCCGTGTCAAAGGAACACGGGCGACTCGGTGAAAAATGCAGCACATCCCTCTGATGATCTTCGACGTCAGAATCAACCGTCGTCTGCGCATCTAGCAAGGATTCACGAGAAGCCCTAGGGGCGCATCGTTTACTGCCGCCTGGATTGGAAGATCTCGGCATATTGGGAGAACCACTGTTGGAAGATGGAGGAAAGATGTTAGGAATAAAGTTATCTTCAGAAGATGGAACATAAACAGAAACCGGGACCGGAGAATCCGGACGAAAATTACGAATCAAGGATTCAATCTTGTCTGCAGTACTTTTATCACCAAGCTCCATGGCTTGCATCATCCGATTAAAAAGATAAGAACGTAAGGAAGGGTCCATGGGAACTCACCAGAAAGCCCTAGATTCACGAAAATGTACAAAAGAGTCGGAGACGCAGAGAGGCAAGAGAAGTCGAATCCGGTGAACCGTCCGGCAAAAAGAGGCACAGGGAAAGGACTGTAGTTAGTTCTCGAAAAAATAAGGAAGACAGAAGCAAAAGATCAAACTGTTCTTTTCTGCTCTGATGAAACACGATGAAGAAAGCAAAGTGAAAGAGAAGAAACGATCGGGCCCTTAAAAAGAGGGAACTTCGAAATTCAAAAAAACAATCAAGTACAATGATACGCAATTAATGAGAATGACGGCCACAGTTACCAAACCGCAACAGTCACCACCAAGTAAATGACATGTGGCATCTTGGGGATAACCAAGCCGTCAGAATGTCCCTTCACCTGTCAAGCAAGTGGAAGCGCCAGAAGTTATGTGGTTTAAATTGAAAGCGTGCACCGAAAGAATCAATTAATAAATACAGCGCGTGGTTAAAAGGAAAGAAGGAGTTATTGCAAAGTGTGTTGAAATCTTATAAACATAAATATAAATACTACTCGCAGAGGCAAACGAAGTGGGAAGAACAAGTCATTCGCCCAGCTCGAAGTATTTATGGGGGTATTGTTGTATGTATAAATTCGCCAACTTAACACGTCATCAAAAGAGCTAACGAAAGACTGCCACGTCACTCATTGACCGGGTTAAAGGAGGAAGTTTGACAAGTCAGAATGATAGAATAGCTTAAACCAAAAGGAAGTCAAAGATATGGTCGCCGAAGCTAAATACCTACTCGCCGAATGTAGAAGTGTGCTCGCCAAATATTCAATACCTAGAAAGTAAGGTACTCGCTGGACCAGCACACTGGGCCTGAACCGACTCGGTAGAAACACAGAAATAAACCCTAAACTTTTAGAAGACCCAGAACAACAAGGAATTATAAAAGGAAAGTAGACCTGATCCGTGACAAGAAAGGATCCTAGTACGAATCAAAGAGGGAAACCTTTCACCCACACGGCTGAAAACAAGGGGAAACCCTAAGTAAACATGTATAAATAGAACCACCTATCCCATGAGGAAAGGGTTCAGAAATCTAGAGAGACAAAAGAGAGCAATTGTAAGAGAGATCTAAGTGTGTAACAAGGCAACGAAAACCTAGTATTATTCTTCTGCCCTCAGGGGCGCCGTGGTTTTTTCCCATTCAAGGGTTTTCCACGTAAAACTTGTCTTTTGCATGTGTTCTTAATTTTCTTATTTTATATTAAATTGATATAATTGTTGAGTGCGTGGCAATCCAAATTTCACCGTCAACAATTAGGTTATGTCTATTGAAGCTTAAATTTAGATAGTCCGCCAAGATCCCCAATCCACACGGACTTGCATGGATCACTTGATATATTCTACCGGACCAATTTATGGGTCCATCTAGAATTGCATTTAATATATTAAGAATATAATTTGCACATTATTTATTTAATGGGTTGATCAATTATATTAATATATTAATGAAAGGCATGTGGGCTTGTTTCTTTTAGTAAGAATGGGTCTAGTTCACATGTGGGCTTTTTAATTAAAGTCTAATGGATTAAATAAAATAAGAAAATAATATTGAGCCCATATATACAAGGTGTGGGCAGCAAGGCTAATTATTTAGTCAAAAATATTATTTATTTTATTGTTTGATTAAATGAGAATTAATTAATAAATTAATTAATTATTTAATTAAGAAACAAAATCTTTTTCTGATCAGGAAATATGTTTCCTAGAATTATACTATTGGTAGTAGTATACTAAAAGTAAAAGACTTGTTTGGTAAGAAAATAAATAATTAAGTTTATTTATTTAATCAAATAAGAAGTCTTTTAATTTAGTCATAATTGAATACTACACTATAGAGTTGGATTAGGGTTTGGGTTCTCAAGAGTGTAAGAGTTTTGGTAAAACCTAAATCCTCTTAGAGTGAGGATTTCGGTCACACACAAACTCTCACAAGAGAGAATGCGGCAACCCTAAAAGAAAATAGGGTTGAATTTCGATCACCCTATATAAGTGAGGTGATGAAATTTGGCCACCCTACTACTTGCTTTGCTTGAGAATTTTTCTTTTGCTTAGAAAATAAATCCTACTCTAGTGATTAGTGTGTGTGAAATTCGGCCAAGACAAAAAGAGAGAAGAGATTATTCTTTCGATAGTACACTAATTGCTTATACATCAATAGGCTTGTGTGTACAACTTCGAATAAGGTTCACGCGAGTTTCGATCATTAGATTGAGAACTCAAAAGTGACCGGAATAATCTTTGTAGTCTTTTGGTTGTTTTGTGACTAACAATAAGAAAAAGAAAGTTTGTTTGTCCATTCTCAGGTACGCAATTCAAAGAAAAGGGAGACCACGCTCCTAGGTGATTCACGTTCGTGCTAGGATTGAAGATCTTGCAGATTACCATCGATGTGAGTCAATCGGATCACGCGACAAAAGGTATTCTTTCTTTTGTTAGTTTATATGTATGTTTAATTAATTTAAAGGGTTAAGGTTCATCAAAGGAAAATTTTTAAAACATACTAAATCGATTTTAGTCTCGCTTTCGTTGCGTTGACCGTATTTTTCCCTACAAGGAGTTCACAATTTCTTTTCTCATTTAACTAAGATTCTACTTTTATGATTGAGTTCTTTGTGCATTTTAATATTTCGGGAAGTCTAAGTTTTGGAGAAAAGTCATTGTGAAACCCATGATTTAATGTCTTTGAGTTGTTTGTTTTTAATTTTTGCATTTTTAAGTTAATAAGGCAAGTTGAGTTGGTTTGTTTGAGTTTGTTTGAGTTTGTGCAGGTCAAGGAGGTGGAATGCACAAAGTTAGAAAAGCCAAGGATGAGTGACCAGTGCAGCAAGGAGGCAATGAGCCTTAGTGCACAAGTCAACTGCGCTTGTGTATACCAGCACATATCGTGGAGGACCCGCGCATTGTGCACGAGTATATATACATGCTGTCATTTTCATGTAGGGCTCACACACTCAAACTCAAACCGAAAATCCATTCTTTTCCCTCCCTCTCACTTTTCAAAGGTATTCCTTACTCCCCACGCTTTCGATTCAAGACAAAAAGGTATGACTCCAATTCTTAATTTGTTCTCACTTGTTTAAACCCTTAATCTCCATCATTTTTCCCTCCTTAAACTTCCTCCAATACACATGAATTTAGTGCTTAATGGTGACCCACGAAATTATGCCCTATATTTGTTTGATTCTTGATGATAATATGTTGGGTTTGATTATTGATACATGTTTGCTATGTTATACAAATTGGAGTAGAAACCACCCATGATATGCATGAAATTTATTCTATGGTTTATGTATGGAGATTGAATTAAATTGACTTAATTGGATGATGATTTGTGTTGGTTAGTGCTTAATAGAGAAAATAAATTGATTAGGAAGAATCTTTGCACAATTGTGTGAGTTTGCAATTGAAGATTTTGGCGTGCACTGGTGTCGCGCAGTTTTTCTGGGCAGGTGCGCTGGTACCACACAAGCGCTAGACCAGCGCAGTTGCCACACATGCTCTTGCACCACACCAACGTAAGACCAGCGTACAATGAACTGATTGCACTAATTTCTGGGCTGGTGCACTGGTGGAATGCATCGGTTAACACCTGCGCATGACCCATGCACCATGATCTGATTGCACTGGCATTGTCTAATTTAATTTTATTTTTATTTTTTTTTGCTCATAATGCCTGCCTACATTTTCATCGATTGTAGTCACCCCTAAACTTTGTATTCTTTTGCAGATGGCAAGAACAAAGAATGCTAGGCATGTCTCACGCACGAAAATATCCAAGAGGCCGCAAATCCCCCAATGTACCTTGAATAGAGATTTCGAAAATCGGTTGGAGGGTTTCCAACGGTGTAAAATAGTGAAGGAAAGGGGTATAGCAATTGACGAACTTGAAAACACCCGTATTCCCGAAATGGTGGAACATAGGGGTTGGGAGACTTATGTAAATACCCCTCCTAAATACTGCAGAAGAGTGGTAGATGAATTTTATGCGGGGATGAACCCCGGGGACTATCAAGTTGGAACGCCAATGATGGTTAGAGGAAGAGAAGTCAAGTTAAACGTGGATGATATCAATAGATACTTCATAACTGAGCTCCCAGAGGACCAGGAAGAGAACATCAGAGATGGAGTGACGTGGAATGACTTGTTTAACGGGAGGAATTTGGATTTGGGAAATGCGTTAGTCATTGAGCCTATGACATTATGGGTGGCCCCAAACTATCCTATTAGGCATACCAACCTGAAGATCGAGTTAGGGGTTTGGAATCTTTCCATCACCCATTCCCTGAGGCCACGTATGCACTATTCCACAGTTTCATCTGACGTTTCTACCCTGTTGTATTGTATTGAGCATGAGCAACCGCTTAATGTGGCGCACATAGTGAAAACTTGCATAGTCACAGTAGGGGACAGCAGGAACCTTGGGCAACCACTTCTATTTCCTTGTCTCATCACAGAGTTTTGTAGGCGTGCTTGTTGGGGTTTTTGCCCTAAAGCTTGTAATTTGTAAATGTGAATTGAACATAAATAAAAGAAGTAGTTTATTCATTCAAATTGTCTCATACATTTAAATATAACATGTGCACTTAACATCCAAGATTGCCAGATGTAATTTCAAACTGAGTATATGAGTGTCATATACAGATGGATGCAGTTTGAAACGAGCAATCTAAAGAGTCCGTAGATAGCAAATAAAGCTGGGTACTTTATTTGTGGTTAATCTACAGCTGCGGTCTATTCTGTAATGTACGGTGATCCTATCTTGCATCATTCATATGGAGATATGAGAATGGAGGCACCTTGTATGATGTGATCATATAGGATTGGGCCATAATCTATATGAATCTCTCACTAAGATCCGTTTAACGATGAGATTCATATATATCAACTAATGATAGTTATATGTGGGTGATCTTAATCCTGAGTGTCTTATCGACTCCTTCAGGTTAGATCGTGGTCTTTGATATACCATGGGTGAGGTCGGAGTTGCATTCTTGATCAATATGCTTCGTATGTTGGGATCGCGGTTTGGCTTGTGGCTGGGAAGGTTTATACACAATAGTGGAATCCACTCTTTCTTGCGAGAAGTAGATGGTAGTTCCCTTAAGGGTTGATTCGGGGCTTGAACAATATGAGCGCTCTCCTAATTCCGTAAGGAATGTAGGATTTATTGTTCATTAGAGAATCAACGGTACTTAATGGAAAGATATAATTATAGGGGTATAACGGACATTATGACCCAGCTCTAATTATGAACTACTTGTGGAGGATTATACCATATGTAATAGCTATATCGATGGACACCGAAGTTATTGGTTTGTGTAAAAACGTCTACAGTTGAGAGAGTGCAGCTTCGGGTTTTTAGTGGAATAACACTGAAGTTAATAATCATGAAATATTAATTAAAGAGTTTAATTAATTATTTCTAAGGATTATTGGAGCTCAAAATACTGTGGGTCCAATAGGTCCCCTTGCTAGCCCGATCGATTTAGGTAACAAGGGTCACAGTTAATTAATTGGATTGTCCAATTAATTGTGTTACGAAAGTGACACGTGTCTATTCGGGAATTAATTGAATAATGAGATTATTTGATTTATGAATATTAATGATTATGTTAATTAAATAATTAGATTATTTAATTGTGTAATTAATCATTAGATGGAGGGTGTTGATTGATATTTAATTTTGAATGAATATAAGATAATTTGATTATTTTATTTTTCATTAAATTAAATATTTAAATTTGAATTTAAAAGAGTTTGAATTCAAATCAAATCAAATCAATTAATATTAATTAATATTTTAAAGATATCAGATATCTTAAATAGATTTAATTAATTAGTTTATTTTAAAATATATATATATATATATATATATATATATATATGATATATTTTTAATCAACACATAAGAGATAGGATCAGTGCATGAAAAGTGTACAACATACAGTGCACGCAAAAAGAAACAAAAAGAAAGAAATTGTGAAGAGTGGTGCGGCAACCACAAAAAGAAAAAAAAAAAAAAAAAAAATTGTTTTGTTCTTATTTTTTGTGTGGTCGAATTCTTCCAATGGAAAAACAAGAGTTGTTTTTCTCGTGTTGTTTCTACTACCTCCATTTAAGTTCCTGAGTACCGTGACGCGCCCACACGCCGTTACTAGTCCCGGGAGATAGCGAGGAACATCAAGTGGTTCAAATCAGGAGCAGATCGTATTAAAGTGAAGGAGCCTACAAACGTTGGTATGAAATTGATTCATCTCCTTCTTATTGTTTTTTATTATTACTGTACAAATGGGTTATATTATGATTGCATTTAAAAATTTTAAAACCCTCTGCTGCGCAATCTGTAACCCTATGTTCCTACAATTGGTATTAGAGCAAATTTTTTATACAGTATAATCGAATTCGATTGCTCTTGATTGCATGTATGAATGTGTAGGCATTTTCTAATGGTTGTATGATGTTTATAATTTTTATTTATTATTTATAAACATGGTTGATCGTTAATTGTATGATACAATGGGTTTAGGTTTTCGTTTTAATGGTTGTAATATTTTTCAATGTAATATTAATCCCGGGTTGTATAATTTTTTTTTTTAATTTCGTTGATTTGCTGTAATTTTGAATTATTGATGTAAATCGAAGACGAAGAACAACGATCCGGAAGAACAATACCAGTAGGCTACCGCACAGGTCTGTGCACTTGCCAAACGCATGATTGTCATGCAAAATTATTGTTGATGTGTGCAATATTTGTTGCACGTGATAATATAATAAAATCGCAACAGCTGGTGCATCGCACTAAAATGCGCAAGAGGTTGTGCAACGCATTGCTGCAACATAGAATATTTAATATTGTTATGTATTTGGGCAGCTGTTATGCAATCCTATGTGCAAGTGTTGCACAACACACTGCTGCAACATTCAATTGTTGTGTGTTTTGTGCAGCAGTCATATGCGTGTACGCGACCATGTTGGGACTGATTTTTGGAAATCCCGGGCCTCCGAAAAATGTTAGAGTAACATTTGGGCTTTAAGGGATTTAATCCATGAGATGGATCCAATAAAATAAATCAAGTTGGACTTGATTTTTGGGCTTGAAAGACGCAGAAGTTTCAGAACCCAAAGACTTGAAGAATATTGAAATTACTTGAGGACCAAGGAATGCCTTGTATAATCTTTTGTAATTAGATATATTTTTTTAAGTTAAATAACCCATTGTACTCGGTCAACTCATGTATGTTTTTATTATGAGATGATTAAAGCATTGCCATACATATACATATCATTTAGATTAGGTGTGCCTACACATATATATGTTGATATGTCATACATGCATTATAGCCATCTATATTATGTGTTTATTTTTTTTAATTTGATTAAAATGGGTAATTCACATAATTGGCTATAAATTAATGGGATTAGTTTTTAGAAGTAAAAACTTGGTAATTCTCATTAATCACTAATCTTTTTATTAAAGAGTTTAATTACTTAGATTAGTAGGGTTCTTTAAATATATTAGGATTAATTCGATTAAGCTCCTAATAATAATTGAACCTAATAATGTGTTTAGTTTTAATAGTTAAAACTTGGTAAATACACATTTAATAATTCTAGTCTCAGTAAATAGTTTACATAGATTAGAATTATCACTAATGAACTAGTTTTTAAAGAGTTAAAATCAAATTAGTTTATTAGTTATTGGAATAGGATTCTAATAATTTGTGATTAATGCACTTGACGCTTAGATTGAAATTAGCCGTTTAATCTAGTTTAATCTAGGTGCATTAATATGTATAGAAAACCCTAATTATAAAATAGTGAGTGGGAGAGGGATATATGACATTATATCCTGCAGTCTCCATCATTAGTTCAACACCGTGAGATTTGAGTGGGGCCTCGTGACGGCTTTGTTTTCGTCCTCCCTAAGGAGGGTTTCCATAAGAATCAATACCAAGGTTGACTTCCTAACAGATAGGATTTCTGAGGGATTTCGGGATTGACCGACCCTAAGGCAGCAATTCCCGAGTTAAGCTCTAGAGATCTGAAATGATGGGTTACACTCACAAAGTTTTAATTAAATTGGTTAATTATAAACCTGACTGAAATAAACGATGGTTGAATGTTAGAGGAATAAGAGTTATTCTGGTATAACATTTGATTGAGAATGTCTCGATCCAACATGCAAGAATTTGACCGACCCTAAGGCGGCACTTGCTTGTGGTATGTTGGATTGTCGTGGCGTAGTAACACTTTTTAGGGTTGTTCTTGTTCATTAAATATTTTCTTGCATCATGTTTAATATTATGCCGAACATTCGCACATGTTTTGAATGTATGACTGAATGAATTCTTAATTTATGTTTTTTCAGCCATGTCAACTGCACTATTACAAATCATAGCCAATGAAAAATTAACTGGTTATAACTACACTAAATGGAAACACAATATCAATGCAATTTTGGTCACCAAGGACCTTAAGTTTGTGCTTACAGAGGAATGTCCTCCAGCGCCTACTGCCCATGCGGCACAAAGAGTTCGTGAGGCATACGAGAAATGGGTCTCATCTGATAAGAAGACCCGAACATATTTGTTGGCTAGTATGACAGACGTGCTTGTCACAAAGCACGAAGCAATGACTTCCGCATTCGAAATAATGGAGTTATTGCAAGCTATGTTTTGGGCAACCCTCTGAGCAAAAGTGGCACGAAGTTGTTCGTTCCACTATGCTCGCTCGTATGAAGGAGGGTACATCAGTTCGGGAAACATGTCCTGAACATAATGTCCTACTTCAACACGGCAGAAAACAAATGGCGGGGCCATTGATGAACCCAGTCAGGTGAGCATCATACTGACGACTCTTCCGAAGAGTTTCGATCAGTTTAAAAGCAAGTATGGGATGAACAAGTTAAGGTTCAATCTGACTCAGTTGCTTAATGAGCTCACTATCTTTGAGTCCATGACTAAGGACAACAAAGATAAGACCGATGAGGCAAATGTTGCTGAACCATCTTCTTCTGGATCAAATAAGAGGAAGAGGTCTGATGGGAAGGATAAAGGTAAGCCCAAACACAAGAAGCTCAAAGCAAGAAGAAAAAGGCAAAAAGTAAATGTGATTTACTTGTTCTTGAATCGTGTTTAGTGGAAGATGATTCTTCACCCTGGATAGTTGATTCGGGAGCCACTAACCATGTTTGTTCTTCTTTGCAATGGACTGATTCTTGGACACAGCTTGAGGAGGGAGTCTTCTCTATGCGTGTGGGGTCAGGGGATGTCATATCGACACGAGCAGTGGGCATAATTAGATTGCGTTTTTGTAATAATAATTTTATATTGTTGGGCAATGTATTTTTCATTCCTGGATTTACACGGAATTTAATTTCCATTTCTAAGTTGTTAGAACAATTATATTCTGTTTCTTTTGATAATAAATCAGTTATTATTACAAAGAATGGTCTAAATATTTGTTTAGGAATTAATGAAAACAATTTGTATGTGTTAAGACCGTTAATACATACAACATTGCTCAACACCGAAATGTTTAAGGTTGAAAAACCAAAAACTAAACGACATAAGATTTCTCCAGAAAACGAAACGTATCTCTAGCATCTAAGGCTTGGTCATATTAACCTTGATCGGATAAATAGACTAGTTAAAAGCGGATCTTTAAGTGAGTTAAAGGTTGGCACCTTACCTGTCTGTGAATCCTGTTTAGAAGGTAAAATTACCAAGAGACCTTTTACTGGAAAAGGGATTAGAGCTAAAGAACCACTTGAGCTTATACATTCAGACGTCTATGGACCGATGAATGTTAAAACAAGGGGTGGTTATGAGTATTATGTCACCTTTATAGATGACTACTCGAGATACGGATATGTCTACCTAATGCAACGGAAGTTGAAAACTTTTGAAAAGTTCAAAGAATTCCGAGCTGAAGTTGAGAACCAATTAGGAAAGACTATCAAGTCTCTACAATTTGATCGTAGAGGTGAGTACCTTGACCAAGAGTTTGAAGACTTTATGGTTAAGTATGGGATAGTATCCCAACTCACAGCTCCTAGTACACCACAACAGAATGGTGTCGCGGAGAGGAGAAATAGAACCCTAATGGAAATGGTGAGATCTATGATTAGTTTCTCATCATTACCAAATTCTTTTTAGGGATACGCATTACAAACAGCGGCATACATTTTGAATGTAGTGCCATCCAAATCTGTTCCTAAGACTCCCCTGGAGTTATGGAATGGTCGTAAAGTTAGTTTGCGACATTTCCACGTATGGGGGTGTCCAGCACACGTGTTGAAGAACAGAACTAGAAAGTTAGATCCCAAGTCTGTGGTCTGCTTGTTTGTAGGATACTCCAAGGAGACCAGAGATGGATACTTCTATAGTCCCGAAGATAACAAAGTATTTGTATCGACAAATGCAACGTTTCTTGAGGATAACTATATTAGTGACCATAAACCTCGTTCTAAAATTGTATTGAATGAGTTGGAGCTTGGTGAGACCAGTATTCAATCAACAAGAGTTGTTGATCCATTAATATTTGAGAGTCAGATAATTCCTATTCAGAATACACTACCACCTAGGCGTAGTGTTAGGGTTGTGAGACAGCCTGAATGCTATTTGGGTGTAAGTGAGGGACAAGATGTTGTCTCTGCTGATAGTGTGGATGATCCATTGACATTTAATAATGCAATGGAAGATCCTGATAAAGAGGAATGACTTAAAGCCATGAATCTCGAGATAGAGTCCATGTACTCTAACTCAGTTTGGGAACTTGTAGACTTACCGGATTGGGTGAAACCCATAGGGTGTAAGTGGATCTACAAGAGAAAGAGAGGAGTAGACGGGAAGGTAGCGACCTTCAAGGCAAAGCTAGTGGCCAAGGGTTATACCCAGAAAGAGGGGGTCGATTATGAAGAGACCTTCTCGCCAGTAGCCATGTTTAAGTCTATTCGGATTCTCTTATCCATTGCTGCCTGTTTTGATTACGAAATTTGGCAAATGGACGGCAAGACTGCATTCTTGAATGGAAATCTTGAAGAGAGCATCTACATGATGCAATCAGAGGGATTCGTGTCTCCAGATCAAGAGCAAAAAGTTTGCAAGTTGCAAAGATCTATTTATGGACTTAAGCAAGCATCTAGATCTTGGAACATAAGGTTTGATGATGTGATCACAACCTATGGCTTCGAGCAAAATGTTGATGAGCCTTGTGTCTACAAACACATCATTGACAAGAAGGTAGTTTTCTTGGTTCTTTATGTAGATGATATTCTACTCATTGGGAATGATGTAGGGGTATTATCTGAAGTAAAGTGCTGGCTGGCTAGCCAATTCCAAATGAAAGATTTGGGAGAGGCGAGTTATGTTCTAGGGATCCAACTTATAAGGGATCGTAAGAACAAACTCATAGCACTGTCTCAGGCATCGTATATCGACAAGATTCTTATGCGATTTTCGATGCAGAACTCCAAGAAAGGTAATTTACCATCCAGACATGGAGTTCACTTGTCTAAGGAACAGTGTCCTAAGACACCTCAAGAAGTTGAGGATATGAGACGTGTTCCCTATGCGTCAGCAGTAGGTAGTCTCATGTATGCTATGTTATGCATGAGACCGGACATCTGCTTCGTAGTGGGAGTAGCCAGTAGATACTAGTCCAACCCAGGATTGGATCATTGGGTTGCTGTCAAGACTATTCTCAAGTATCTTCGGAGAACGAGAAACTATATGTTAGTATATTCTGAACAGGATTTGATCCCGTTAGGATATACGGATTCTGATTTTCAGTCAGACAGGGATTCTAAGAAATCCACGTCTGGATCAGTATTCACCCTTGGTGGTGGAGCCATTGTGTGGAGGAGTATTAAGCAATCTTGTATTGCTGATTCCACCATGGAAGCCGAATATGTAGCCGCTTGTAAAGCTACTAAAGAGGCTGTTTGGCTCCGTAAGTTCTTGAGCGATCTGGAAGTTGTTCCAGATCTGGATAAGCCAATCACACTTTATTGTAACAACAGTGGTGCTGTGGCTAATTCCAAAGAACCAAGAAGCCATAAGAGAGGTAAGCATATAGAGAGAAAGTATCATCTCATTAGAGAGATAGTGCAGAGAGGAGATGTGATCGTCACCAAGATAGCCTCACAAGACAATCATGCTAATCCATTTACGAAGACCTTACCGGCTAAAGTGTTTGAAGGTCACCTAGAAAGTCTAGGGTTACGAGACATGACTCACATGCTTTAGTGCAAGTGGGAGATTGTTGGGGTTTTTCCCCTAAAGCTTGTAATTTGTAATATAATTTGAACATATATAAAAGAAGTAGTACATTCATTCATTTTGTGTCATACTTTATATATATAACATGTGCACTTAACATCCAAGATTGCCAGATGTAATTTCAAACTGAGTATATGAGTGTCATATACAGATGGATGCAATTTGAAACAAGCAATCTAAAGAGTCCGTAGATAGCAAATAAAGCTGGGTACTTTATTTGTGGTTAATCTACAGCTACGGTCTATTTCATAGTGTACGGTGATCTTATCCTGGATCATTCATATGGAGATATGAGAATAGAGGCACCTTGTATGATGTGATCATATAGGACTGGGCCATGATCTATATGAATCTCTCACTAAGATCCATTTAACGATGAGATTCATATATATCAACTAATGATGGCTATATATGGGTGATCTTAATCCTGGGTGTCTTATCTACTCCTTCAGGTTAGATCGTGGTCTTTGATATACCATGGGTGAGGTCGGAGTTGCATTCCTAATCAATATGCTCCGTATGTTGGGATCGCGGTTTGGCTTATGGCTGGGAAGGTTTGTACACAATAGTGGAATCCACTCCTTCTTGCGAGAAGTAGATGGTAGTTCCCTTAAGGGTTGATTCGGGGCTTGAACAATATGAGCGCTCTCCTAATTCCGTAAGGAATGTAGGATTTATTGTTCATTAGAGAATCAATGGTACTTAAAGGAAAGATATAATTAGAGGGGTATAACGGACATTATGACCCAGCTCTAATTATGAACTACTTGTGGAGGATTATACCATATGTAATAGCTATATCGATGGACACCGAAAGTTATTAGTTTGTGTAAAAACGTCTACAGTTGAAAGAGTGCAACTTCGGGTTTTTAGTGGAATAACACCGAAGTTAATAATCATGAAATATTAATTGAAGCGTTTAATTAATTATTTCTAAGGATTATTGGAGCTCAAAATATTGTGGGTCCATTAGGTCCCCTTGCTAGCCCGATCAATTTAAGTAACAAAGGTCACGGTCAATTAATTGGATTGTCCAATTAATTGTGTTACGAAAGTGACACATATCTATTCGGGAACTAATTGAATAATTAGATTATTTAATTAATGATTTTAATGATTATGACACTTAAAATAATAAGATTATTTAATTGTGTAATTAATCATTATATGGAGGGTGTTGATTGATATTTAATTTTGAATGAAGAAAAGATAATTTGATTATTTTATTTTCATTAAATTAAATATTTAAATTTGAATTTAAAAGATTTTTGAATTCAAATCAAATCAAATTAATTAATTAATATCTTTAAAGATATTAGATATCTTAAAAAGATTTAATTGATTATTTTATTTTAAAAATATATATGTGATATATGTTTTATATATAAAACACTGATAATGATCAGTGTATTATTGATTTGGTTGACAACACAAAAAAATAAAAAATTAAAATTAAAATTTAAAAAAAAAAAAAAAAAGCAAGAAGAGAAAAAAGAAAGTGGGGTGCGGCAGCCAAGAAGGAAAAAAGAGAAAAAAATTATATTTTTTTTTTAAGCTTTCTTTTTGTGTGTCCTAACCTAAGACATACAAACAACAAGAGTTGTTTTTGTGTGTTCTTCTCTTCTTCTTATTTCATACAGGTTCCTGAATACCGTGACGCACCCACACGCTGTTACTAGTTCCGGGAGATAGCGAGGAAGATCAAGTGGTACAAATCAGGAGCAGATCGTATTAAAGTGAAGGAGCCTCGTACATAGGTATGAAGAAAATTGTTTCTTCCCTTTTAATATATATTTCTATTTCGATTTCTTTTGTTTTAACTATTCCGAAAAATAGATCCTTGGTTTTATCAATCATAGTATTTCTTTATGAAATATTTTTTTTAAGAACCTTCCGCTGCGTGATTGGTAAAACGGGGTCCTAACAATTGGTATCAGAGCAAGTGAACTCCATGTTTGGATTTTGGGGGTGACCCATTTGAGGACCCTATGACAGACATTGGAATGGGTACCTGGACCACTCTTGAGATAGAGAGAGATCCGACCAGTCAGAGAAGGAAGACAGGAAGAAGAAAGATCAGATCAGATCAGATCCAAGGCAGGGCAGAGTAGTCAGTAGTAGGATATCCCTGAGGACATGGATTACGAGCAGGAGCAGATGGATCATGACCAGTGGACCTCAATTCTTGATACGCCGGGGGACAAGGTTCCTTGGCAGACTATGATGGAAATAATAGAAGAAGTCAGAGGCAGCTTCGAAGAAGTGTGGGAAAACATCACTAAGATGCGAGCAGAGCTTCAATTAGTCCCATACGCAAGAAGGAAGAAGCAGTCAGCTCCTACAGCACCCCTGGAAGGTCCTATGATTGATGAATATGGAACTCAGTATAGGGCAGCTATGGAGATGTCCAGGAGAGAGCACGAGGAGAGGCTCAGAGCAGAGCAGGATCCGAGAAGGAAGAGACCGACAGTTGACGAGCTAGCAGAGTCGTCAGATGACAAGTGATCCTTGCTATTTTGCACATCTATATTTTGCCATGTTATTTTCTATTATCATTGTTCTATTTTTGTTGTTTTGTACTTCTCTAGGATGGAACATTTTAATTCTTGCACAATATTTCTTTTGATATTGGTAGATCTTATTTCTTGGATTTAGGATTTTATATGGATATTATTTGGTGGATGTTTTTAATGAAATCATTTGGTAGTTTTTATTCTTGATAGCTAGGTTCTTCATCTCTTGGGAAGAAACATGACAACTTGCAAGTCTTGGAGGGACGAGCAAGCCAAGAGTGCTCATAAAAAGAGCGAGAACCTTCTCTTCTCCAATAAGGGAGTTTTTACCTTGTGTTTATTTGTCCAAATTATCTAGTTGTCGATAATTGTGTGGATGCATTCATTATATAGTATTCTTAGTGATGAAAGAGCCGAAGGCTCATGATTTTGCATGTATACAGGTTTAATGGAATATATGCCCAATTTGGTTTGGGGGTTTGATTATATGCATACTTATATAGGTTTTGAGCTTATTTTTAGATCCAGTTTGGGGGTTGTTGTACCCCCAGTCAGCTAATTTTTGAGAAAATGCTTGTTATAGGTTGAAAAATTACCTTTGCGCTATTTGATATATTGCATGAATCGCCTTGTTTAGTAGAGCCTTTTTGAGTCTTGTAAGGTGTTTCCCCCCGCTAGGCCGTACTCTTTGGTTTCCAACAATGGGGACATTGTTGAGTTTTGGTTTGGGGGTGAAGTCACCCTTTAAGTCGTCTTTTTAGTGTCCATATATTTTTTTCAAATTGTCGCTTGGCCAAAATTTCGAGCTTTAAGTAGTTCAGATGTAATGCCTTTAGCATGTGCTTTTGGCGAGTTCTTTGTATGCATAATAATCTTGTGATGTAGCTTGGTGCCCTTAGGGTTTCGCTTGCATCTTCATGGGTTTGTCCCATCCTTGGTGTTAAGTTGAGAGAACTCGGCGCTTTCACACCTTGTCCTAATAGTGGAGATTACCACGAGATCACAAACACAAACCTTCAAATTGCGCATTTTGAGTGTTATTATTGAATATTCTTAACCACGTCTCTCGTCATATACGTCACATGCCATAGGACATGCATATAATATAGTGAATTGCTTGATGATGTGTTCATTCCCTTGATAGATGATTGTGGAAATGATTTTAGGCAATGTGTGTGCACTTTATTACCTACAAAAGCCTAAACACGTTCCTATCCTATTGTGTGCTCCAAAGCCCAACTTAAGGCCAAACACTACTCTTTCATTTGGTACCACGTACAACCATATACATAATAGCCTAAACACATGCCTACCTTTTTACGAATCATGTTAGGATGTGTTAATTGTGGTAATGAAAGTAATTAAGCTCTAATCGTCAATTAGCGTGTACTAAGGCAAAATGTTGCAAATGTGCTAGCAAGTGGCTTAAAATGTAAAAGTGCTAAGAATGAGCACTTATGAGCTTAAAAATGTGTTAGGTTTATAGTTTGTGTTGGCATGTATTCCATATCAAAACGTGTTTCTTTTGTAATGTTTAGTGGTCCATATGTTGAAGATTTATGAAGACGAAGAAAGTCTTGGCCACAATTCATGCAAAAATCCGGCCTCAAAGAGATATGTGCTTCATTGATCATCAAAGGTAATATAAGACCTCATATCTCTTACAAGGCTAGGCACACACACACACATGGCATCCTTGTGTGTTCCTTCATGGTTAAACATCATTTATATATCACTTTCACACACTTGATAATATATGCTCATGCATTTATACTATCTTGACAAACTTTGCTTATTGCATGTTCTAGGACTATGTCTAGGAAATAGTATATGTGTGTGTATTTGTATTTGTATGTTTTCATATTTTTGTATTTGGACTTGAATATGCTCTATTATGATTCCTTATTGAGTTCCGATCATTTTGGTTACTCATTCATTTAGTTTTGAGTCCAAACGATGTAGCTATGCTACTTTTCGTTCTCATTCGTTGAGTTGACTTCATCGTCATTTTCCGAGATGATTTCTCAACCATTTTTCAAAGTTGTGTAGTCTTCATCATGCGTGAGGAAGTCACGGTTCATAATCCAAAAATGGATTCGAAATCGGAGTTCGGATGCCCAAGATACAGCTGAAGAACGTGAGGGAACGTGCGAGAGGCGAAAGTTGCCAAGAGGCCACGTGGCCCAAGCCGTGTGGGAGCCGTGGGCCCCACGGCCAGAGAGCCTCTCTAGCCCCGTGTGGCCCACGCACCCCTCACGGGCTGGGGTGACGTGGCCACTCTTGATTGGTCCATTTTTCCTTCTCTCTCCTCCTTTTTATTTCCCTCAATTCCCTCCATTTTGTTTTCAAGAAGAAAAGATTGTGTAATCCCGTCAGATTTTTTCTCCCAAATTTTCTCACCTTCCAAACACCATAACTTCTTCATACGAAGTTGGATTTGAGTGATTCAAGTTGGAGATCATTCGTAATCGAGTCCTCTACCTTTTTCAAGTGGTTTGGTGGCTGTTTGATCGATATTTCTGGTGGTTCCACATAGAAATCCGAACCAGCTCGTGAATCCAAGGTATTGGTCTTATCTTTGGGGTTTCTTTCTTTTTAACCTTCAATTTGCTTGGGGTTTCTTCTTCTATATGTATGTTTATGTTTGGTGAATGCTATTGAGAAAGATAGCTTCATAATCATTCTAATCTAAGTTTATTTAGAGACAAATGTGGACTAGTTTCTATGATTCTAGGTTTTTCACATGTTTGTGAGTTATATTGTGATTAGAATGACATCTTAGGTTGTTTGTGACTTGATTGAATCAATTTTGTGATAAATGACCTTGAGATTTGATTTGATCCTTTGATTGATGAAATCTAGGATTATTGTATTTGTATTTGTTTTAGAGCAATCTATGATTTAATTGATTTACATCTTGAATCCTTGCTCTATATTTTTTGCTAGAATATTGATTGATTGAATCTCATATATCTAGCATTTTATTGTATGTTGATAGCATCTTGAACTTGTACTTCATGAATATATTTTGTTCAATTGTTGTATGTGTGAATGAGACTTTGAGCTTATGTGTTTGGTGTTTACACATGCTTTAGGTTTTATTCTTGTATTTTGCATCTAGACTTTTATTACTTGTGATATCACATGTTTAGGTCTATTCGTACCATGGAATGTATTGATCACATGTTCTATGTTGAATTGGTTGTTTGTGTTAGGATTATGCTCAATAGCAAGAGTGTAATGTTGTAATTGACAATCTTTTTCATATTAATAAAGTGATTTCTGGTTTAACAAATCTTATAGCATTTATAGTTTAATATTATAATTGTCAAAGTAAATAATCATAAGGTCTAAAGACTATGAGAAAATAAGAATTGTTCGTACATCTAGATATGTATGAGGTAGACACAATTCTTTAGTTAGTCTTGAATAATGTTCACAACTTAAGTTAAAGGTTGGGCACCTTTATCTTGTTAAAGTTGTAGAATTCTTTTGCTAGCATTTGAGTGGGATCAAATGAGATATGATGAGTCTAAAATCATCGGAGTGTCTTCGAGTAAAAACAATCTAGTGCACTGGGTGCATTGAACTAGATCACAATGAAAAGCTTATTTAGAACCGTCAATAGATAATAGTCTTTTCATTATCAGAACTAAAATAAATATAAACATGTCCTAAGGTAATCTAGAGGGGGGTGAATAGATTTTAAACATTTTTACCCAATTTTTCGAGATTAGTCCAAATTACGAAAAAGCCCCAATCTAGTCAATATACAAAAACAAGCATACAAGTGCAGGAAATTAAAGGACACACAATATTTACGTGGAAACCCACACGGGGAAAAACCACGGGCTGTTATGTGCGCCACACGAGAACCTCGAATCCACTATTTACAAATACGATTACAAATTAGGTTGACCACATCACACCTAAATTTACTAATCGTCTTTGCTACCCGCGGGCCTTTAATAGTGACTCTAGTCCCTTGCTTGCAAACTACCTAAGAGGTAAATACAAGACTTGTCTCTAAAGTGAAGAGATAGCACAACCTAAGGTGAATATGTGAAATACTCAAGATGCTAAAAATGCAAGGTTAGACATTTAAGCTTATCTAGGCATGGATGAACATGTTAGACATTCCTAGATATCATATCACTAGATGACATGCATATAACAATACTAAATAAGCAACCAAAATCCTATATGCATTATCTATCACTAAAACAACTCACAAACCACAATAAAACAATCTTGAAACTAAGTCAAGTCATAAAGATGCAATCTTGAATCAATTCAAGTAATAAAAAAGCTATCTTGTAAAGCAAGAACATAAAGATATGAGAATGATGTTCTAGATACAAGTCATGTAAGCAAAGATGAAACCCTAAAGAAAATCAAACTAGAACATCCTAGATGACATATCAAACATGCAAGAAAGATGGGTTTTTGTGTTTTGAGTAATAAAAATGGAGTCTTGATACCTTGGCTTTGAAGATGCTCAAAAGTGCTTTCAAAGGTGTAATTTTTTCTCTAGAAAATGAGCCAAGGCAAACAAGACACATATATATGAGATCCAAAGAAGTGATGTCGTTTTGAAGAAAACGATTCAGCTTCTCACGGGCAACCGCTGTGCGTACCGCTCAAGAGGCAACATGCCTAGGGCAGCGGTACATCAAGCGTGAAAAAACTGATCTGGCTCGCTGCAGGAGGACCGCTGGCCAGGCACATGCCTAGGGGGCGGTCTAGGCCGCGGTAAAGCACAGACAGTGCATCAGCTCAAGTTTTGAGCGCCCCAAAATATGACCAAACGACATCGAAACCTTTCGAATAATATATTGTTGGAAAGGTATGGAGGTATACTTTCTACTCCAATTAACAAAACATGATTTGGATAAATATAGACAAAGTTATGGTCATTTGAGTGACCAAAGGTCAGATTCGGATAACAGATGTGATGCCCTATTTTAGTGGTCACTTTGGAAATTTCAAAACCAATCCAAACGGTCATGAAATATTACGAATAATATACCGTTGGAAAGGTATGGGTGTCTAGTTTGTCCAGAATTTTACAAAACTCAATTTAAATCTTTTGATAAAAAGTTATGGTCACAAGACCATACAAAGGTCGGTTTTGAAAAACGTTTAAAACATTGAAATCCAATCTTTTTAAACTAGACACTTTACTCCAAATAACCAAACCGAATCTAACACTTATCCAAGAGAAGAATGAGTCCTTCTCAAGTGGTCAACCATCACGCTAAGACATGCACACCATCGTGCAAGCGTGGACATTTCCGATCACACAAACGGAAACGAATTACACCACACTTAAGACAAACATACATGAAGTGCAAGTGTGGGAAGTGACAAGTGGATGCAACCTAGAGTCTAGCATGGCATGGCAATTATCAAACAAGGATGCAATCAACAAAATATGCAACCAATGTGAGTGTGTGCAACTACATCTCTTCAAAATAGAGTTAAGTCAAGAGAGCTACCTTTCTTGAAGCTCTTGATCACACAATGAGGTTTTCTTCCATTCTAAGCTACCCTTACATATAGAACCCCATTGTGATTTTGCCAACGAAATACGCCAATCAAAAGTGAGGCACTTACAAGGACAATCGGAGAGTCTAGCTTAATCTTGAGATAAATGATAGACTTATGGTTGCAAGTGATATCATTTGAGTTATCAATGAGTACGATTATATAGCATAGTCTATCCTCGATAGTTTGGTGATATTCATTTGTTAATCGATAGAGGACTTCATTTATAGATATGGACATCGTGGCTCCATTTATTAATGAGAGTATAATATCATCGTATGGATGTTTTGAGGTAATTGGATATTAAATCTCAACGTTGAGTTTTCGATAGTGTCTATTGAAAACATGGCTTCTGGACAAGTCAAAATATCCAAGTTCAAAACGTGGTCATATGAGTAAATATGGTAACTTGGAGAGTTATAGGCGGTCTATGAACTCTTGGCGATTACTGATATTAATCACAAGGATACACTATCTCCAACATGATTGTCGAGGGTATGAATGAGGAACATCTTCTTATTCTATCTTTATTTAAGAGTTCAATTTTAGCTCTTTAGTGGAATGAGTTAAAATTAATGGATCGGACCTAAGTGAATCATTTGTTGATTGTGATTAGGTTATGTCTATTGAAGCTTAAATTTAGATAGCCCGCCAAGATCCCCAATCCACACGGACTTGTATGGATCACTTGATATATTCTACCGGACCAATTTATGGGTCCATCTAGAATTGCATTTAATATATTAAGAATATAATTTGCACATTATTTGTTTAATGGGCTGATCAATTATATTAATATATTAATGAAAGACATGTGGGCTTGTTTCTTTTAGTAAGAATGGGTCTGGTTCACATGTGGGCTTTTTATTTAAAGTCCAATGGATTAAATAAAATAAGGAAATAATATTTGGCCCATATATTTCATGTGGGGCGGCAAGGCTATATTATTAGTCAAAAATATTATTTTATTTTATTGTTTGATTAAATGAGAATTAATTAATTTATTAATTAATTATTTAATTAAAAAACAAAATCTTTTTCTGATCAGGAAATATGTTTCCTAGAATTATACTATTGGTAGTAGTATACTAAAAGTAAAAGATTTGTTTGATAAGAAAATAAATAATTAAGTTTATTTATTTAATCAAATAAGAAGTCTTTTTATTTAGTCAATAAAAGAATGAAAATACTTATGAGTTAAATTAGGGTTAGGAGTCTAAAAAGTTGATGGGAATTAGGGTTGAATTTCGGTCACCCTATATAAGTGACATGATGAAATTCGGCCAACCCTAATATACAACACCTTATAGATTTCGGCAACCCTAAAGTAAAAAGAAAAAGAAATTCGACCACCCTATATAATAGATCTTATAGGGTTCGGCCACCCTAAGTTGTTTACTGAATCAATTTTCTTCTTCTTCTCAACTCATAGAAAAGTGTTTGATTATTTTGCCAAGACAAAAAAAGAGAGAAGAGATTATTCTTTTGATAGTACACTATTTGCTTATTCATCAATAGGCTTGTGTGTACAATATCGAATTAGGTTCACGCGAGTTTCGATCATTAGATTGAGAACTCAAAAGTGACCGGAATAATCTTTGTAGTCTTTTGATTGTTTTTGTGACTAACAAAAGAAAAAGAAAGTTTGTTTGTCCATTCTCAGGTTCGCAATTCAAGGAAAAGGGAGACCACGCTCCTAGATGATTCACGTTCATGCTAGGATTGAAGATCTTGCGGATTACCATCGACGTAAGTCAATCGGATCACACGACAAAAGGTATTATACTTTTTGTTACTTTATATGTATGGTTAATTAATTTAAAGGGTTAAGGTTCATCAAAGGAAAAATTTTAAAACATACTAAATCTATTTTTAGTCTCGCTTCCGCTGCGTGTACTACGGTATTTTTCCCTACAGTTTGCATCATTTGCATTCACATGATCACACTAGGAAGTCCTTGTAAAGGCATGAAGTCTTGGTTAGAGTTGGGATGACTCAGATAGCCAAGCATGAAGACTTGCCTAGAGTCGGGATGACTTGGATAGGTAAGCAAGAAGTCATGGCTAGAGTCGAGAGGACTCGGATAGTCATGCATGGGAGGCTCCCTAAAGGCATAAGTGCATTGGATAGGGAGTTGGCTATTATATTGGTAGGCATAGGCGTATGGTTAGACATAGACTCCAAAAGAGCGGGGTACACGAGAGGTGTATGCACTCTTGAGGAATTTCTAATCTTCCATCAATGTTGGTTTTGTGTGTTGTCCAATATATGGTGGTTTCGCATCATTGAGGGATCTCATACTTTCCAATAGGGTTGGGTAGACTTAGACTCCACTAGGTTGGGTGAGCTAAAGATTGGTCACTTTGTGGATTCTCTATTTTTATCATCCAATATATATAGTACCCTAATGGTTGTATTTCAACCCGTGGATGTTTCCTCCTTGGAGGTTTTACCACGTTAAAAATCTCTTGTGTTAATTCTTCCTATCTCTATCTTTTATATTTTATTTGTGTATGTTATTATCTTGTTTCATATTATTCACTTGTGATGTATAGTGAAGCAAGTATTTGTAAAGTGTGATTTGTGGATTCATTCTTTTGATCATTTTTGTATATATGATTCTTTTGTATATTGTAATTTTTGTATAGTGATATTTGATCACTCTTGTAACTCATTGAACATCTATTGAAATACAAGTATTCTTTGTTGTTGTGTTTATTTGTTCTTATACCTCACACAACTAGATGATATACTTAGACCTTGTTCTCATGATTATATTCTCATATTGTCTATGTATGTCTTTCTTGGTTTATTTTGTTGTGTGTATGGCTACATTGAGGGACAAACGAAAGTTTGTTCAAGGGATTGAAAAAAGGTGTAAAAAAACCTATTCACCACCCCCCCCCCCCCCCCCCCCTCTGTAGGTATGCCTTAAGTAATTTAACTACGTTTGTATACTTTCAAAATGTCAAAAGCAAAAGATAAAAAATAAAAGAAAAGAATGAAAGCAAGGAAAGAAAAGAAAGCAAAAGATCCTTGACATGTGTAATGATAAGTACTCACAATGTGGAGTACAATATTGGAAGCACAAAATTGTGCAACTTGAATGCCTAGATGCTAATGTGTGAGTAATTGTGAAACAGAGCATTGTATGGGGTGTGTGGGTATATTCTATCATGATTGGTAATTTTGAACTCCAAAACTTCCCATTTCTTTGTATTACCTCATTAAACCCCATGGCCACGTTATAACCAAGAAAAAGACCTTTTTGATCCATAATGAGTCTAAATTGGGAATGTCGGTTGACACATGATCTTTCACATTCATGGCATAGTGATCTTTTCCTAGGATAGACATTGCTTAAATTCTATGCATCATTCATCTTTGCATATATGTATGTATGGAACCTAGGGCTCTAAGAGGAGAAGAAAAGAGTGAATCATGTGAGTTTAGAATTTAAGCGAATTACGCTCAAGACGTGAAAGTGAGTAGTCCCTGATGCATGAGTACCTTTAGGTGTGGGACTTGTGTTCGTGCGAGCTTCCTTTTGGTATCTCCAGGTTGCTTTAGATAATATGCATATGTTTACTTCTCTCATTCACACGTTTTTGTATCACATCACTTGTTGGACTTGCGACCATTTTGAAATTTTTGTTAGGTGTCTAGGAAATTTTTCATTTGAGTCAATTTTCTTAGTGTGTCTTATTTATTTTATCTAGTGTTTGCTCGAGGACGAGCAAAGGTTTGGTTTGGGGGTATTTGATCGGACTATTTATGTTGTACATTTTGGCCCTCAAATCCATATCCTTTGCCTCGTTCCCATGTGTTTTTCCTTATATTTCATATCTAATAGGCTCTTTTGTAGTAATTGCAGGCGATAGGTGCAATTCAGGGGATAAAGATGAAATGTACGACATTCAGTCGCGAAACAAGCCGGAAAGCAAGGAAAAGAAGCTTTAGTGCGCGGGTACTGTGCTGGTCAACACACCCGCGCACTACCAGCGCACTAGCCTACCTCCAGCAGAATGGCATAAAGTGCGGGTCCCAATCACACTTGACTCACACTTCATCCACACTCCATACAAAGACCTGGGAGCTGGAATTATGAAGAAATGATAAAGTGCGGGTCCCAACCGCACTGGACCCGCATTTTAAAGCAGCAGACTCCCAGAAATCCCCCAGTGTGTGGGTACTGCGCTAGTAAGCGTACCCGCACACTACCAGCGCACTGCGCACCAGATCAAGCCATATCAGCATTTTTTGACCTATTTTCGAAAAGAGTATAAATATACCTCTTCTGTTATCAGAGACCCTCTCCACGTTTTTGAGACTTAGAAACTCTGAAACTTTGTAACTAGATCTAGGAATCATATCTCATCTTTTCATTCAATCTCTACTCTACTTCAAGGGAATCCAAGGAAGAAGATGATCTCCAAGGGTTGTTTCTCATCCTTTTCTCTTATTTTAACTATTGTAATGAGTAGCTAAATCCCCTCTAAGGGGTTGATGGATTAGCTTGAGAATGATTGGGCTTTTGTTTATAGACTTTATTATATATATATTTCTATCTATTATTGTTCTATTCAAAAGTATTAATAGTTTTTCCTTTGATTTACTTGTTGGATACACTCTCTTTACAAGTTTGTCTTTGGATTCTATTTGTGTAGACATCTATGTATACACTTTATGTGGTTGTCTATTGCTTATTAGGTAGATGGGATTTCTGGAATCCTAGCTCTATAACCATGTTCTTCATCTAACCTCAAACGGGGGTCCGTGACTATACATCCTAGGACGGCCCTTGTGAGAGGATTAGAAGTCTCCTCTATACACCCTAGGTTGGCTATTATAACATCGGTTGAGCCCAAGATAGATTTACATGCATTCATGGTTAGGGTCTGTAACGAGCATCTAACACTATACACCCTAGGTTGGGTGCTCGAGAGGGGTCAATCGTTGGTAAGAGGCTTTCTCTATACACCCTAGGATTGCCTCTTGCTAGTGATAGATAGCCGATACTATACACCCTAGGTCGGCTACATTCGTTAAATCGTGCATATTTGCAAGTCTATTGCATTAGCCCATTTGTTGCTTGCATGTCCATCAATCCTTAGTTTCCATATATATATATATATATATATATATCTTCCATTCCATTTGCATTCCATTTTTAGTTACATTTAGTGTTAATTTGTATGTTCATTCGCATTTCTCAACACCACCATACTTTACTTTTATCGCATTAATATCACTTAAGTATCAATTAGTTTTAGCTAATCCTGATCCTTGTGGACGATACCCCACTTACCGCCATACTTGTGTTTCCGAACCATTTAAGGCTTCGTGAGGTTTTACAAATATTGTTTGACAAGTGTATATTAAATACACACAAAATGACTTTGTCAGGAGGTACCACAGAAGGACAATGTAGGGAAAATACATGCGACGGAAGCGAAAAATAGATTTGTATATTTTAAAATTTTCCATTTAAAAGAGAACCTTAACCCTTGATTAATTAACATATAATAAAATATATCGTACCTTTTTCACGTGACAAATGGTGTTGCATTGATAGTAAACCGCAAGATCTTTCAGGTGTAGGGAAAAAATACGGTCACGCAGCGGAAGCGAGACTAAAATAAGGTTTAGTATAGTTTAAAATTTTTCCATAATTTGAACCTTAACCCTCTAATTAATTAACATATAATACTAAAAATATCATACTTTTGTCGCGTGATCCGATTGACATTGCGTCGATAGTAATCCGCAAGATCTTCCAATCCAATCACGAACATGAATCACCAAGGAGTGTGGTCTCCCTTCTCTTTGAATTGTTTACCTGAAGATGGATTAACAAAACTTTTTATTTTTCGTTAGTCACAATAAGTTCCAAGAGACAACAAAGAATGTTCCAGTCACTTTTGAATTCTCAATCTAATGATCGAAACTCGCGTGAACCATATTTGAAATTGTGCACAAAGCCTATTGATGTATAAGCTACTAGTGAACTATCGAAATAAGAACAATTCTTCCTACTTTTCTCTCTTAGCCGAAATCACACTTAGTCTTAAGAGATAGCTTTTATTTTTCAAGCAATAGAAAAAATAAATCTCTAGAAAACTATTAGGGTTACCGAATCCACTTTTCACAATATATATATATATATATATATATCAAAAGACCGAATTCTCTTTTCCATAAAAAATATGTCTCAAAGACCGAATTCTCTCTTTTTATATATATATTTATTTTCTTGCACCGCATTCAACTTGCCCTATATAACATATATTGCTGCACCACTTTTCACTTGCATATATTTATATATATCTGCACGTGAATTTAACTTTCATATATATTATATATAGCTGCATGCTTTATAAATTTATATATATATTTCTGGCTCATTGCCATATATATATTTCATATATATCTATATATTGAGGCCGAAATCCTTTACCATGTAGGATTTGTGTCTTTTGACTTAAATCCTAACCCTAGGTAGATTTCCTAAAATTCCAAACCCTAATCCAACTCTTTAGTGTATTTGTGACTATATCAAAGACTTCCTAATTTGACTAGATAAATAAATTCCCTTTATTTATCTACTTACCAAATAAAGTCTTTAATATTTATTATACTACCACAATAGTATACTACAAAGAAACATATTTCCTAATCATAAAAAGATCTTGATTCTCAATTAAATGATTAACTAATAAATTAATTAATTTCCATTTAATCAATCAATAAAATAAAATAATATTTTAGACTATTATTCTAGTCTTGCCGCCCACACCATATACATGGGCCTAATATTATTTTCTTATTTTATTTAATTCATTAGACTTTAATTAAAAAGCCCACATGTGAACCAGACCCATTCTTACTAAAAGAAACAAGCCCACATGCCTTTCATTAATATATTAATATAATTGATCAGCCCATTAAATAAATAATGTGCAAATTATATTCTTAATATATTAAATACAATTCTAGATGGACCCATAAATTGGTCCGGTAGAATACATCAAGTGATCCATGCAAGTCTGTATGGATTGGGGATCTTGGCGGGCTATCTAAATTTAAGCTTCAATAGACATAACCTAATCACAATCAACAAATGATTCACTTAGGTCCGATCTATTAATTTTAACTCATTCCACTAAAGAGCTAAAATTGAACTCTTAAATAAAGATAGAATAAGTAAATATTTCTCATTCGTACCCTAGACAATCTTATTGGAGATGGTGTATCCTCGTGAAGAATATCAGTAATCGCCAAAAGCTCATAGATCGCCTATAGCTCTCCAAGTTACCATATTTACTCATATGACCACATTTTGAACTTTGATATTTTGACTTGTCCAGAAGCCATGTTTCAATAGACTCTATTGAAAACTTAACGTTAAGATTCAATATCCAATACCTCAAAACATCCATATGATGATATTCTACTCTCATTTAATAAATAGAGCCACGATATCCATATCTATAAATGAAGTCCTCTATCGATTAACAAATGAATATCACCAAACTATCGAGGATAGACTATGCTATATAATCGTACTCATTGATAACTCAAATGATACCACTTGCAACCGTAAGTCCATCATTTATCTCAGGATTAAGATAGACTCTCTGATTGTCCTGATAATGAAAAGACTATTATCTATTAACGGTTCTAGATAAAGTATTTCATTGTGATCCAGTTCAATGCACCCAGTGCACTAGATTGTTTTACTCGAAGACCCTCCTATGATTTCAAACTCATCATAACTCATTTGATCCCACTCAAATGCTAGCAAAAGAATTCTACAACTTTAACAAGATAAAGGTGCCCAACCTTTAACTTAAGTTGTGAACATTATTCAAGACTAACTAAAGAATTGTGTCTACCTCATACATATCCAGATGTACGAACAGTTCTTCTTTTCTCATAGTCTTTTGACCTTATGATTATTTACTTTTGACAATTATAATATTCAATCTATAAATGCTATAAGATTTGTTTAAATCAGAAATCACTTTATTAATATGAAAAGATTGTCAAAAACAATATTACACTCTTACTATTGAGCATAATCCTAACACCAGGAGTGTAGGCTCCCTTTCTTTGAATTGTATACTTGAGGATGGAAAACAAAAAACCTTTTTCTTTTGTTAGTCACAAGATCCCTCCTAAAGAAAAACGAAGAACATTTGGTCATTTGTGAATTCTCAATCTTTTGATCAAAACTCGCATAAACCTAATTCGAAATTGTGCACAAGGCCTTTTGATATAAAAGCTACTAGTGCACTATCGAAAACAAAAACGTTCTTTCTCTCCTTCTTCTTAGCCGAATTCTCACACCCCTTTCTTGAGTTGGATTTTTTTTTTATTTAAAAAGCAAAAGAAAGAAAAAAAAAATCTCTCTCTTGAAAAATTAGGGTTGGCCAAATTCTAATGATAGGAATATATTGGTGGCCGAAGTTCTCACCCTGGCAAGAATCATATTTCACCAAACTCCTATCAACCTTTAGAGTTCAACCCTAATCCAACTCTTAAGTGTTTTATCCAATAATAAACTATTGATTATAAATTAAATTGTGACTTATCAAAAACTTCCTAATTTGACGAGATAAATAAATTCTTTTTATTTATCTACTTATCAAATAAAGTGTTTGATGCTTATCATAATACCAACAATAGTATGATACTAAGAGACCTTCTCCTAGTTAGAAAAAGATTTTGACTTTTAATTAAATAATTAATTAATTAACTTCCATTTAATTAAACAATAAAATAAAACAATATAATAGGCTAATATTCTTAGCCTTGCCACCCATGTATATACATATGCAATATATATATGCAGTCTTTCTATTATCAGTTCGAACTGACAAAAGTTATATCAGTTCCTTGTATGTGGGCCACTGGATTTAAATACTTTGACTAACAAGTGCATACAGCTAAGTCAAAGTATTTAAATCCAGTTGCCCACATGCAAGGAACTGATATAACTTTTGTCAGTTCGAACTGATAATAGAATTTCTGTATATATATATATATATATATATATTAATTTTATTAAATCCATTGGATTTTAATAAAAAGTCCACATGTGAACTAGACCCATTCTTACTAAAAGAAACAAGCCCACATGCCTTACATTAATACATTAATATAATTTAACAGCCCATTTAATTAAAATGTGCAAATTATATTCTTAATGTATTAATAGAATGCTTATTGCACCCCATTAGGACAGCCCAAGAATTCCTACATCCTTAGCCGCCCATTCTATGTATTTGAAGAGTTACCGCAAGTCTTGATCACATATGAATGCACCTCTCCATGTACAATTCTAGATGGACTCATAAATTAGTCCGGTAGAATATATCAAGTGATCCATGCAAGTCCGTGTGGATTGAGGATCTTGGCAGGCTATCTAAATTTAAGCTTCAATAGACATAACCCAATCACAATCAACAAATGATTTACTTAGGTTTGATATATTAATTTTAGCTCATTCCACTAAAGAACTAAAATTGAACTCTTAAAATAAAGATAGAATAAGTAAGTGTTTCTCATTCATACCCTAGACAACCTTATTTGAGATAGTGTATCCTCGTGAAAAATATCAGTAATCGCCAAGAGCTCATAGACCACCTATAGCTCTCCTAGTTACCCTATTTACTCATATGACCACATTTTAAACTTGGATATTCTGACTTGTCCAAAAGCCATGTTTCAATAGACACTATCGAAAACTTAAGGTTAAGATTTAATATCCAATACCTCAAAATATTCATATGATAATATTCTACTCACATTTAATAAATGGAGCCACGATGTCCATATCTATAAATAAAGTCATCTATCGATTAGCAAATGAATACCACTAAACTATCGAGGATAGACTATACTATATAATCGTATTCGTTGATAGCTCAAATGATAACACTTGTAAACATAAGTCCATCATTTATTTCAGGATTAAGATAGACTCTCCGATTGTCGTCAAAATGAAAACTTTTATCCACTAACGGTTCTGGATAAAGTATTTCACTGTGATCCTATTCAATGCACCTAGTGCACTAGATTCTTTTACTCAAAGACACTACACTTTGATGATTTTAGACTCATCATAATACATTTGATCCCACTCAAATGCTAGCAAAAAAATCTACAACTTTAAAAAGGTAAAGGCGCCCAACCTTTATCTTAAGTTGTGAATATTGTTCAAGACTAACTAAAGAATTGTGTCTACCTCATACATATCCAGATGTACGAACAATTCTTTATTTCTCATAGTCTTTTACCTTATGATTATTTACTTTTGACAATTATAATAATTAAACTATAAATGCTATAAGATTTGTTAAACCAGAAATTACTTTATTAATATGAAAAGATTGTCAAAAACATTATTACACTCTTGCTATTGAGCATAATCCTAACCATCTCCCACATGCACTATAGCAAGTGTGTCATATCTCTCATTCCCATGTTCTCTAGGTGCCCATAAAAACTCTTACGTGTTAGAGCCTTTGTAAATGGATCCACTAGATTTTCTACTGACGCGATTTTGGTAACCGTCACGTCACCCCTATGCATAATTTCCTATAAAAGGTGATACTTCCTTTCAATGTGTTTTCCTCTCTTATGACTTCTTGGTTCTCTCAAATTAGCCACTGCTCCACTGTTGTCACAGTAGATAGTGATCTGCTTATTCGCATTAGGAACCACTTCCAAGTCAATCAAGAATTGGCGGAGCCAAACAGCCCCTTTAGCAGCTTCACATGCAGCAACATACTCAGCTACCATGGTAGAATCAGTAATACAGGATTGCTTGATACTCCTCCATATGACTGCGCCTCCTCCAAGAGTAAACACAGATCCTAATGTGGATTTTCTAGAGTCAGAATCCGACTGGAAATTAGAATCTGTATATCCAACGGGAATTAAATCCCCTCCAAATTATACAAGCATATAATCTCTTGTTCTCTTAAGATACTTGAAAATATGCTTGATTGCCGTTCAGTGATCAGGACCAGGTTTCGATTGAAACCTGCTAACTATGCCTACAGCAAAACAAATATCTGGTCTAGTGCTGAGCATTGCATACATTAGACTTCCAACTACCAAGGCATATGGAACCCAACTCATGAATTGCTCTTCATGCTCACTCTTAGGAACTTGTTCCTTAGAAAGTTTGATTCCATGTCTGAAAGGTAACATACCTTTCTTGGAATCTTGCATGGAGAACCTAGACAAAATTTTATCTATGTATGAAGCTTGGGATAATGCAATCGTTCTATTCTTTCTATCCCTTATTACTTGGATACCAAGAATAAAACTTGCTTCTCCCATGTCCTTCATATCAAATTGTTTTGCTAACCATTCTTTTACTGATCTCAATACACCTACATCATTTCCGATGAGTAGTATATCATCAACGTAAAGAACTAGGAAAACCAACTTGTTGCCTTTAATCCTTTTGTACACATAAGGTTTGTCAAGGTTTTGAATAAATCCAAAACCTTTCACAACTTGATCGAACCTTATGTTCCAGGATATGGATGCTTGTTTCAATCCATATATGGATCTTTGCAACTTGCATATCCTTTCCTCTTGGCCCTTTTCAATGAATCCTTATGGTTGCATCATATAGATGCTTTCGTCAAGACTTCTATTATGTAAAGCCGTCTTGACGTCAATTTGGCAACTCTCTAGGTCTTGAGATGTTGCAATGGATAACAGTATCCTAATGGATTTAAGCATGGCCACAGGAGAGAAGGTTTCCTCATAATCGATACCTTCTTTCTGTGTGTAACCTTTAGCTACTAATCTAGTTTTAAAGGTTTCCACATTTCCATCCATACCTCTTTTCCTCTTGTATACCCACTTGCACCTAATGGGTTTTATCCCTTTAGGCAAGTCTACAAGAGACCAAATTTTGTTTTTGAACATAAACTCAATTTTAGATTGCATTGCCTTTTGCCAATGGCGACAATCAACATCCTCCATTGCTTCCTTGTACGTGTAGGGATCATCGTCGTCCGGGAGATTTTCCACTAATTCTCCTAGACCGATGTATCTCTCGGGTTGTCTACTAACCCTCCCACTACGATGAGGAATGGTAGGTTGTTAATCTTATGATGGTGCGGAACTTACAATTGGGCTAGGTTGTGAAACCTCTTATGGAATTGTATCTCCTGACAGCTCATTCATGACAATTCTACTTTTAGGCACAAAATTATTCATATAGTCCTTTTCCAGAAATTTAGCATTTGTCGAAAAAAATACTTTAAGATCTGAAGGACTATAGAAATAATATCCTTTAGTTCCTTTTGGATGCCCCACAAATATGCATATTTCTGAACTGGACTTCATCTTTTCTGTCTTTCCTTTTAACACATGTGCAGGACAACCAAATATCCTTAAGTGTTGCAAACTTCGCCCAGTCCACAACTCATGTGATGTTTGAGGAATCGACTTAGATGGTAAATCATTTAAAATGTAAATTGCAGTTTGTAAAGCATATCCCCAAAAAGAATTAGTAAGCGTTGAATAACTTAACATATACCTAACCATGTCCAAAAGAGTTCTATTTCTCCTCTCTGCCACCCCATTTTGTTGAGGTGTACCTAGCGCAGAAAATTGAGAAATTATCCCATTATCAATAAGATATATCTGAAACTCACCAAATAGATATTCTCCACCACGATCAGATCTCAAGATTTTTATGTGTTTCTCAAGCTGATTTTCTACTTCAACTTTAAATGCTTTGAACATGTCAAAAGCATCCGACTTATGTCTCATGAGATACACATAGCCAAATCTCGGGTAATCATCCTTGAAAGTGATGAAGTACTCATATCCACCTCTAGCTTGAATGTTCATAGGACCACATACATCAGTATGTATTAATCCTAAACATTTAGTGGCTCTTGTGCCTTTGGTCGTGAACGATCTTTTGGTCATCTTACCTTCCAAACAAGATTCACAAGTTGGTAGATCATCAACCTTTAAGTCACTTAAAGGTCCATCACTAACCAATCTTTTAATCCTATTAAGGTTAATATGACCTAGGCGCAAATGCCATAGGTAGGTTTCATCTTTTGATAATTTTACTCTTTTATGATTAGGTTCAGTTGATTTTGTGTCTAACAAGTGAGAGATATTTCTATGCAAAAAGAATAAACTGTTTTCCAATGTACCTATGCAAACAAATTTGTTATTCGTACTAATAATAAAATCTATTAACCACAAAAATTGGCGAAGGTTCAAAGAAGAATTTTCCATCCAGATTCAAGGTTGAAAGAACTACCGAGGCAGAATCTAGCTACCTCCCATAAAGAATCCAGACCAAAGTATTTAGGCACACCTCCGGACTATCCAGACTGAGATCAAGGACGCCGAGACTCCCAAGTAGCGGGCTACACAAACAACAGGGTCCTAAAGTATCCCGCTACCACCCCGTTAAAGTATCCCGCTACCACCCCGTCCGAGTATCCCGCTGCCACATAGACCAAGTATCCCGCTGTTATGCACATCAAGCATCCCGATACTTGGTTGTTTTGATACCATGTTACAGCATCGACCGATGTCCCGATACCTCGATTCCATAAAGGGGTGAGCTACCTCGATCCATCCTTAAAAATCGGCTGGCCAGATAGTTAAAGCACCAAGAAGAACAGATCGTAAAGGTAAGTCTAGCACGCTCAAAAGATAGCTTAAAGCGACAATAAAACGCCACCGTTCAAGACAAATATAGAATTTTGCTCATTCCCGCCACTAAGAGTCCTATTTGAAATACAATTCAACTCCATTAGAATTCCGCCAAGTAAGGGATCTCACGATTCCTAGAAAGGAAGAAACGATCTTCTAGCCAATCGCCACAGAATGCCCCGAAAAACTCTAGGTCACAAGACCGAATTCATAGGAGTGTTGGGCAAGTATTGAGGCTTATATATATATCATATTATCACAGAGGCTGGGGGAGGCAATTCTAAGGCCTAAACCCTACTTGATATTTTCCACTTATCGACATGCACAAGAGCTCCATCGCCAACCAAAAAAGAAAAACCCTTACCCGTATTACCATAGCCATATAAACATCCTCACTGTATTTTTCGTTTAAAGTTTACGATCAATAAAAGAATCATATTATTGCGTTATTGTTTATTCATCATTATCATCCCCCTTTTACTGGTTTTATTAGGAAGTCAAGGATATCGAACTATTTGATACCTCTCCGACTGAGATCTACCTCAATTTCAGTCATTATAAATTGTTAATGGGAAAAATCACCCCAAGTGACAATTTTCGGCTAACACTTTTGGCGCCGTCTGTGGGAAGTACTCCCATCTCATTACAAAGCTACCTAGCTCTACCCATAAGACTAAGAAGATAAGGCTCTGATCCTCTCAGGGGCATCCCGACACCTCGGGACCCCATTCCCTCGCTTCCACTCAGAGAAAACAAAGGAAGAAGAAGGGAACGAAAAGCCAGATCCCGGCACCGATTCCTCCACCCAATGCGGGCTCCGCGCCCCAGGACCCTACGGTCTAGGAGGTAAATCGGGATGAAAGTATACAAACATAGTTAAATTGCTTAAGGCATACCTAGAGGGGGGTGAATAGGTTTTTACACCTTTTTTCAATCCCTTGAACAAACTTTCGTTTGTCCCTCAAGGTAGCCTTACACACAACTCAATAGATGTTCAATGAGTTACAAGAGTGATCAAATATCACTATACAAAAAATTACAATATACAAAAGAATCATATATACAAAAATGATCAAAAGAATGAATCCACAAATCACACTTTACAAATACTTGCTTCACTATACATCACAAGTGAATAATATGAAACAAGATAATAACATACACAAATAAAATATAAAAGATAGAGATAGGAAAAATTAATACAAGAGATTTTTTAACGTGGTAAAACCTCTAAGGAGGAAACATCCACGGGTTGAAATACAACCATTAGGGTACTATATATATTGGATGATAAAAATAGAGAATCCACAAACTGACCAATCTTTAGCTCACCCAACCTAGTGGAGTCTAAGTCTACCCAACCCTATTGGAAAGTATGAGATCCCTCAATGATGTGAAACCACCATATATTGGACAACACACTGACGACACGTCGTTGCAGTGTCGATCAAAAGATGAACAATTAAGTTCGACCTCGCTAGCGCGCGAGTCACAGAGACTAGCACAGCGGCAAGTGAGGGTATCGTTCCGTAGGGAGATGGAATCCGTCGACCATTACCGGTTCTAGCTATTATTACAACACACCGAGAGAACTCATGTGTTGCGTGGATGGAAAATGTAAATAATAATATAAATAAATAAATGATAAACAATAATATTTACAATGATAGGATGGAATAGAGAGATGGCATGAAATGTGGTTACACTAGGGAAATGACTCAACCGTATCAATCCTTCTAATTACGGACTAGACTCACTTAGTCCCTCAATGTGCAAGTATATAATAGACTCTTGTCCCCTTAACTGATCTCTAATCTCTCTCGAGTCTTAGAAATCACATCCACACATATGTATGGATTCATTAAGTACCATGGGACACAAATAAGAGCCATGTATGCCGGCCTAGTGATCTCTCAACTTTCCGATCAAATACATTGGTTATTTCGTTGGGCATGTAATGCGCAACCGCGTGGGCCATACTATAGCCAATAATTCATCCACGAGGCTAACCAAATACGGAATGGCAACCAAGTGAAAGCATTAAGAATATGAGATACCCATATAACACGAATGTTATATGCTCGTGTCCCCTTAATTAATCTCTACCCTCTCTCGAGCGACATAGAGATTTTATCCATACATAAATGCTTGGATTCATTAAGGACTGTGGGACACACACACGAGCTCTACACGCCAGCCTCGTGATCTCTCATCTTTCTGGTCAAATGTAGAGGATATCACGATGAGCATGTCAATGCAACACCATGCGATATATAACACACAGCCTAAATATCATTCACAAGGTGGCTAACCAAGTGAAAGCATTAAGCAATGAAATACCCCTATAACTACACGAGCACAAGAGGAATTCAATGGTCTTTACTCTAGATACGAATTCGGTTTTATCAATCTCCTTAGGATGGCTAAAAATGGGAAACAAGTTTACCTAACACTAATGTGCATCAATACAATTGTTAAACATTAAGAACATTCAAATGAATTAAGGGTTCTCCTCTTGACTTGGGAATTCTCCCTAAATCAATTCATCACCCATTCCGGCCAAGGATGGGCAAATGTGTCTTAAAAAGACCCATTAAGTACAAGGATGTGAACCAAAGCCAATATAGCAACTAAATGCATAAACTAGCATTTTCTACTCTTTGGGGATAAAATCCCTAACACTCAAATCACTCAATAAATGGTATTTTGGTCATCCACTAACATACAAACAATCATGGGAAGTTAAATTACACTATTCTTAATTTAATTTACTCTACTCCTAATCCCATTCAAGCATACATGTCAATTTAGACCTCCACACACATGGATATTGCAATTAAAGCTTAATTCATGAAATTATCAAAGAGTAAAACAAAACCCATATGAATTTGAGCACAAACAACATATATAACACAAGTGTAGGTTTACAAAATTCCCCAAATCGGGGTTACACATCAAAGAAACGAAAATTACAAAGAAATGAGTAAATAAAAGCAAACCTTTGAAGACAAGCCTCCAAAGATGCTCCATATCTTTGCTAGCTCGAAATTGCTCCTAATTCCTTGAAATTTCGTCTAAAATGGATGGAGGAAGTGAAAATGGGGGTAGTGGAGATGTTTGGGAAGCTCCCATGGAGGTTTTACCTCCATGGGAGCATGGGCCTCTCCTTTATTGGGTGAAGAAAATGAAGAAGATGAAGAAGATGGCAGAAATTTGGTATGGGGCGTGAAAGAGGAGAAGAGAAAGAGATGGAGAGTTAGGGATTGAGTGATCTTTTTTAGAAGAGAGAGAATAGGGGATATTTATAGTGGGGATAGTTAGGGTACAAGAATAGGGGTGAAAAGACATGAATACCCCTCAAGAAAATCCCTAAAAAAAATGAAATCTCGCGCAGGTCGTAGTACGGGTCGTAGTACGCTTTAACGTCCTGTCTGACGAACATTTTCTGCTGAAAGTCATGGTACAGAACGTGGTACGCATTTTTGTCTAACGCGGTACGCTTTAACGAAATCTGGAAAATTTCAGCACAAATTTCTTTCGTTCTTTCGCGCTACGTTTTGGCCCGAAAACACCTCGTTTCCACACAATGACTTCCCAAAACAAAATGAACCTACACAAGGCTCGCAAAACATATTATATTCACAAAAAAACGCTCGAAAACAAGAACAAACGATAGAAAATGGGGACCTCAAAAGGTGTATAAATCATTCCAATCACACACAAAACCAACATCGATGGAAGATTAGAAATTCCTCAAGAGTGTATACACCTCCCGTGTACCCCGCTCTTTTGGAGTCTATGTTTAACCATACGCCTAGGCCTACCAATATAATAGCTAACTCCCTATCCAAGGCACTCATGCCTCTAGGGAGCCTCCCATACATGACTATCCTAGTCCTCCCGACTCTAGCCATGACTTCTTGCTTGCCTATTCGAGTCATCCCGACTCTAGACAAGTCTTCTTGCTTGGCAATCCTAGTCATCCCGACTCTAACCAAGACTTCATGCCTTTTACAAGGACTTCCTAATGTGATCATGTGAATGCAAATGATGCAAACAACCAATTCAACATAGAACATGTGATCAATACATTCCATGGTACAAATAGACCTAAACATGTGATATCACAAGTAATAAAAGTCTAGATGCAAAATACAAGAATAAAACCTAAAGCATGTGTAAACACCAAACACATAAGCTCAAAGTCTCATTCACACATACAACACTTGAACAAAATATATTCATGAAGTACAAGTTCAAGATGCTATCAACATACAATAAAATGCTAGATACATGAGATTAAATCAATCAATATTCTAGCCAAAAATATAGAGTAAGGATTCAAGATGTAAATCAATTAAATCATAGATTGCTCTAAAACACATACAAATACAATAATCCTAGATTTCATCAATCAAAGGATCAAATCAAATCTCAAGGTCATTTATCACAAAATTGATTCAATCAAGTCACAAACAACATAAGATGTCATTCTAATCACAATACAACTCACAAACATGTGAAAAACCTAGAATCATAGAAACTAGTCCACATTTGTCTCTAAATAGACTTTAGATTAGAATGATTATGAAGCTATCTTTCTCAGTAGTATTCACCAAACATAAACATACATATAGAAGAAGAAACCCCAAGCAAATTGAAGGTTAAAAAGAACGAAACCCCAAAGATAAGACCAATACCTTGGATTCACAAGCTGGTTCGGATTTCTATGTGGAACCACCAAAAATATAGATCAAACAGCCACCAAACCACTTGAAAAAGGTAGAGGACTCGATTACAAACGATCTCCAACTTGAATCACTCAAATCCGACTTCGTATGAAGAAGTTATGGTGTTTGGAATGTGAGAAAATTTGGGAGAAAAAATCTGACGAGATTACACAATCTTTTCTTCTTGAAAACAAAATGGAGGGAATGGAGGGAAATAAAAAGGAGGAGAGAGAAGGAAAAATGGACCAATCAAGAGTGGCCACATCACCCCAGCCCGTGGGGGGTGCGTGGGCCACACGGGGCCAGAGAGGCTCTCTGGCCATGGGGCCCATGGCTCCCACATGGCTTGGGCCACATGGCCTCTTGGCCACTCTCTCCTCTCACGCGCTCCCTCACGTTCTTCAGCCGTATCTTGGGCATTCGAACTCTAATTTCGAATCCGTTTTTTGGATTACGAACCGTGACTCCCTCACGCACAACGAAGACTATACAACTTTGAAAAATGGTTAAGAAATCATCTCGGAAAACTATGATGAAGTCAACTCAACAAATGATAACGAAAAATAGCGTAGCTACATCATTTGGACTCGAAACTAAATGAATGAGTAACCGAAATGACCGGAACTCAATAAGGAATCATAATAGAGCATATTCAAGTCCAAATACAAAAATACGGAAATATACAAACACAAAGACACACACATATGCTATTTCCTAGACATAGTCCTAGAACATGCAATAAACAAAGTTTGTCAAGATAGTATAAATGCATGAGCATATATTATCAAGTGTGTGAAAGTGATATATAAATGATGTTTAACCATGAAGGAACACACAAGGATGCCATGTGTGTGTGTGTGCCTAGCCTTGTAAGAGATATGAGGTCTTATATTACCTTTGATGATCAATGAAGCACATATCTCTTTGAAGCCGGCATTTTGCATGAATTGTGGCCAAGACTTTCTTCGTCTTCATAAATCTTCAACATATGAACCATTAAACATTACAAAAGAAACACGTTTTGATATGGAATACATGCCAACACAAACTATAAACCTAACACAGGATACCATGGAGCAGCACGTTGCTGCCTATATGGAAAGCATCCGCCTCTGGATGATCGCCCAAGGAATACCTTTCGAAGCACCCAAGCTCATGGGAGAAACCGGACTGAGTACCCGGGTACCAGTTTTTGACACACTCGAGCCACCATTGCCAGTACCAGATCATTTTGGAGATTTCAGACCTCGACAAGTGAAGTTAGTATTTGACATCCCTCCCAAAAGGATCCAGCCAGTGGCTAGACCGGCAACAGATAAGAGGGCTCCACAACTCGATGCAGGTGGTAGTGCTGGGCCCAGGAGAAATCCGCGGGGTGCCCGGCCCTAGAGGGAGGAGCGTAAGGAGCCAATTGTAGAATCCGAAACTTCGGATAATGAAGGGTAAGTAGCCTGATCCAGGCACGATGGGTCCAAACGTCTTGAGGATCAAATAGCCAAAATGGCAAAGGAACTCGAGGAGTTAAGGAAAGGGAAACACCAAGGTACCCGGAAGAACCCCTTGGGGGAGATGAATGCACCTTTCTCCAGGAGGATCAAAGAAGCAAAGCTACCCCCAAATTCAAGATACCCATTGAGAAATATTCTGGATCGGAAGACCCCATAAGCCACATGGAGAGCTTTGTCCACCAGATGGAGGTCCAGAATGCTACCCGGTCAACGATGTGTAGAATGTTCCCTTCTACTCTGACCGACTGTGCCAGGACTTAGTTTAGAAAGTTACCTCCAGGTAGTGTGGATTCATTTACAAAACTTACTACAGATTTTTGTGCTCAGTTTTAGGGGATCAAACCTCATCCCAAGGACCCCGTCCTACTCCAGTATGTGATCCACGAGCGGGGGGAGACGTTAAGATCCTATGTAGAGAAGTTCCACAAAGAAGTGATCCAGATGGGAGTGTTTGCTGAGAAGGAGACCTTGTCCAACTTCAGAAGGAACCTATGGGTAGACAGACTATTCCGATCGTTTGCTAAGCATCCACCTGAGACTTACCAAGAAGCTTATGACAGGGCACTAGAGCAGGTGGACATAGATGAACAACTCCGGGTCAAGTCGAGCACGATGAAGCCCAATCATCTAAACAACCGATGAAAGAGTCTCCAAAGCCTGCACCTGCAAAGAAATTTCTGAACCATCCTTCAAACCGTTTGACCTACAGGCCACCACCTCCTTCCCAGCATCGGGATAGATACCCGGTGAGAAGGACCCCTCATAGAACAACACATTTGCTAAGAGAAGTAGCCCAGGTAGCAAGTGAAAAAGACTGGTACAACCATTACACTCCTCTCAATACATCCTGAGAAACTATATACCTCGCCATCCGCGATAAAGGTCTGCTCAGGAAGCCCGGTCCTATAAAGATTCCGGCCGATCAAAGGAATCGCTACAAGTATTGTGATTTTCATGAGGATGTAAGACACAACATATCTGAATGCTACAGCCTTCGCAACTAGATCGAAGGACTAGTAAGGGGAGGACTCTTAGTTGAGTTCTTGCAGCAGGTACAAGATAGCATCAAGGCAAGAAAAGAGGTGCAAGAGGAGATACGAGATGCGGAAGAAAGTAGGAAGGACAATAATAAAGACTTGATGCAGCAAATCCAAGTCATTCACACCATCAGTGGAGGCCCAACACTAGCAAGCACTTCTAACAACTCAAGGAAGAACCATGCTAGGAAGATCCCAAGGTTTACCGCTGGTCATGATGTACTCCGGGTCTCTAGGGGATCTCAAGACTATCCTCTTTCTGCCCAGATCATTTTCATGGAGGTGGATGCATACAACACAGTTCAGCCTTATAATGATCCAATGGTGATCATGGTACAAATTGTTAATTGCCGGGTTCATCGCATCCTAATAGATACCGGGAGTAGTGTCAACATTTTGTTTAAAGGAGCGCTGGAAAAGCTTAACCTGAAGAACCCATGCTACAATAGCTGTACCACGCCCTTATACGGTTTTACAAGAGACTCAATAATGCAAGTTAGGACTCATATTCTATCGGTAATAATTGGAGAGGCTCATCTTCAGTAGAACATCATGATAAAGTTTATTGTGGTTGATAGCCCATCCGCCTACAACGTGATCCTGGGAAGACCTTTCCTACCGGGAATCAAGGGAGTGTTGTCCATTTATCACAACGTCCTAAAATTCCCGGTAGGAACCAATGTAGGAGAAGTTTGTGGGGATCAACAAGCTGCCCGCACTTGTTACGCGGGGTCCACTAATCCTACTGCATTGGCCAAGCAGTGCACCCATGTAACCAATGAACCAAGCCACGGGATACCGGAGCAGGATCACTATGTCCTAGAGGAAGGTGAAGACCCAAAACTTTAAGGAAGGGGACCTAGTTCTTAGAAATGTGACCCAGAATACCCAGAAAAGGTTTGACGAGGTACTAGCCCCTAACTGGGAAAGTCCCTACCTGATAAAGAAAGTGGTTCGATAAGGGGCTTACAAGTTGGAAGACATGGATGGGTACCCGGTAGACCACACTTGGAATGCCGATCACCTTAAAGATTTCACCCTTAGAGTTTTAAGACGAATTTATTTCGGTTGGTATATTTCTAAATGTGTACCCCGATTTTGCTTTGTATTCACTTCTTAAGAAATTCAATAAAGTCAGTTTTGTTATCCAACATGATTCTCCTATATTCGCCTTGAGATGTTCGCCACCACTAGATTGAATCAAGACCAGGAGAGCTCTATAGAAACCCTGATGCCTTGGTCCGGGTTAACCCCTCCAGGAGGATCTCCATTACTGAACGAAGACCAGGAGAATCATATACTTCTCCTATGCCTTGGACCGGGTCCATATCCTCCAGGAGGATCGCCGTGATAAAGCTCCTCAAGACCAGGAAAAGCCAAATGGCATTCCTGCTGCCTTGGTCGGGGAATACCTTCCTCCAAGAAAGATCTGGTGCACAAGTGTTTAAATGGTATAGTTGCCAGCAAGACTTAGGATGTGAAGTCGCGGCCCTGGTTGCCCATCGAAGTCCTTAAGACCAGGAAAGCCTATACGGCACTCCTACTGCCTTAGCCGAGGAATACCCTCCGCTGGGAAGTATCTAGATGGTGTAATTATCTACCAGGATCATTTCGCCGAAGGATCAGGATCCTCTAGCAGGACGCCTGATGCCTAAAATTCGCCACTCGAAGACCTGGTGCTAAAAGGGCCATAATTCCTTACCAGGGTGAGACCTCCTATGGATCAAGATTCCTGATTAAGATACCCGATACCTTATTACACCATAAGAGATCTAGTGCCAGAGTGGTCCTAATTACCTACCAGATGCTGATAATCCGGATACCATGACTCATTAGTGTAGATATGTTAAGTTGCATGATTCACCAATATTGTCACCTGAGCACTAGGCATCCCGATTCGCCTTGGAAAAGTCAAGAATCAGTCTTAACCAACAACCAGAACCAATTCAGAACCAAGACCCCCTGTGTGGGAGGTGCCTGGCACTTCAATTTACATTGTTCGAGTCAGATACCAAAAACAACCCCGATGGCTTGCAAGGATTAAATCACCAGACTCAAACAGTATGTGTTCCTTGTGAAAAGTCTATTCAAACTTCACAAGGGGACTACTCATCAGGATACCTCTGACTCAAACACCACCAAGACTTAATCAACACCAACATATCAAGAAAGCTCTAAGCAAGTTCAAGGTATCAACGAAGTTCCAATTAAGTTATTATTTGAATTATGATTATGCAAGGTCCAACCAAGATCTAGCAGGCATTCAAACGTTAAAATTCTATGGAGGCCTACTACCAACATATACTAATAATATGTTAGTAAACAAGAAATGGAAATCTATTGATCAATCAGAGTGCCCAACCCCCATTTTCTGGGCTATAAAAAAATAAAAAAAATAAAAAAAAAAAAAAAAAAAAAAAAGGGATCATGCAACATCTAGTTTATCTCCTGCTTCTTAGCTCTGGCCTATAACGCTTTCAGCTTCCTTAGCTCCTACAGCTTCTAGATCAATTTGAGCCTCCCCAGTCTCTAATAGCCTGGCTACAACAAAAGTTTCTACTCCCTCCATCAATTTAGACACAACATCAGTAGGGGCCTCGATGTCAGGCGTTTGATCAACTTGAGGGATGGGGGGGATCAAGAAGCCCGGCTTCACCTGTTACCGCGGGATCAACAACTGGCAGGGTAGGTTCTTGATGCAGAGAAGGATCTGAGGTAACAGCGGGATTCCCCTAGACTAGAACATCGTCAGAAAATTGACTGGCCTTGGCTAATATTTGGTCCCGGTTCCATCCAAAAGTTCCCTGCATGTCAAAGTCAGCAGGAAGAGCTTGAACAACCTCGTAGGAAGCTGTAAAGTACCCAAGCTCGAAGGAATCATCTACCCTCACATTCAAGGCCTGCATTGCATCCCGTAAAACCTGGTTGTCCCCCAGAAGCTGAGCTTTTTCCCTTGCCAACTCTTCCCTCTGGGCACGCCGACATGTGGACTTGATGGTCTCTGTGTCAAAAGCATGCCTCATACGTTCCAGGTCATCTAAGGCTTCCTGCCTACCCTGTTCTGACACGGCAGTAGATCTGACCAGGTCATCCATAATCTCACGGGACCTGGCCTGGTCCCTCCTGGCTTCCTCCAGCTCAGCTCTGGCTGTGATGTTAGCCTCCTAAAGGGACTTCATCTGCTTTTCCATTGCCAGGTTAAATTTGAAAGCCTACAAACATTAAAAAAATAAAAAATAAAAAATAAAAAATAAAAAATAAAAATAAAATAAAAAGTTGAAGCCCCCTTCGTGAATCAACCATCTTCCTTGAATCACCCAACAAAAGCAGGAAGAGCAAGAGTCATACCTCAGTAAGCAGAGAAGCCCCCCTCGTGACCAGCAGGCCCATAGGCACAAAGACCATTGCATTAGGACTAACACCAGTACAAGCTGCAGTAAAACGGGATATCAGCTCCTGCTGGCTACTGTCTACCCATCCTGATCCAGATGGTTGATCAACAGGAGTTGTCACTACAACAGTTTCCTTCTCCCACTCCATCCTAGACTGTTGCCGCGTAAATACGGATGGAGGGATAGGAATGGAAGATGAAACAATTGTTAAAGGCTTAATAGGGGAAATAGCGGGAGACTTCTTTTGGGTTTGGATGGGAGATTTTCGAGCCTTAACAGCCCTCGCCAACATCTCACTTATGGTGGGGCATGTTGATACCAATTCGGGAAGCGGGATAGGCAGATTCAAAGGCAACCCCGCTGGAGTTGAAAATATAGTAGTGGCAGGTAGAATGGGCTCAGATAAGACGCCAACGCCAGCACCAGCACCAACACCAGGGGAGTTGATGGAAGAATCAATAGGTGAAGTAGCGAGTGAAGGGTCTTAAGCCTCTAGTCCTGCAAAAAGCAAGAAAAGAAGGCAAAGGTGGGATAGCAGATACTGTCAAAAAAGGAATCAATACCAAACAAAAGCATAAATAGTGCAAGTCAAAGGTGAGAAAGGAGCTACATACCCGGATTTACAGTAAAACACATGAGATACCAATCCAACCGGGCACCTTTGTAAGAATTGACCTCGGGATACTATGCGTTCTCAAAATTATGATTCACAATCCTCTGGAGGATACCTAAGGACTCTGCAGTTGCGTTTCCTCTATCCCATTTATTCTTCGTAGTGAACTAGGTTGGAACTAGATACTCGATCCCACCGATATTAACCGAGTGGCCCCAATCTCCACCCACCACGATACATTCATCTTTCCAACTTTTGTTGAACTTGATGTTAGCACCGGGTACAATGAACTTCATAGGGTTGTACGCCCTCAGGTAAAATTGTCCCTTGGGCCCAAGCAAAGAGTTGGCCACCTGAAAGACATATATCCAAATTTATTTAAACAAGAAACTGAAATTAAATTCCTCTTGAATTGAGGTACATAATAAACGTCTATCAAATCTAAATGCCTACTAGAATCTAGATTAACTCTAATATCTCCCACTGCACTGGCAGACACCAATGCTCCGTTGCCCAAATGCAAGTTGATTTCATTCTTATTCAGCCTTTTCCTTTCCTAGAACCCCTGCAAGGAATAAAAAATATGATTAATGGCTCCAGAGTCTATGATCCAAGAATCTGTAAAATCTGCCAGAAAACATGTTTCAAGATAATTAATATTACCTTCTTCCTTCTTGTTCTGAGACTTTGGGCAATTTCTTTTCCAATGTCCCTTTTCACCACAAAGGAAGCATTTCCCTTTGATCTTGGTTACTTTCTTGGTCTTCTTCTTGGTAGGCCCAAGTTGCTTTTTCTTCTGTTGTTTCTTGACCTACTTATGGGTCTTAACAGTAGCAACTTTACCAACCATATGAATCTTGAAACTAATTATAGCGCGGTGTGTATAAACCTATCTAGAGGGGGGGTGAATAGATTTTACGCTTTTTACCCAATTTTTCGTGTTAGTCAAAATTACGAATTTACCCTCAAGATAATATAAACAAGCAAGTGTAATATGGTGCGGAAATATAAATCAACACTTGATTTTTACGTGGAAACCCTCACGGGAAAAACCACGGGCTATGTAAGTAAGCCACACTCGAACCTCGAATCCACTAAATGTGCAAACGATTACAACCTAATCCCGGAAGTAATCACACACCTACCTAATCCCGGTATGAGTGAACCTAGTCCAATTTGCTTGCGATCTAAGCAACCTAATCCCGATTGCTACACACAAGACTTAGCTTCTCTTGAAGAGAATACAACCCTAAGTGAATATATGAAAATATCCAAAATGCAACATAGAGCAAGGGAAACCCTATATGCTTATCTAAGATGATTAATATGCAATTAAGAACAATCCTAGATATCAAAACTAAATGACATGTCAATTAGTTAAGCTAATCAATATCAAGCACAAAACCTAATATGCTAGCACAATACAACTTCTCAAACATACATCATACTAATCTCAAGTTTGTATCTAAAGCATACAAAATAACAATCAAGTAATTAATTGAGATTGCTAGATAAAATAAACACAAAATATGTAAGATATTAGTGAAAAGCTTACCAAGCAAAGTATGATGAAGATTCCATGCAAGATGACATCTAGATGATCTATGATGATGCTAGATGATGATTGATGATCATGAAATTGTGTTTGAGTAATTAAAAATGAGTTCTTTGTGTATTTTTCTTCTCTTGAAAATATCCTAAGTATGAAGCATGAATAAGAACTCTTATGAGTGACCTAAAATCAAGTTAGCATATATATAGAGGCCATAAGTGAAGTGAGGTCGTTTTGAAATTTCGCCAGAAAAATACTCTGTGCGCTGGTGGACCTGCGCTGGTGGACCTGCGCTGGACCAGCGCATTTTGGCTTGAGCGCTGGATGTCAGGCGCTGCCACCAGCGCCAGTCCAGTGGCGCCAAACTGGGCGGCCGGCGCTGGTCCACACCAGCGCACGACCAGCGGCGCTCCACTGGGCGATTTGCACCGGTGAGCGGCGCTGGTCGACCAGCGCTGGTGGACCAGCGCACAGCCCCAAAATTGTATCCCACAAGCAATTTTGCAAGGGGTACAAAGTTAAACAAAAATGCATCCTAAAAGCCTAATGCTATGATGTTTTCAACACAAGATGCAATCATAAAATCAAGCAAGAAGAGATGTAAATAATCATTTATGCACAACAAAAAGAAACACAACATACAAAGATTAAACATATGCAAGAGTTGTGAGTGTGTGCAACTATCTCTTCAAGACAAGAAAGCACTTAGAATATTACCTTTGGTGCTTGTCAATAATGAGGTCTTCAAAGGGCCTAATGCACTAATAACAATATCTAAACTACCCTACAAAGGATCCCCATTTATGGTTTGATCACGAAATAAGCCAATTAAAAACAACGGGAATCCTTACAAATCTCTTGACCTTTGCCTTTCACAAAGATCTTTTCAGCGCTTTAAACATCTTGCATCAGGCCTTGCAAGGTGTATTCCTTTTGTTCAAAGTGTAGTCCAACTTGAACTAATCAAAGGAATTTGACAGTGAGTTCACAATCATGTCAATTTTGGTCTCACCATCTATCTCAGCCATTAAGTTCTGTAATGTTGAGATGTGCTATGACTTTCATCATGTGATCTTTCACAGCCTGTCCAGGTTTCATCCTAAGATTCATAAAAGCAGTCACTGCCTCTCTCTTAGTCGCCCTAGACCTTATAGCAAACATCTCCTCTAAAGACATCATTATATCAGCAGCAATCCCAATTCCTTCATGTTGTTGTTGCACACATCAAAGATAGTGGCCATGATGTAACATTTGGCCATATCATCTGAGGTCTTCCATTGCTCATACTCGTCTTTTTGCACCACAGTGGATTCATAAGTAGAAGCAAGTGGTTTAGGGGTAGACATAACAAACTTATGCTTTTTAGCTTGCAGCAACAACCCAATTTTCCTTTTCCATGTGACATAATTGTCACCAGTTAAAGTATTATCTTTTAGGATGTTGATTAGGGATGGGGTTAAAACAAAATATATAATAAGTAAATAATCATGATAAAGCACTTTTGAATATTTATCTTGAATTAAATAAATAATTCAATCGTAAAATTCAACGGTGATCCAACACCCATAAATGTCACGCCTCCTTTGGGAGTTCACACCATCTACTAGTTGGAGTAGGTCATACCTAATAGTTAACATAACAACCAGTGTTTTCAATTTTAGCCTTGCGATTTTATTGACAAGAAATCTTGGGAGGATATCAATAAAACCACATTGAGTATGCTACCAAGATATCAACCTTCAATATTTTGCCTCACGAAATCCCTCCTTTGAGAGTAGATATCGTTTGAGTCAATTGTCTAGTCTATCCTTGTAAGGAAGAATCTTGCTAAATTCCATTCATGGATACCCTTTGGGGTTTATCACATGAAACATAAAGCTCAACTAACCTTGGAGGCCATAGGTGTTTCAAAACTCTCCACTCAATTTTTAAGGGTGTGATTAAATTCTATAGAATGATTTGTAGGGAAAAATACCAAAAGTAGTACACGCAGCGGAAGCGATACTAAAATTAGATTTAGTGACTTATAAAATTTTTTCCTTTATGAACCTTAAACCCTTTTAATCAATAAACATGCATATACATTAACAAAAAGTAGATTACCTTTTGTCGCGTGATCCGATTGACTTACGTCGATGGTAATCTGCAAGACCTTCAATCCGAGCACGAACGTGGATCACCTAGGAGCGGGTCTCCCTTTTCTTTGAATTGCAAACCTGTGAATGGACAAAACAAAACTTTCTTTTCTTTGTTAGTCACAAAACAATCAAAAGAATGTCTAAGATTATTCCGGTCACTTTTGAGTTCTCAATCTAATGATCGAAACTCGCGTGAACCTAGATCGAATCGTATACACAAGCTTATTAATGATTAAGCAAATAGTATACTATCAAAGAATAATCTAACACTCCTTTTTGTCTTAGTAGAATAAAAATTCTCTATGAATGAAGAAGAAGCAGAAAAATAAAATCTCAAGCACACATGTGTGGTGGCCAAACCCTATATGAACACTTATATAGGTTGGCCGAATTTTTCTTTCTTTCTCCTCTAGGGTTGCCGAATTCTATGTAGTTTTAGATTAGGGTTGGCCGAATTTCATCATGTCACTTATATAGGGTGACCGAAATTCAACCCTAATTCTTTTCAACTTTATAGACTTCAAACCCTAATCCAACTCATTGATTTTTATTCTTTTATTTTGACTAAATAAAAAGACTCCTTATTGATTAAATAAATAAAATTAATTTATTTACTTATCAAACAAGTCTTTTACTTTTAGGAAAGATTTGTTTCTTTAATTAAACAATTAATCAATAAATTAATTAATTCTTATTTAATTAAAACAAATGAAACAAAATATATATTAGGTTAAAACATTAACCTTGCCGCCCCACTTGTATAAAATTGGGCCTAATATTATTTTCTTATTTCATTTAATCCATGGACTTTAAATAAAAGCCCACATGTGAACCAGACCCATTCTTACTAAAAGAAACAAGCCCACATGTCTTCATTAATATTAATATATTGAGCAGCCCATTACATAAATAATGTGCATATTATATTCTTAATATATTAATGCAATTCTAGATGGACCCTTAAATTGGTCCGGTAGAATATATCAAGTGATCCATGCAAGTCCGTGGGATTGGGGATCTTGGCTGGCCATCTAAATTTAAGCTTCAATAGACATAACCTAATCACAATCAACAAATGATTCACTTAGGTCCGATCCATTAATTTTAACTCATTCCACTAAAGAGCTAAAACTGAACTCTTAAATAAAGATAGAAAAGGAAGATGCTCCTCATTCATACCCTAGACAATCATATTGGAGATAGTGTATCCTCGTGATTAATATCAGTAATCGCCAAGAGTTCATAGACCGCCTATAACTCTCCAAGTTACCATATTTACTCATATGACCACGTTTTGAACTTGGATATTTTGACTTGTCCAGAAGCCATGTTTTTAATAGACACTATCGAAAACTCAACGTTGAGATTTAATATCCAATTACCTCAAACATCCATATGATGATATTATACTCTCATTTAATTAAATGGAGCCACGATGTCCATATCTATAAATGAAGTCCTCTATCGATTAACAAATGAATATCACCAAACTATCGAGGATAGACTATGCGATATAATCGTACTCATTGATAACTCAAATGATATCACTTGCAACCATAAGTCCATCATTTATCTCAGGATTAAGATAGACTCTCCGATTGTCCTGATAATGAAAAGACTTTTATCTACTGACGGTTCTAGATAAAGCTTTCATTGTGATCCAGTTCAATGCACCCAGTGCACTAGATCCTTTTGCTCAAAGACATTCCGATGATTTTAGACTCATCATATCTCATTTGATCCCACTCAATGCTAGCAAAAGAATTCTACAACTTTAACAAGATAAAGGTGCCCAACCTTTAACTTAAGTGTGAACATTATTCAAGACTAACTAAAGAATTGTGTCTACCAATACATATCCAGATGTATGAACAATTCTTTTCCCATAGTCTTTAGACCTTATGATTATTTACTTTGACAATTATAATATTAAACTATAAATGCTATACGATTTGTTAAACCAGAAATCACTTTATTAATATGAAAAAGATTGTTAATTACAACATTACACTCTTGCTATTGAGCATAATCCTAACATGATTTACCATGTTATCTACATGCCAATTATATACCTAAATCATTCAATGCATGTTCATACCAAAAGAGATATGAGTGGTGTAAACTATATAATTTACACTTAATGTTAATTGAAAGATCTAGAATCACATATTGTTTCACATATAAAATAATCACGTTAATTTTGTAAGATAATAACTTATGTACCTTGATCCATGGAAGAAGACATTTTAACAACAATCGTTTCTCTCCTCATTAACCTGTATATTTTAAACTTTTATGTGTCATTTCACATATTAGAACTAATGGGAATTCTGATTTATATAAAGGTCGGAGAGAGGACGAGTGTTTCTCACATTTAGTTTAACGCAACAATTAATTCCCATAAAATTAATGTTATGTTGAGAAACAGTTTTTTTCAAACCAATACATCGGCATGTGCATTATTTAGATAATTAATCCTTCATTAATTCAATACTTCATTAATTTAAGAATTAATTTGATAACTTACTTATCCCACATTAACTTAACATTAAAACCATTAGTTATTAGGACCATAAATCCTACATTCTCCCACTTGGTCCATATAACATAATTAAAATAAATAAATAAAAATTACTTTATAAAAGGACACATGTGGGATTACAAGAAAAGACTTATATATATGTATACGCGATCGCGTCTTTAAAAATTATATATCCAATCCATGCCTTACATAATTTGGTTATCAGAATATCATGATCAAACAATCTATTTATGTGAGTCATGGCGGTTGTGTGTCAATGAAATGACACAATCCCTTCCATGTACTATGACACTAATAGCGTGATTGTCATGAACTATAAGTGAGAAACATAGGCTAGCAATAATGCCTAAAATTTTCCAACATAATATCCTGTTTAAAACTTTTTAATTATCATAAATGTACGTACACGATGAAAACAGGAAATAGCAGAAACAACTTTAATGAGATCGTAAAAGAATGTCTAACTAATAAAAAATAACATAATAGATCCAAATAACAATATCAAGGGTTACATCCAAGACCCATACTAATAGTGTGCTCTTTGAATGTCTTTGGTGGAAGCCCTTTTGTTAATGGATCATCAATCATAAGTTGTGTGCTAAATGTTCAATAGACACTCTTTGTTTCTGCACTTCTTCCTTAACAGAAAGAAACTTCAACTCCATATGCTTAGCACCTTTAGAATATTTGTCATTCTTGGAGAAGAAGATTGCTGCAACATTATCATAATAAATTCTCAGCGGCCTAGAAATAGAGTCGACAACTCTAAGTCCTGAGATAAAGTTCCATAGCCATAAACCATGAATTGTGGCCTCAAAGCATCCCACAAACTCAGCCTCTATAATGGATGCAGTAATGATATATTGTTTTGCACTTTTCCATGAAATAGCCCCTCCAGCTAACATAAACACAAAACCAAATGTGGATTTTCGGCTATCAGGACATCCAGCAAAATCTGAGTCTAAGTAACCAATCACCTCAAGATGATCGGTTCTCCTAAACATGAGCATGTGATCTTTTGTACCTTTCAAGTATCACATCATTTTCTTTGCAAGCTTCCAATGCTTCATTCCTAGATTACTCTAGTATCTACCCAAAACACCAACAACAAAGCAATGTATGGTCTAGTGCAAGTATGAGCATACATCAAGCTTCCTACTGTTGAAGCATAAGGAATTGCTTCCATTTGCTTGCATTCCAATTCATTATTTGGACATTGCATAAGGTAGAATCTATCCCCTTTTTGAATTGGAGACTCCTCAGAAACAATTTTCCATTCAGAATCTCCAGAACTTTGTTAATATATGCTTTTTGAGATAGCCCTAACAATCGTTGTGATCGGTCTCAAAATATTTCAATTCCAATCACATAGGCTACCTCACCCATATCTTTCATCTCAAAGTTCTTGGTGAGAAACTTCTTGGTTTCAAGTAATAAACCAAGATCACTACTGGCAAGCAAGATATCATCAACATACAAGATCAAAATTATAAATTTACTCTCACTGACCTTTAAGTATATACACTTATCACAGTGTTTTCTTTAAAACCGAAAGAGATAATAGTATTATGAAACTTAATATACCATTGCCTAGAAGCTTGTTTAAGTTCATATATTGATCTCTTAAGCTTGCAAACTAGATTTTCCATTCCCTTTAATGCAAAGACTTTAGGTTGATCCATGTAAACTTCTTCATCTAAATTTCCGTTTAGAAAAGCAGTCTTTACATCCATTTGGTGCAACTCTAAATCGAAATGAGCCACCAGAGCCATGATGATTCTAAATGAGTCCCTCTTAAATACAAGTGAAAAAGTCTCGTGTAATTAATACCTTCTTTTGAGTGAAACCTTTGGTACGAGTCTGGTTTTATGTCTTTCGATATTGCCTTTACTGTCATGCTTAGTTTTGAAAACCCATTACAACCAACTTTCTCGCATCTGTTAGACAACTCGATAAGATCCCAAACTTCATTATGTTTCATTGATTCATCTTCTTTCATGGCATCAATCCAATTAGAAGAATCATTACTTTCTATGGCTTGTTGGTACGAAACGAATCAATATCCATCCAAAATCATAATCAGATTCTTGTAAATAAACCATGTAATCATTTGAAATTGCTGATCTCTTTTCTCTTTGAGATCTCTGTAATGCAATTTCTTGTGGTTCTTCTACGTTGGTTCAATAATGACAATTTCATTATGAAGTGGTTCATCACTTATTTGTTGATCGTTATTATGGACAATAACATTTGGATCAGCATATTTTAGAAGCTAAAGGTAAAAGAACTTGTACCCCCGCTTCTTCATTTACCATATTTCGTAATTGTGTCCTAGTTTCTTCAATGGACACATGACGTGGTAAATCACTTCCACTAATGTCACTATCCTTAAAAAATCTAGCATTACCGGTTTCCATTATTCTCGTACTATGGTTAGACAATAAAACCTGAACCTTTTGGATTTCTCTGGGTAACCAATAAAGTAACCACTTACTGTCTTGAAATCCAATTTATTTTCCTGTGGGTTAAAAAGTCTAACTTCCGCTAGACATCCCCAAACATGAAGGTGTCTTAAACTTGGTTTCCTTCTAGCCCATAACTCAAAAGGAGTTTTTAGAACTTACTTACTAGGAACCCTGTTCAAAATGTAACATCGGTCTTTAGAGCTTCACTCCACAATGATATGGGTAAGGTAGAGTTGCTTAACATACTTCTAACCATATCCATAAGAGTACGATTACATCTCTCAGCAACACCATTCAGTGAGGCGTTCCTGGCATTGTATATGAACACATATGCCATGCTTTTCTAGAAATTTAGCAAAAGAACCAGGGGTTGTCCTGACTCATCATAGCGACCATAAAACTCACCACCTCTATCGGATCTTACAATTATCACTTTTCTATCTAATTGTCTTTCAACCTCAATTATGTAAACCTCAAAGGCATCACCGACTAAGATTTTTCATTCAACAAATAGATATATCCATAACTTGAAAAATCATCAATAAAGTGATAAAGTACTTTTCGAAAGGTCCACAAATGTCAGTGTGAATAATCTCAAGGAGATTTGTACTTCTTGTGGCGCCTTTCTTTGTGTTTTAGGTTTGTTTTCCTTTAATACAGTCAACACACACTCCGAGATCAGTAAAATCTAGATTTTCAAGAATTCCTTATTTTACTAACCTTTGGATTCTTTCTTTGGAGATATGCCCTAAACATTTATGCCATAAGAAGGAGGACATTTCAGTCATAAGGCTACGTTTAGTTCCAACTTTAGGATGTAAAATCATCAAGTCTCAGTAAAGTGGTTATTAAGTTTCAACTTATATAGACCATCACATAATGTTCCAGAACCAACAATGGATAAATTTTTAAATAAACTGAAACATTTATTTCCAATTGAAAAGGTGTATCCATCAACGTCAAGTCTACTCAATGAAATAGGTTTCTGGAAACAGACGGTACATATAAAGTATGAAATAAGTCTAAATTAAAGCCACTATCTAAGACAATCTGAAGGTTCCAACAGCTTTAACATGAATCTTGGCCGATTCCCCATCATAATGTATTGTTCATTTGGGAGTATGGTTCAGGTTATATGGAATCCCTGCATCGTATTAGAAACATGGACAGTAGCACCAGAGGCAATCCACCAAGTATTAGAAGGAACTTCAGTAAGGTTTGATTCGAAAATTACATAAATATTCATACCTTTCTTTTCAAACCATTCCTTTCGTTCTGATAATCTTCTTGAAATGTAGCAAGCAAACTTTCTTTTTGGCATGCAAACTTTCTTTTGGCTTTCAGGCGTTCTTTTGACATGCAAATTTTTGGCTTTCGTGTGTTCTTTTTGGCAAGTAAACTTTCTTTTGGTTTTCGGGTATTCTTTTTGGCATGCAAACTTTCTTTTTGGCATGCGGGCTTGCTTTTTTGAACCCGAGAGCTTTTTAGTTCTATAGCGTGCTTTTTAGTTTCCAAACGTTCTTTTGGCAAGCAAACTTTCTTTTTTGGCTTTCGGGCGTTCTTTTTGGCATGCAAATTTTCATTTTGGCTTTCAAGAGTTCTTTTGGCATGCGGGAAAACTTTTTGAACTAGAGCGTGCTTTTTAGTTTCCATACAATCTTTTTGGCTTTCGGGCGTTCTGTTTGGCAAGCAACTTTCTTTTTGGCTTTCGGGCGTTCTTTTTGGCATGCAAACTTTCTTTTTGGCATGCGGGCAAGCTTTTTTGAATGCAAGAGTGCTTTTTAGTGATGGAATAAGGGAGTTGCACCAAGGATCCATTGCATGTTCCGGTTGGACCAATAACAAGGACAAGGGCTAAGAGATTCAAAAAAGCACTCAATGGCCTGATTCAAGACACTTGGGCTGATTCTGAATTGTTGAAGTCCAAGATGAGCCCACATGAAGATCAAGGCTTAATTAACATCATCAAGGCAATTGATTGGGTTGAATAAGAGAAGCTTGGGCGTGTGGCACAAGCTTGAGTGTGGAGGACATTCAATTTCAGTTTTTCCTTTTTAGTTTTCAAAGAATAGTGGTTGATTTGTTTCCCAAATTATGGGCTGATTTACTTCCAATTTTAGCCTTTCAAATGGGGAGCAAGTCAATTAATTGTTATTTTTTAGTTTTACTTTCTTTCCGTTTGTAAGGCAAATATTGCCCAATTTAGTTTTCTGATTGTAAGGCATTCATTGCCGAATATCTTGTTTCCTTTCTTGAGATAGGCGTGTAGCCTTTCTTTTCTATTAGGTTTTAGTTTATAAAGGACCAAATGATATAATATTTCGGCAGTTTTGAATTGAATGAAAATTAAGAGCATTATCTCTTTAGTTCTGAAATCTGACTTATCACTCACCTTCTTCTCTTCTTAAGTGTGGCATCTTCCAATTTCTTGATACGTTGGTTCTTATCTCATTATAGATAACGGGTCACGGTCCTATATTGTCTTGTTTACAAACTTTGAATTTAGAAAACGATCATTGCAACCATATATTGGTTCCGGGTCTCACTACTCTTGGTGAGGTTTATATCAGTTGGTATTAGACCTAGGCTTCTAAACTTAGGTTTAATCTATCCATATTCTTCTTCTTCTTCTTTGATTTCATTTGATCAAAAAAAAAAAATCACAAACTTGATTTCGATTGATCAAGTCCAGTATACAAAAAAAATATTAAAAAATACCAAAGCCTTGCTTGAGTCCATTTGATCAAGGTCAGTAAAAAAATAAATTAAAAAAAATAAAAATAAAAGGAACTAAAGTGAACAAATAGTGGAAAAAGGTAAGAGTGTGAGCTCATCGAGGGTAAAAGCCAAAAAATTTGAGTGAAACACGAGTGTGAGTGCCATCATCTTTAAGGGTAAACACGTGAGGGAGTGTTTGTGAGGCTTACTAATTCTTGTTTGTTTTGCAGGTTTTAAATATGTCATACGATAACAGTAAAGACTTGTCCAACGAAGCACCAAAAATGGTAGATCTTGATCATTTGTATACAGCCGTGCAACAACACATGGCGCGGATGGAGATTCAGTTTGGCGAGATGAATGGTAGGTTTGGCGAGGTGAATGATAGGTTACACAAAGTGGAGTCTATTTCACAAAGGGACCGATCATTCAGGGCTCCTAATGTGGAACGAAAGAAAGGAATCCACCTAGGAATGAATATGAAGATGATTATGGGAATGACCTAGAGAAGGATGATCGCATGTCTAATGTGGGTTGGCAGATTTAGACATGGAATGGGAGGTAGATGAGTTAGGTATGGGAATATAGAAGATAGATATGGGAATAGAGGAGATAGGTATGGAGAGAGGGTTGATAATAATTTAGGTAGTATAAAGGTGAAGATCCCAACTTTCCAAGGTAAAACTATCCTGAAGCTTATTTGGAGTGGGAGAAAAGAATAGAATTGGTGTTTGACTACCGTGACTATTTCGAATTGAAGAAGGTGAAGTTGGATGCCATAGAATTCACTGATTATGCTATCGTTTGGTGGGATCAACTGATTGTGAGTAAGAGACGAATGGAGAAAGACATATCGAAACTTGGGAGGAGATGAAAACTGTCATGAGGAAGTGTTTCATTCCAAGTCACTATTATAGGGGTTTGTTTCAAAAATTGCAAACTCTTACTCAAGGGTCTAAGTGTATTGAAGACTACTACAAGGATGGAGATAGCCATGATTCGAGCTGATGTATAGGAGGGCCGAGAAGCTATATGGCTAGGTTCTTAAATGGACTACACCGAGACATCGCAAATGTAGTGGAGTTACAACATTATGTTGAATTGACTGACATGGTACACATGGCCATTAAGGTGGAACAATAGTTGAAGAGGAAGAGTTCCACACGGGCTGGGAAAATTCGGGTTCTTCGTCATCATGGAAACCGAATTGGAGCAAGAGGGATAACCAGCCTAGTTTCAAGGCCAAGGCCGAACCTTCCAAAGATCATAAGGCTAGAGGCACATTAAATCAAGGTAAATCAGATTCTCAACCTTCTAGAAACCGTGACATTAAGTGCTTTAAGTGTTTGGGAGCAGATCATATTGCACCTCAATGCCCAAACAGAGAGTAATGGTTTTTAAGGATGATGGTGTTATCGAATCTAAGGGTGAATCTGATGATGAGTCCATGCCACCTTTGGAAGATGCAAGTGACATTGAATATCTGATGGATGGAGAGCTTTTGGTCGCAAGAAGCTTTTAGTGCTTAAGCCAAGGAAGATGATGAGGTACAACGTGACAACATTTTTCACACCCACTTCCATGTTAATGATAAGGTATGTAGCATGATCATTGATGGGGGGAGTTGTACTAATGTGGCTAGCACTAGTTTGGTGGAGAAACTGAATTTGGCCACTTTGAAGCACCCAAACCTTATAAGCTACAATGGTTTGGTAGTGGGGAAATCAAGGTGATTAAGAAGGTGTTGGTGTTATTTTCAATCGGAAAATACAAAGATGAAGTCATTTGTGACGTGGTACCAATGAATGCGGGCCATATCCTTTTGGGGAGACCATGGCAGTTTGATAAGTATGTGACTCTTGATGGATATACCAATAGATACTCCTTTGTACTCAATAAAAAACCAATCACTCTTGTACCTTTAACCCCAAGACAAGTATATGAAGATCAAGTGAGGTTAAAAAGAGAGAGATGTAAAAAAAAAGAGTGAGAGTTCAAAAAAAAAAAAAAGACAAGTCTGAAAAAGCAAAAAAAGAAAAAAAAGGTGAAAAAGAAAAAGAGGCTGATGAAAAAAAAAGAGAGAGAGAGAAAACAAGTGAGTTTTTATGTAAGAGAAAGTGAGATCAAAAGACTTTGTTTTCAAATTAGCCAATGATTGTACTTTTGTACAAAGAGGCTTGTTTTATACTAATGAAATTAACTCTTCTTTGCCTAGTGTTGTTGTTTTCACTTTTGCAGGACTTTGATGAAGTGTTTCCTAAAAAGATGCCTATTGGTTTACCACCAATAAGGGGGATTGAACACCAAATTGATTTTGTACCAGGAGCACCCATCCCAAACAGACCCGCATACCAAAGTAATCCTGAGAAGACAAAGGAACTTCAAAGGTAGGTTAGTGAGCTCATGGAAAAGGGGTATGTGCGTGAAAGTATGAGTCCTTGTGTGGTTCCCGTATTGCTTGTGCCTAAGAAGGATGGAACATGGAAATGTGCATTGATTGTCATGCCATCAACAATATCACTGTAAAGTATCGACATCCTATTCCTAGATTTTAGATGATATGCTTAATGAATTGTATGGTTCTATTGTTTTTACTAAAATTGATATTAAAAGTGAATATCATCAATTAGGATGAAAGAAGGTGATGAGTGGAAAACTGCTTTCAAAACAAAATATGGTTTATATGAGTGGTTAGTTATGCCTTTTGGATTAACTAATGCACCAAGTACTTTAATGAGAGTAATGAACCATGTTTTGCGTGCTTTTATTGGAAAATTTGTGGTTGTTTACTTTGATGACATTCTGATTTATAGCAAAAACTTGGATGAGCATGTTGAACATTTAAAACTTGTTTTAGGTGCTTTAAGAATAGAAAGGTTGTTTGCTAATCTCAAAAAGTGTACCTTTTGCACGAATAAGCTTGTATTTCTAGGTTTTGTTGTTAATGCTAAGGGAATTGGGGTTGATGAAGAAAAGGTTAAGGCAATTAAGGAATGGCCGAAACCTACAAATGTGGGACAAGTGAGAAGTTTTCATGGGTTGACTAGTTTCTATAGGAGGTTTGTGAAAGATTTTAGTAGTCTAGCTATACCTTTAACTGAAGTTATCAAAAAGAATGTGGGTTTTAAGTGGGGTACAATGAACAAGAAAAGGCATTTAACTTGATTAAGGAAAAATTAACTAATGCACATTTGCTTGCTTTACCTGACTTTGCTAAAGCTTTTGAGATTGAGTGTGATGCTTTAGGAATAGGTATTGGAGTGTTCTAATGCAAGAAGGACGTCCCATTGCATATTTTAGTGAGAAGATAAGTGGAGCAGCCTTGAATTATCCTACCTATGACAAGGAGATGTATGCTTGGTTAGGGCATTGGAAACTTGGCAACACTACCTTTGGCCGAAAGAATTTGTGATTCACACGGATCATGAGTCCTTGAAGCATTTAAAGGGGCAGCACAAGCTAAATAATGGCATGCCAAGTGGGTGGAGTTCATAGAAACATTTCCATATGTGATCAAGTACAAAAAAGTAAGGAAAACGTGGTCGTTGATGCTTTGTCTAGAAGGTACGTTTTACTTTCTACTTTGGATGCTAGATTGTTTGGTTTTGACTACATTAAAGAATTGTATGTGGAAGATTCTGATTTTGGCAATGTATTCAATGCATGTGAAAAAATAGCATTTGGCAAGTTTTATAGGCATGATGGATTTTTGTTTAGAGAAACTAAATTATGCGTGCCTAAGAGTTCTTTGTGTGAATTGCTTGTTAGAGAAGCTCATGGAGGAGGTTTGATGGGGCATTTTGGTATAGCTAAGACACTAGATGTTTTGCATGAACACTTCTTTTGACCTCATATGAAACGTGATGTAGAAAGAATTTGTGAGAAATGCAGTACTTGTAGACAAGCTAAGTCTAGGGTTAAGCCTCATGGTTTGTATACTCCTTTGCCTATACCTAGTGGACCTTGGATTGATATTTCTATAGATTTTGTGGTGGGTTTGCCTAGGTCAAAAAGGGGTAGGGATTCTATATTTGTGGTTGTTGATAGGTTTTCTAAAATGGCATATTTCATTCCTTGTCATAAAACTGATGATGCATCTGTAGGGAAAAACGTACGTGCACGCAGCGGAAGCGAGACTAAAAACGGTTTAGTATATTTTAAAATTTTTCCATAAGTTGAACCTTAACCCTTTAATTAATTAACATATAATACTAAAGATATCATACATTTGTCGCGTGATCCAATTGACATTGCGTCGATGGTAATCCGCAAGATCTTCCAATCCAATCACGAACGTGAATCACCTAGGAGTGTGGTCTCCCTTCTCTTTGAATTGTGTACTTGAGGATGGATTAACAAAACTTTTTCTTTTTTGTTAGTCACAATAAATTCCAAGAGGCTACAAAAAATGTTCCGATCACTTTTGAATTCACAATCATTAGATCGAAACTCGCGTGAATCTTATTCGAAATTGTGCACAAAACCTTTTGATATAAAAGTTACTAGTGCACTATCAAAATAAGAACAAACTTTTCTCTCTTTTCCTCTTGGCCGAATTTTCACACTAGTCTAAGAGTTGGATTCTATTTTTCTCAAGCAAAAGAAAAATCTCTCAAGTCCAAAACCTTAGGGTTACCGAATATTTATGTATATATATATAGTTTCTTGCACAATATATTATATATGTCTGCGCTGACCTTGCACAAATATATTATATATCTAGTGCGCAGACTTTGCACAATATGTTATATCTATATATATATATATATATATATATATATATAGTCTAGTGCGCAGACTTTGCATAATAATTATATATGTCTAGTGCAATGGCTTAATTTGCACAATATATTATATATGTCACCGCATGCTTCATAAATATATATCTATATATATTCCGGTTCATTGCCATATATATTTCATATAAATCTATATATTGAGGCTGAAATCCTTTACCATGTAGGATTTGTGTCTTTTGACTTAAATCCTAACCCTAGGTAGATTTCCTTAGAATTCCAAACCCTAATCCAACTCTTTAGTGTTTTTGTGACTATATTAAAGACTTTCTAATTTGACTAGATAAATAAATCCCTTATTTATCTACTTAGCAAATAAAGTTTTTTATATTTATTATACTACCACAATAGTATACTACTAAGAAACATATTTCCTAGTCAGAAAAGATTTTGATTTTTAATTAAATAATTAATTAATCAATTAATTAATTTCCATTTAATCACTAATAAAAATAAAACAATATAATATCATATATATCTCGGCCATGCCATATATATTAATATATCTATATATTGTTTTTCTATTTTATTAAATCCATTAGACCTTAATAAAAGGCCCACATGTGAACTAGGCTCATTCTTACTAAAAGAAACAAGTCCACATGCTTTAATACAATTTTAGATGGACCCATAAATTAGTCCGGTAGAATATATCAAATGATTCATGCAAGTCCGTGTGGATTGGGGATCTTGGCGAGCCTATATAAATTTAAGCTCCAATAGACATAACCCAATCACAATCACAAATGATTCACTTAGGTTCAATCTAATTTTAGTTCATTCCACTAAAGAACTAAAATTGCACTCTTAAATAAAGATGGAATAAGTAAATGATTCTCATTCATACCCTAGACAATCTTATAGGAGATAGTGAATACTCGTGAAGAATATCAGTAATCGCCAAGAGCTCATAGACCGCCTATAGCTCTCCAAGTTACCATATTTACTCATATGACCACACTTTGAACTTGGATATATATTATGACTTGTCCAGAAGTCATCTTTCAATAGTCACTATTGAAAACTCAACGTTAAGATTTAATATCCAAAACCTCAAAACATCCATATGATGATTTTTACTCACATTTAATAAATGGAGCCACGATGTCTATATCTATAAATGAAGTCCTTTATCGATTAACAAATGAATATCACCAAACTATCGAGGATAGACTATGCTATATAATCGTACTCATTGATAACTCAAATGATACCACTTGCAACCATAAGTCCATCATTTATCTCAGGATTAAGATAGACTATCCGATTGTCCTAATAATGAAAAGACTATTATCTATTGACGGTTCTAAATAAAGTATTTCATTGTGATCCAGTTCAATGCACCCAGTGCACTAGATTCTTTTACTCGAAGACCCTCCGATGATTTTAGACTCATCATAACACATTTGATCCCACTCAAATGCTAGTAAAAGAATTCTACAACTTTAACAAGATAAAGGTGTCCAACCTTTAACTTAAATTGTGAACATTATTCAAGACTAACTAAAGAATTGTGTCTACCTCATACATATCCAGATGTACGAACAATTCTTCTTTTCTCATAGTCTTTTGACCTTATAATTATTTACTTTTGACAATTATAATATTCAATCTATAAATGATATAAGATTTGTTAAATCAGAAATCACTTTATTAATATGAAAAGATTGTCAAAACAATATTACACTCTTGCTATTGAGCATAATCCTAACAGCATGACATATTGCTGATTTGTTTTTCAAAGAAATTGTTCGATTGCATGGTATGCCTAAGACCATTGTTTCGGATAGAGATGCTAAGTTCTTAAGCTAAGTTCTTAAGCTACTTTTGGAAGACTTTGTGGGGTAAGTTAGGAACTAAACTTTTATTTTCTACTACTTGTCATCCACAAACTGATGGTCAAACTGAAGTAGTTAATGTAGGGAAAAATAAGTACACGCAGCGGAAGCGATACTAAAAATAAGATTTAGTGACTTTAAAATTTTTTCCTTTATGAACCTTAAACCCTTTAATTAATTAAACATGCATATACAATAACAAAAAGTAGATTACCTTTTGTCGCGTGATCCGATTGACTTACGTCGATGGTAATCCGCAAGATCTTCAATCCTAGCACGAACGTGGATCACCTAGGAGCGTGGTCTCCCTTTTCTTTGAATTGCAAACCTGTGAATGGACAAAACAAAACTTTTCTTTTCTTTGTTAGTCACAAAACAATCAAAAGAATGTCTAAGATTATTCCGGTCACTTTTGAGTTCTCAATCTAATGATCGAAACTCGCGTGAACATAGATCGATATCGTATACACAAGCTTATTAATGATTAAGCAATAGTATACTATCAAAGAATAATCTAACACTCCTTTTTGTCTTAGTAGAATAAAAACTCTCTATGAATGAAGAAGAAGAAAGAAAATAATCTCATGAACACATGTGTATAGTGGCCGAACCCTAGCAAGAATAATATAGGGTGGCCGAATTTTGCTTCCTTTCTCCTTTAGGGTTGCCGAATTCTATGTAGTTGTGTATTAGGGTTGGCCGAATTTCATCATGTCACTTATATAGGGTGACCGAAATTCAACCCTAATTCTTTTCAACTTTTTAGACTTCAAACCCTAATCTAACTCATAGATATTTTATTCTATTCTTTTGACTAAATAAAAAGACTCCTTATTTGATTAAATAAATAAAATTAATTATTTATTTCCTTATCAAACAAGTCTTTTACTTTTAGGAAATATATTTCCTGATTAGAAAAGATTTGTTTCTTTAATTAAACAATTAATTAATAAATTAATTAATTCTTATTTAATTAAAACAATGAAACAAAATAATATATTAGGTTAAAACTTTAACCTTGCCGCCCCACTTGAATAGAATTGGGCCTAATATTATTTTCTTATTTCATTTAATCCATTGGACTTTAAATAAAAAGCCCACATGTGAACCAGACCCATTCTTACTAAAAAACAAGCCCACATGTCTTTCATTAATATATTAATATAATTGAGCAGCCCATTACATAAATAATGTGCAAATTATATTCTTAATATATTAAATGCAATTCTAGATGGACCCTTAAATTGGTCCGGTAGAATATATCAAGTGATCCATGCAAGTCCGTGTAGATTGGGGATCTTGGCGGGCCATCTAAATTTAAGCTTCAATAGACATAACCTAATCACAATCAACAAATGATTCACTTAGGTCCGATCCATTAATTTTAACTCATTCCACTAAAGAGCTAAAACTGAACTCTTAAATAAAGATAGAAAAGGAAGATGCTCCTCATTCATACCCTATACAATCATATTGGAGATAGTGTATCCTCGTGATTAATATCAGTAATCGCCAAGAGTTCATAGACCGCCTATAACTCTCCAAGTTACCATATTTACTCATATGACCACGTTTTGAACTTGGATATTTTGACTTGTCCAGAAGCCATGTTTTCAATAGACACTATCGAAAACTCAACGTTGAGATTTAATATCCAATTACCTCAAACATCCATGATGATATTATATACTCTCATTTAATTAAATGGAGCCACGATGTCCATATCTATAAATGAAGTCCTCTATCGATTAACAAATGAATATCACCAAACTATCGAGGATAGACTATGCGATATAATCGTACCCATTGATAACTCAAATGATATCACTTGCAACCATAAGTCCATCATTTATCTCAGGATTAAGATAGACTCTCCGATTGTCCTGATAATGAAAAGACTTTTATCTACTGACGGTTCTAGATAAAGCTTTTCATTGTGATCCAGTTCAATGCACCCAGTGCACTAGATCCTTTTGCTCAAAGACATTCCGATGATTTTAGACTCATCATATCTCATTTGATCCCACTCAAATGCTAGCAAAAGAATTCTACAACTTTAACAAGATAAAGGTGCCCAACCTTTAACTTAAGTTGTGAACATTATTCAAGACTAACTAAAGAATTGTGTCTACCACATACATATCCAGATGTACGAACAATTCTTCTTTTCCCATAGTCTTTAGACCTTATGATTATTTACTTTGACAAGTATAATATTAAATTATAAATGCTATACCATTTGTTAAACCAGAAATCACTTTATTAATATGAAAAAGATTGTTAATTACAACATTACACTCTTGCTATTGAGCATAATCCTAACAGTTAATAGGACTTTATCTACCTTGTTACGTGCTATAATACAAAAGAACTTGAAAACATGGGAGGATTGTTTGCCTCATGTAGAGTTTGCTTATAATAGAGTGTGCATTCTGCAACTCATTTTTCGCCTTTTGAAATTGTGTATGGTTTTAACCCATTGACTCCTTTAGATTTAATTCATTTACCTGTGAATGAGCATGTTAACTTGGATGGGGAGAAAAAGGCAAATTTTGTTAAGCAAATCCATGAAAAGACTCGACAAAACATTGAGAGGAGAACTGAGCAATATGCCAATCAAGCTAATAAAGGGCGCAAGAAAGTTGTGTTTGAGCCTAGTGATTGGGTGTGGTTGCATATGAGGAAGGAACGGTTTCCAGTCTAGCAGCGTTCTAAATTACTTCCTAGGGGAGGCCATCCATTTCAAGTACTTGAAAGGATCAATGACAACGCCTACAAGTTAGATCTTCCAGGTGAGTATAATGTTAGTGCAAGCTTCAATATTTCTGATTTGTCTCCTTTTGATGTAGACGATTTGAGGACAAATCCTTTTCAAGAGGGAGGGAATGATGAGAATAAGGGAGTTGCACCAAGGGATTCATTGCATGTTCCGGTTGGGCCAATAATAAGGGCAAGGGCTAAGAGATTCAAAGAAACACTCAATGGTTTGATTCAAGACACTTGGGCTGATTCTGAATTGTTAAAGTCCAAGATGAGCCCACATGAAGATCAAGGCTTAATTAACGTCATCAAGGCAATTGATTAGGTCGAATAAGAGAAGCTTGGGCATGTGGCGCAAGCTTGAGTGTGTGGAGGACATTCAATTTCAGTTTTTCCTTTTTAGTTTTCAAAGAATAATGGTTGATTTGTTTCCCAAATTATGAGGCTGAATTACTTCCAAATGTTAGCCTTTCAAATGGGGAGCAAGTCAATTAGTTGTTATTTTTTAGTTTTACTTTCTTTCCGTTTGTAAGGCAAATATTGCCCAATTTAGTTTTCTGATTGTAAAGCATTTAATTGCCGAATATCTTGTTTCCTTTCTTGAGATAGGCGTGTAGCCTTTCTTTTCTATTAGGGTTTTAGTTTATAAAGGACCAAATGATGTAATATTTCGGCAGTTTTGAATTGAATGAAAATTGAGAGCATTATCTCTTTGGTTCCGAAATCTGACTTATCACTCACCTTCTTCTCTTCTTGAGTGTGGCGTCTTCCAATTTCTTGATACCGTTGGTTCTTATCTCAATATAGATAACGGGTCACGGTCCTATATTGTCTTGTTTACAAACTTCGAATTTAGAAAACGATCCTTGCTATCATATATGGTTCAAGGTCTCCCTACTCTTGGTGAGGTTCATATCATTTAGTTCTCGAGCATGCTTTTTAGTTTCCGAATGTTCTTTTTGGCTTTCGAGTGATCTTTTTAGCAAGCAAACTTTGTTTTGGCTTTCGGGCATTATTTTTGACATGCAAACTTTCTTTTTGGCTTTCGGACCTTCTTTTTGGCATGTAAACTTTCTTTTCTGGCTTTCGGGCGTTCTTTTTGGAATGTAAACTTTCTTTTTGGCATGCAAGCATACTTTTTTGAACGCAATAGTGCTTTTTTGTTCTCGAGCGTGCTTTTTAGTTTCCATACGTGTTTTTTTGGCTTTCAAGCATTCTTTTTGGCAAGCAAACTTTCTTTTTGGCTTTCGGGCGTTCTTTTGGCATGCAAACTTTCTTTTTGGCTTTCAGGCGTTTTTTTTAGCAAGCAAACTTTCGTTTTGCCTTTCGAGCATTCTTTTTGGCCAACAAACTTTCTTTTTGGCTTTCGGGCGTTATTTTTGGCCAGCAAACTTTCTTTTTTGCTTTCAGGCATTCTTTTTGGCTTGCAAACTTTCATTTTGGCATGCGGGCATGCTTTTTTGAACACAAAAGCGCTTTTTAGTTTTCGAGCGTACTTTTTAGTTTACAAAGTTCTTTTTGACTTTCGAGCATTCTTTTCGGCAAGTAAACTTTATTTTTGGCATTTAGGAGTTCTTTTTGGCATGCAAACTTTCTTTTTGCCTTTCGAGCATTCTTTTTGGCATGCAAACTTTCTTTTGGCATGTGGGCATGCTTTTTTGAACGCGAGAGTGATTTTTAGTTCTCGAGCATGCTTTTCTGTTTTCAAACGTTCTTTTTGGCTTTCGGCGTTCTTTTTGGCAAGCAAACATTCGTTTTGGTTTTCGAGAGTTGTTTTTGGCATGCAAACTTTTTTTTGGCATGTGGGAATACTTTTTTGAACGCAAGAGTGCTTTTTAGTTCTCGAGCGTGCTTTTTAGTTTCCAAACATTCTGTTTGGCTTTCGGGCGTTCTTTTTGGCAAGCAAACTTTCTTTTTGGCTTTCGGGCGATCTTTTTGGCATGCAAACTTTTTTTTTGGCTTTCGGGCGATCTTTTTAGCATGCAAACTTTTTTTTTGGCTTTCGGTCATTCTTTTTGGCATGCAGACTTTCTTTTTGGCATGCAAGAATACTTTTTTGAATGAGAAGGTGCTTTTTATTTCTCGAGCGTGATTTTTAGTTTCCATACGTTCTTTGCGAAAAGAAAGTTTGCATGCGGGCATACTTTTTTGATTGCTAGAGTGTTTTTTAGTTCTCGAGCGTGCTTTTTTTGTTTCCATACGTTCTTTTTGGCTTTCGGGCATTCGTTTTGGCTAACAAACTTTCTTTTTGGCTTTCGAGCATTCTTTTTGGCATGCGAGCATGCTTTTTGAACGTGAGAGTGCTTTTTAGTTCTCAAGCGTGCTTTTCAGTTTCCAAACGTTCTTTTTGGTGTTTGGGCGTTCTTTTTTTCAAGTAAACATTCGTTTTGGCTTTTGGGCGTTGTTTTTGGCATGCAAACTTTCTTTTTGGCATGCAAACTTTCTTTCTGGCATGCGAGAATACTTTTTTAAACGTGAGAGTGCTTTTTAGTTCTCGAACGTGTTTTTTAGTTTCCAAACGTTCTTTTTGGCTTTCAGACGTTCTTTTTGGAATGCAAACTTTCTTTTTGTCATGCGAGCTTACTTTTTTGAACACGAGAGTGCTTTTTAGTTCTTGAGCTTACTTTTTAGTTTCCATATGTTCTTTTTGGCTTTCCGTCGTTCTTTTTGGCAAGTAAACTTTTTTTTGGCTTTAGGGCATTCTTTTTGGCATGCAAACTTTCTTTTTGGTATGCGAGAATACTTTTTTGAACGAGAGAGTGCTTTTTATTTCTCGAGCATGATTTTTAGTTTCCATACGTTCTTTTTGGCTTTCGGAGTTCTTTTTGGCAAGCAAACTTTCTTTTGGCTTTCGGGCGTTCTTTTTGGCATGCAAGCTTTCTTTTTGGCATGCGGGAATACTCTTTTGAACATGAGAGTGCTTTTTAGTTCTCGAGCGTGCTTTTTAGTTTCCATACGTTCTTTTTGGCTTCGAGCGGTCTTTTTTGCAAGCAAACTTTCTTCTTGGCTTTCGGGCGTTCTTTTTCTTCTTGGCTTTCGGGCGTTCTTTTTTGCATGCAAACTTTCTTTTTGGCATGCGGGAATACTCTTTTGAACACGATAGTGCTTTTTAGTTCTCGAGTATGCTTTTTAGTTTCCATACGTTCTTTTGGCTTCGGGCGTTCTTTTTTGCAAGCAAACTTTCTTCTTGGCTTTCAAACGTTCTTTTTTGTAAGCAAACTTTATTTTTGGCTTTCGAGCGTTCTTTTTGGCATGAAAACTTTCTTTTTGACTTTCGAGCATTCTTTTTTGCATGCAAACTTTCTTTTTGGCAAGTGGTCATGCTTTTTTGAACGCGAGAGTGCTTTTAGTTTACAAAGTTCTTTTTGGTTTTCGAGCGTTCTTTTCTGCAAGCAAACTTTCTTTTTGGCTTTTAGGCGTTCCTTTTTGCATGTAAACTTTCTTTTTGCCTTTTGGGCGTTCTTTTTGGCATGCAAACTTTCGTTTTGGCTTTTGGGCATTCTTTTTGGCATACAAACTTTCTTTTTGGCTTTTGGGCGTTCTTTTTGGCTTGTAAACTTTCTTTTTGGCCATTTGAGAGTTTTTAACTTAAAGACTCGGAGCGTCATGGAATCATCAAATGTTGTCATTGATGGTAATATGCTCAAGTCAAGTGACCATGAGGAAAATGTTGTTATAGTTGATGATTTTCCTTTGAAGAAGGTTAGGGAGACTTCTATTGATGGGAGGTCTAACCTTAACGAAAAGGACACATAACCCCTTCTTCTCTCCATCTCTTACTTCAATCTTCATCAACAACTTCTCAATCGCCCAGATCTCTATTATCTTCTTCTTCAGTCATCATCAACAACATTTTTATCATTCTCAATCATCATCATCATCATCATCAACAAAATCTCCATTGGAGATTCCAACAAAAAAAAAATCATAAACAAAAACTAATATCTCCATTATTGGAGATCTCCACCCCCAAACCCGTTACCGCCACCGGCCCACCGCCTCCTGCCTCCTGCCTCCACAAGCCTCCACCACCAACACCATCTTCACTCCATCTTCCACTACCTCCACTTGTTGCCACGGTTCTCCTCATCCATGGCGAGCTTCGATCTCCTCCTCCTCGGTTTGGAGGAGATCGGGCTCCATCTCCTCTATGGATGAGATATCTCGATCTCATGAGATATATCTACTTCCAACGAAAAAAATTAAAACTTACTATTTAAATTTATTTAATCTTCAAAAGAGAGAAAGAAAAAGAAATTAAAGGGATTTGAGGAGATGAAAATGGTGTGAGGAAGAAGAAGAGGAGCAGTCGAATGTTAGAAAAGAGGGGAAAATATGAATTTTTCTAGGTTTGTTATTATTATTATTTTTCATTTAACAATTTAATTATTGATAATTTTTCTGATTTTCATTTTAATTTAAGGTTAAAAATGTCATTTCATTTAAATTATATATAGCAAGGGCAAAAGTGTACTTTACCCACTCTGTTAAAGTTGACTGTCAAACTTTGGTCAAATGGACTAAAGTTATGTATTTTGGAAAAAAGAGGGACTAAAGTGATGAATATAGTAAAAACGTTTAAAAAGGTGATAATTCATGAAAAAAGTAGGGACTTTAGTGATAATACCCCAATAATAATAATAATAAATCTTTAATAGTGTAATACTAAAATAAAAAAAATAAATAAAAAATAAAAGTGAAAATGATCGTTAAAAACTAAAAAAAAAAAAAAAAAAGTAATTTTTAGAGAAGCACTTTGAACTAAAAAAAAAATTTAAAAAAAAAAAAAAACAATGCACAAACATAGTGTTAATTCTTGGAAAAATTTTTTTTTTAAAAAATCCCTAAAAAAATAATATATATATAATTGGCTTTCAAACTACAGGTTTGGCTAACTTATTGGTTTGGGCAATGTTATTGAGTGTTTTAATAACCATTGGATGTCTTGGATGTAATCTAATGGTTTAAACTAAAGAATCTTTATTAAATTTAATTAAAAAGTTTTTACTTGGAACTGTTATACCGGTTTTGCTGTAGAAAAACAAGGAAAGAATCAATTTATTGTAAAAACAAATTAGAATTTACATGTGAATGGCCATGGTTATGTAGATGCTTTACATATCATAATTTGTTATTATTATAATTATTGTTGTTGTTTTTAACTAAATGTTTTTATTATAAAACTCAAGTAAATATAGTACATTGTGCTCATATTGTCACCTATAAATTTAATTAAAAAAACTCATTTAATAAGTATACTTGACCAAAAAAAAAAAAAAAAAATTGCTTTGTGCACCCTATTTAAATCTCTAGAATAACCATCTCATTCTTTCATTTTACCTTTTTCATTCCTACCCATAAAAATAATTCAACATCCAATGGTTTTTTTTTTTTTTTTCCTCTTAAGAAAAAAAAAAAAAAAAAAAAACCTTAACCTCTAGGATTTTCTTTGTACTTTCTTTCTTTCTTTTTTTTTTTTTTCAAACTTTAGGCAACTTGGCAATGATTAAAAAAAAAAAAAATTCTCACTTTCTCTGTGAGTTTTTTTTTTTTTTTTTAATATTCTTTGTAAGTTTAAAACTTTAAAGATGTAAAAATAAAATAATTCAAATGTGTATTAATAGATTTGTCTAACAACAAATGTTAACGGAAAATGTCACTGGGGTGAATTTCCAATTAACAACTTGTATGACCGCGATCGGGGTAGACTATAGTCGGAGAGGTATCACGTAGTTTGATACCTGTGTGTTCTCAATAAAACAAGTTAAATACCACAATGAGCCAACAATATATAATGTCAATAAAGATCAAATAGAACTCATTTTATTGATAAACATGTAATATGAATACAATGGAAATTTTCAGTTGTTTTAGTATGAGGGTTTAAACACAATTGGCGATGGCGATCTCGTGCTAGTCGATAAGTGGAAAAGAAAACTGTAGGGTTTTGTGATTTAAGTTGAAGTCCCTCTTTTTGTCCAGTGTCATGTTCTATATATAAGTCCCATTTCTTGCTGCGCACTCCCCTAAATTCAGTCCAGTGGCTTAGCGATTTACGAGAAGTTTCATGGCGATAGGTGAGAAGATCGTGGGATTGATTCAGGGAATCAAGTGATCCTTTTTTTGGCGGAGTTTGACAGAGTTGACTTCGCTTTCAAGTAAAACTCTTGAGTGGCGGGAATGAGTCAATCTTCTTGTTACTTAAACGTCATCGTACACTTTCTTTGTAGAATTGATCTTGGCGTACCTGGTCTTACCTTGATAGTTTACTATTCTGATACTCTTACTACTTGGTAGGCTAGTTCTAGGAGGGATTGGGTTACCTAGGTACCCGCCTCCTACTGGACCATGGTATCACTATGCGAGGGTACTAGGATACTGGTTTAATGTAGTAGGGTACTCGACCCATGTAATAGCGAGGTACCAAGATGTTTTCATATGTCGTTTTCCTACTTCAAATCTGGATGGAAAATTTTTCTTTGGACCCCTGCCATTTTGGCGGTTAACAACAAATATGAAAATATGAAAAGAGAATCTAATAATAGCATAAATTCAATTGAATATATATCTCACATTATTCCACCAACACAATATATGTTTTTTTAATTCATCAGTTTTGTAAGGTTTATAGTTAGTGTTGGCATTAATTCCATATCAAAACGTGTTTATCTTGTAATGTTTAGTGGTTAGTAATTGAAGAATTTTGAAGACGAAGGACGTCTCAACCACATTCATTCAAGAAGCCGGCTTTTAAGAGATTCGTGCATTATTGGTCAACAAAGGTATTAAAGGACCTCTTATCTTCTCTACAAGGCTAGGCACACACTCACACATATCATTCTTGTGTGTTCCTTCATGATTTAATTTCATTTACATATCACTTTCACACTTGGCAAAATATGCTCATGCATTCATATTAAGTTGATAAACTTTGTGTTTTGCATTTTCTAGGATTATGTCTGGAAACTAGCATATGTGTGGTCTTTGTGTTTATATGTTTCCGTATTTTTGTATTTGGACTTGTATATGCTCTATTATGATTCCTTATTGAGTTCCGGTCATTTCGGTTACTCATTCATGTAGTTTCGAGTCCAAACGATGTAGCTACGCTGCTTTTCGTTCTCATTCGTTGAGTTGACTTCATCGATGATTTCCCACGGCCAGGGGGTGACGTGGCCTCACTTGATTGGTTGCCTTGGCCCTTCTCCTCCTCCTATTTCTTCCCTCTCTCTCTCCATTTGAAAAATTAAGAAGAAAAATTTCAGATTTCCCGTCAGAATTCTCTCCCAATTTTTCCCAACTTCCAAACACCATATCTTCCTCATCCGGAGTCGGATTTGAGTGATTCAAGTTGGAGAAGTTTGTATTTGATTCCTCTATCATCCCCAAGTGGTTTGGTGGTTGTTTGATCGTGATTTCTGGTGGTTCATCACTGATTTCTGAACCAGCTGCAGAATCCGAGGTAATGGACTCAACTTTGGGATTTCTTTCTTTTTGACCTTCCATTTGCTTGGGGTTTCTTCTTCTATATCTATGTTATGTTTGGTAAAAGCTATTGAGAAAGATAGCTTGATTATCATTCTAATTGAAAGTCAATTTGTGGACTAATGTTGACTAGATTCTATGATTCTAAGTTTTACATATGTTTGTGAGTTGTATTGTGATTAGAATGACACTCTTAGGTTGTTTGGAACTTAATTGAATTAATTTGTGATAAATGACCTTGAGATTTGATTTGATCCTTTGATTGATAAAATCTAGGATTTGTGTATTTGTTTGTGATTTAGAGAATATAGGTTTTGATTGATGTAAATCTCAAATCCTTGCTCTATTTTTGACTAGTATATTGATTGATTTTAATCTCATATATCTAGCATTTAATTATATATGATAGCATCTTGAATTTGTACTTCATGAACATATTGTGATTCAAGTGTTGTATATGTGAATGAGACTTTGAGTGTATGTGTTAGGTGTTTCACATGCTTAGGTTTCTATTCTCGTATTTTGCATCTAGACTTGATTACTTGTGATATCACATGTTTAGGTCTATTTGTGCCATAGAATGTATTGATCACATGTTCTATGTGTATTGATTGTTTGCATCATTTGCATTCACATGATCACACTAGGAAGTCCTTGTAAAAGGCATGAAGTCTTGGTTAGAGTCGGGGTGACTCAGATAGCCAAGCAAGAAGTCTTGCCTAAAGAGTCGGGATGACTTGGACAGGTAAGCAAGGAGTCATGGCTAGAGTCGGGAGGACTCGGATATCATGCATGGAGGCTCCCTAGAGGCAAGAGTGTTGGATAGGGAGTTGGCTATTGTATTGGTAGGCCTAGGCGTATGGTTAGACATAGACTCCGATAGAGGGGTACACGGGAGGTGTATGCACTCTTGAGGAATTTCTAATCTACCATCGATGTTGGTTGTGTGGGTGTCCAATATATGGTGGTTTCGTATCATTGAGGGATTTCACACTTTCCAATAGGGTTGGGTAGGCTTAGACTTCACTAGGTTGGGTGAGCTAAAGATTGGTCACTTTGTGAATGTTCTATTTACTTTCCAATAATATAGTACCCAATGGTTGTAGTTCAACCCGTGGATGTTTCCTCCTTGGAGGTTTTACCACGTTAAAAAATCTCTTGTGTTAATTCTTCTATCTCTTTCTCTTATATTTAATTGTATATTTTATTATCTTGATTCATAATATTCACATGTGATGTATTGTGAAGCAAGACTTTGTATAGTGTGACTAGTGAATTCATTCTATAGATCAATTTTGTTTCTTTGATTCTTTTATATTGTAATTTTTGTATAGTGACATTTTGATCACTCTTGTAACTCATTGAACACTTATTGCAATATAAGCTTACTTTGTTGTTGTGTTTTTGTCTTTTACCTCACATAACTTGTTGATATACTTAGACTTTGCTCTTATGATTGTATTATCGTATTGTCTATGTATGTCTTCCTTGGCTTATTGTGTTGTGTGTAAAGCTACCTTGAGGGACAAACGAATGTTTGTTCAAGGGTTTGAAAAATGTGTAAAAACCTATTCACCCCCCTCTAGGTATGCTTTAAGCAATTTAACTTCGTTTGTATACTTTCAAGTTTTTAAGGATTGAACTCATAATAATTGATTATATAGTCCAATCAAATTGAACGACATAGAGCAATGCAAAAAATTGGCCTTTTATGAATTTTTTTTTTAATCTAAAATAATTAGAAATAATCTTGTGCATGTGTCAAGTAGGTGTTGGGATTTGTGAAGCATGAAATTAGCCAAAGAAGTGAAATCCGCAGGATACTGCACATAGACCACAGGGCATCAATTGCGGTGTGGACCGCAATCAATTTAGAGGTGTAATCGTGGGGAGAGCGTGGTACACAAACCGCGGTACATACCGCGATGAATTCCAGATGTTTTACTGCGGTGCACACACACCGTAGTTTTTTAAGTGGTGAAAAACAGAGAAACACCACGGTTCAGGGCATGGGCTGCAGATTGTGGTAGTGATGTATTTTGTGCGAAACAAAAAATCTTGCATGGGAAGAACATGGCTCCTAAGTAGGTTTTGGCTTGCCCTAGTGCTCCCATATAAATATTATTTCTCTATGTTTAGGGGTGTGTAGAAAATAGCAAGTGAGGTTGAGAGCAACTTGTAGAGAGACTGAAAGAGAGAGACAGAGAGATTGTAATCTACCTCTGATGGTGGATTGAGTGCAGGTGTGCTATGTGGACTTAGGCAATTGTTGAACCACATAAAATCTTTTGTGCCATCTTATTCTTTTCTTTATTGTTTTTATATTATCTGAGTGTGTGATTTTGATTTGCGTGACTGTGGATTGCGGATTTTCTACAACAGTAGGAAGTTTGTCGTAAGCTAAAAGCTAGACCTCGCTAGTCATGACTTTCGGTGAATGCTAATATAACTGTGATCTTTAGCAATACGTCAACAAAAGAGCCATGGGATCCCAAGTCCTCAAGTGGTAGCTTTGACTGGCCCCACAATCGATGGCAAAAGGACTTGAAATATTTCAGGAGAGGTGCTTCCGAGGTGAGGTCATGGCGAGGTCTTGTCTGAAGCATAATTCCTGATGTTAGATAAAATGACAAATTTCGTCATTAACAATTACTAAATATGTTTTTATATTTTTTATTCTTCTAATTATTGGTAAATATTTTTTTATTGATTCTAAATAAATTAAAACTATAAAATAAAGAAAAATAAAAAGGATAAAATAAAATGAATCATAAAAATAGATTGAAAATTTTAATTCAATAAATTAAATTTTGAGATAATATCATGTAAATTTAATTTACTAACCAAAAATTGAGTATAGGCAAGAGGTTGACAATGATGACTAGAAAAAGAGAGTGAATTATTTTGTTGCACAAGAAGTAAAAATTTGAGAAATAAATTCGAAAAGAGTGCAAAATAAAAAAGTGATTAAAAAATATTATTGAAATTAGAGGATAAAATTAAATTCATAATCATTTTTTAAATTCATTTTTAAAAAATAGAATCAACTTTTTTTTTTTTTTTTTTGGAAATTTAATATGGGCACATGCCCCACCTATATCCAAACCAAGTCTGATTTAATTGAAAGCAATATCAATAAATATAAAAATAAAAATAAATTGCAACATTTATGTTTGTTTGATTACTATTTACATCATAATATGTATACTCAACATTTAATTTCAACATCATATCAGTTTGTGATATATACGTTGGAATGGTCATGGGCTAGGGGTGGTTTATTTTCTTTTATCTTTTGTATATATGGATACTGTTTATAGGCTTTTCAACATATGATCGCTTGTGATGCTTTTTCTTTTAGATCAGTCCAATTTTATTAAAAAATATATATACGTTAGAATGGTCATGGGTTACGTGATCCTAGCTACATTTTATGTTTAATTTTAAATGTTCAAATGAACTTGTTACATACTAATATGAGTTTAAGTACCTATAACGTCAAGATTGCAACATCACATTAACTTGCAACTTTTATGTCTATATGATTAATAATTATGTGATAATTGTAAATTAAACGTTTAACTTGCAATATCACATCAACTTGTAATATTTACGTTTGAATGGTTAGGGCTACGTCATATTAGGTATGTTTTGAATTAAAATTTTAAATGTTAAACCGAACTTGTTACATACTACGTTAAAGTGGTTATGTCTATTACGAGTTTAAGTAACTATAATGTCAAAATTGTAATATCACATTAACTTGCAACTTTAATGTCCGTATGATTAATAACTATGTGATAATTGTAAATTCAACATTTACTTGTAACATCATGTTAACTTGGAACATTTACATTGTAATGGTTATGATCAACGTCACAATGACTAAAAATGATTTTTTATTTTTTTTTTAAGCAGTTAAAATGAAATTGTTACATGTACATCGTACTAGCTACATATAACGAAATTTCGGGTATATAATGTCAAAGTTGTAATATCACCTTCACTTGTAACATTTATGTTGGAATGATTAATAAAATTACATCATAATTGTTACATTCTACATTTAATTGTTAAGTTATTTCTGTTTTATCTTTTTTATCCCTCATATAAATAATATTTATAAATTTAATACTCTTAAAATATTACTTAAACATTAAAAAAATTTAATAAATTTTTAAGGTTGTTTTCAGTTGTAACCGGCTATTACCTACTAATTATTAAAGTTTGGCTGCTACATGTCGGTCAAACATAACTTACTTGGCCAAGTAATGTTATTAGAAATAGAATCCCAATAACATAGCCTATTTCTTAAACTACAAAACCATACACAAATGAAATTTCCTACAAAGGCCAAAAAAACAAGGGCAGTTTGGTAACTGTGAAAGTCGTAGACTTTTTTCTTTTTCTTTTTTCCAGCTAATCCTCTTGCCTCCCAAAAAAAGACCCCAAAAATAATTTTCCCCGCCATTTGCTTTCTCTCAATTTGTGTTCTAGGGCTCAAAACGCTCCCTCTATCCTAAATTTTTTGCTACTCAATAGCCCTTCGATTTCCGCTTTATTACGTCGAATACCACTCGCCTATTGATGCTTTTCTTCTCCAAATCGCTGAGACCTCACCGGTTAGTCAATCGATGAGCAGCTATCCGAGCAATTCGGGCCCGGCCCAGTGGGGGATCGGTCTCTCCAACACTATACACTCCGAGGTCGCTCCCTGCCTGCCGCTGCCGTCTCTTCCGGTGTTCTGCGGCGCGTCGGATCCCGACCTCCGTCTTTTCGACGAACTCACTGGTGTTGATTATGGCAGTTACAGGTCGTTGAATCGTACTGAGATTCTCGCTCAGTCGAGTCGAATCGCTGATCTGCTTCGAGACACTGACGTTTCATACCTGTAAGTGTTGTTTTTTGTGCTTTCTTTGATTTTTCAACTGTGACTGCGTTTTAAGTTCTAGTTAGTTGAAATTAAGTGAAAATTCTGGATTTAAGTAAGTTCATTTATACTTAAGCTTAAATTGCGTGTGTTTTATTCTTAATTTTACTTTAAACGTTTGTGAATTCGTGCATTTTTTTTTCGTTCTGAAGTAAGGTTCTTGCTTGTCTATGCTTCATTGCAGGAGATGTTTTTAATCTATTAATTTGTTGTAGTGCATAGTATTTAAAATTTAGAAAATTTTGACATTCGTATTTAAAATTTTGAAATTTTTGACATGTTTGAAAATTTTGTCGAAAATTTTGGAAGTATTTAAAACGTTGTGAATTGTTTTTGAATTTGAATGTAAACATTTTACAATGATGTTGATTGTTGAGTAAGAACGCTAGACTGAATGCTGTAAAGCTTGGCTGCAACTTTTATCTTCTGTGTACAAAAAGTGCTTAGAAGAATTATTTTGATGGAAATGGATTTATTGAAAAAAAAAAAAAAGAGACAAAAATGGACGGGTGTGGACTTTCTTGTAAGATTCATAAGCAGTAGTGTTGGTGTTATAGTATGCGTTAGGCGCTGGTCGGAGGTGGCTCCGCGCCTAGCGCCTAGGGTGCCTAGGCGGAGCCGCGGCAGCCCCTAATTTTTTTTTCCTAAATGAAAAACCAATCAATATAACCAAATCCAATCACGGTCATGACGAAGACTGCTGCTGGAGCCGGTGGTGACGACGACTGGACAAGGGGCTGGCGACGGCGGCTTGGACAAGTGGTGGAGAGGGGCAGCTTTGTGCTTTGAATTGGATTTGATCGAAGAGTGAGGAAGGTGGAGAAGCCAAAAATGATGCTGTTTTGATTTAGGGTTTAAAAAAAAAAAACGCCTAGGCGAAGTCAATGACGATGACTCTGACTAGGGTGGCCGATTAGGCCAAAATCACGGTGGCCAGGGCCGCCTAATGCCTAGGCTGATTTTTTGAACACCGAGTAGTATATGAAAGTAAATCTCTACTTTGTGGTGAACCAGCTGCATTCATTATTTTGGGATTTCTGTAAAAATCGATTGTCATGGTGGTGGTTTTTACTTTATGTAATGCTTTCCATTTTTGGCTTTCTCTGTAGGCATTTTAGAGATGAGTCAAGGCCAGTTCCCTGTAGCTATGTGGAGCCATTGGAACTTCACAACCAAGTTCTCCGTTGTAATCCCGAAGCTTTTGAGTATGTCACTCCTGGTAAACAAAGTATACTCAGTTGCTCTTTTATACCCTAAATACTATTATAATCTTGTGTGTTATTGCTTAGTATGATATTACTTAACGAACTAGACTAATTGTACACTTTTTGGGACTTACTTTGACAAAATTTAAACTTATTTTAATTTTGCAAAATGTAATTGTAAATGGCCGGTTTCATGATAGAGTAACTGTGAGTTGACACTTGAATGCTGCTTATATGTACACAAGCAATCACCTACTTGTGGATCCTTGAGGCATAGTGAAGTCAAAACCTAAAGAAAATTATTAATTTCTTTTTATTAGAAAAAAGTAATCTATATTATCGAAATATAAGATTATGACCAAGGAATAAATGTCAAATACGATAGATTTAAAAAGTGCTAGTTTTAAGTATGTCAAGTTGGCAAGATGGATTCTTTTTTCTTTGTTTCTTTTCTTTTTCTTTTTGAGGATAGGACCATGAAGGATTTTTTTGGAATAAAGTCTAAATTTCTGAAATTTTGTTTTTTGAGAGCAAAACTAAAGATTAGAAATGAAGGATTAATAAGTATAGTCTTCCGGTGTTGTAAAAAGAGCTAGTTGGGCAGTGGATGCCGACAAGGCGCCTAGGCAATTCTTCGGCGGAGGCCGGAGGTGAGAGGAGAAAAAGAAGAAAAAGAGAGTTTAGGGTTTTTTTAAAACCAACCCTAAAAAATAAAACCCAAAAAGACGTCGTTTTGAGGTTTTATATATGAAAAAAAATAAAAAAAAAACCAGGCAGTCAGCACTTCTTAAGACATGTTTGACCCGCCTAGGGAGCCTAGGCGGCACCGATTAGGCGCCCGGCCGCCTAGGCTGGCTGATTTGGCCATAATCGGGCATTCGGGTCAGCCAGCAGCCGCCTGGGCCAATTTTTACAACACTCCAGTCTTCTCAAGAGTAGATGTATGCTAGTGGAGTTACTGGGACCATAGTCTTTTTAATTTTTTTTAATTTTTTTAAATTTTTTTAAATTTTTTTATTTATAGGAAACAAAAACTATATTCCAAAAATAGAAATACTACAAAAGATCCGTATACTGGGGCCATAGTCATTGTTTTTGGATCTTTATTTCTCAAGGTAGTATCCTCTTTTTGTTTAATACCAGAATAACTGTCGGTAATGGAAGAGGGTTAGGTTATGAGAGAGGATAAATGAAATGATTACACTGCTTTTCATGACCTATTTTCATGTGCTTATAGGCTGTCGGTAGGTGAAAACCTTCCTATACCCAGCAAAGCAGTACCCTATTCAATTCATTGGGTTTGTAATATAAAATCTTGCAGAATTTGATGAATGATATGGAAGCGAAAGTGTCTTGATATTTTGGAAATCTTAAGAAGAGTGACTCTTGATGAATATAGGAACGATATAAGACTTGGGGTCCCTGAGCTCAGCCGAGTTTTTCTTCCATACATTGATAGATGATCAAAGATTTCACTATATGAAGTATGAATCCTCAAAATGATTTGGAGGCAGAGGTTCCAGTAGATTTTAAAAAAAGGATAGACCATTGCTCAAAGAAAAGTGAAACTAAACATGATTTGTAGAACTAGGATATGCTTGTCTCCTTAAAGGTGTATTATGTTTAAGAGAAATTTACAAAGTGCGTTACTCATCTTTCTTATACTGCTGCTTGACCAAGCTTTGGAATGACTTTTTTTGACCCAAAAAAAAAAAAAGTGCTGGACCGTGACATTAATAAGTTTCCTGCTTTTGGGAGAGTGAGGCAGGAACATTATGTGACTACTCTGTGTTGGCTACTTTTTTGGGTGATGAGGGATACAGGGGAAAGCAAATCATGTCTTTATGGGACGGTCAAATTTTGGGCTTTTCTCTATTGGGACTGGTCTCCTTAGAATTTTGAGAAGCACTGTTTTTCTTCATTAAACATGATTGGGATGGAGGTGGTTTGAGGGGGAAAATCCTTGGTGGTTTAGTTGTTTTTGAGGGCTATATCTGAATTTCCTACTCCAGTCAGCTGCATTTACTTGGGATGTCCTCTTAGTTATCCTTTGGTTTCATAGGTAGCTTGTTCATCTATTCTTTATAATGCTTTTTACAATTTTTTTTTTTTTTTTTTTTTTATAGGAAACAAAATTTTATTAACGTAAAGAAAAAAATTATACATGGGCGAACTAGAAGTCCACAAACGGGAAAAAACAACCCACAGAACAATAAGAGAAGGGATTACAAAATCCCTACAAAGAATCAAAGAGAAAAGAGAAGGGCTGGGGTGGTGAGAGGCTGTTTGTTGGGATTCAGAAGTTTTAGATTGCATATTTATATAGGTTTTACTTTGTCTCTCCATACTCGAATTTGCTTGTGAATGTGGTAACATGTCTAAATGCGATCAATCATATGTATATTTAATGAATGGGGAAATCGTCATTTTTTCCAATGTTATGTCATACGTGGCAGAGTGGGACAGCGATAGTGAACAAATTAATAGTAAATGCTAGACGACTTTGTTGAATAAGTAGGGTTGAGTTAATGTTTTGAGGAAGATTTATTGACTTGTCCATTGTAGTTATGTACTGGTATTGTTCTTTTAAACATGGTGTTGGATTTGCAAGGTTGACAGAACTGGTTTATTGTAAACAATTATGCATGTAAACAATACAATACATATTCATACCTGCATCATTCCTCTCATCCCTTTGCTCGTTCATCGCAGTTTTGCCATTAGTTTCGTATATTCTTTAGACTTTAGCTGGCATAGTGTGACCATAACCTACCAAAGCTATTTTGAGTGGTCTTGCTTTGGCTCTTGGGCGTACCCTTGAAATTGAATCAGCCTAAAATTGACTTACTTCCATTTTTTGTGGAGCTTTACTTTAATGAAGTAATACATTCTTTGTCTATCCACTGCACATTTACCATTTTTTGTATCAGTTACTTATTACATACTGTCTGCGTTTGTTGCCAAACATGTCTTCTAAAGTGAGTGTTGAGACTTTCATGGAATCAAATAGTTGCATTACTGTTTAATCTACATATGTAGAATTTTCCAATTCTATATATTACTCTTATTTGTTTCTCAAAGGTGCCCCTACTTGTGCAGATCCGTGTGTCACCTACCTCTCAACTACCTTTTACGTATTACATAATTTAATGTTGTTGTGCTTATTGTTTATTATATTCTTCAAGTTTCTCAGGTCATATCAAGGAGCAAGTCTGTAGTAGTGCAGTATCTGAGAAGAAAAACTTTGAGTCAAGTTTACCTGGTACGAGCGGTTTGCAAAGGGATTATGGTGGTGCTCAGAGTCACCGGTTCGACCATCTTCATTCAAATGTAAGTATACACTTTGATTTTGGCTATTGGTTATTGAATTACTTTGTATTGCCAATTGACAAGATGAAGTTGCAGGACATATCAACTTCATCTTCCAAGAAACCTAAAGTCAAGAAAAAAGGTACTGATGACATCCCTTCAACAGCTCAACTAGATTCTACTGAGCTTCAAGGTTGGTACACTTGGTTCCTGTTTCTTCTTTCTTTCTTTCTTTCTTTCTTTCTTTCTTTCTTTTTGTCTTGTTGGACTCTCTCTCTCTCTCTCCTCCCTGTATTATGAATGTCACGATCTTCCTATTTGTTTCTAGATGCTACTGTTAGAAGCTTTGCGACATGTTAGAGGACTTCTGTGGCAGAGCTGAAATTCCTTCTGATGATCGGGATGACACGGAGTGGTTGTCTTTACCTATTGCTGATCTCAGAATGCTTGTAAATGAAATAATGACTATACGTGCAAAGAAGCTTCTACATTTTGTTTCTGTTGATATTCTTGTGAGAGTATTACGGGTTCTTGATCAGCAGATACATCGAGCAGAAGGTTTGTCGGTTGATGAACGTGAGCGTGTAAGTTTTATGATCTTGTTTTAGTTTTGTCATCGTGGTGTGGGTGAATTTTCATTTCTTATATGAAAGTTTAACACTACATCTTCTGTCTATTCTGGATTTGTCACTTGATACTTGTCAGTTTTTTTAAAATTGATGCAGCAAAAAAAAAAAGTCAGAAGCATGTTACAATGTAGCGATTCAGTATTTCAGTTTACAAATTGATTTTTTGGTTTATAATGTTTCAGCCAGATTCAGATGTAGTTTCATTGGTCTCCTGTGCTCTGGAAGCAATTCATGCAGCTCTAGCAGTAATGGCTCATGATCACATGCCAAAGCAGCTTTATAAGGAAGAGGTGCATGCATTATATAATTTTCTTATTACTTTAGCAGTGCTTATCATATTGTCTTGCACTCTTTCTTGATTTACAGTCCCGCTGTGTTGTTAGAACATACGTTCTTGTTACTGTGTGATTTATAAACATGGAAATGGACTGTATTGTGAGCTTATCAGATCATTGAGAGGATTTTGGAGTTCTCACGGCATCAAATAACAGACGTCATGTCAGCTTATGATCCAACATATCGTGCTCTGCATAAAACAAGTGAAAATGGGGCACTTGAAGGTTGGAAATCTTAGTTGTCAATTGTTATGAAGTTCCAATCTCTTTTGCTCTATGATAGTATCTACAGATTCATTTTGTCTGCAACTACCTTTTTTTCTTTTTTGATTCCTTTTTGGGTTTTGCCTTCTCTGTCATTTGATATTGAAGCAAATTTGTCATGCTTTATTGTTCTGCATTTCTTTTACTGAAAGTATACCATGTTATTTTTAGTTGTGTCATACTGAACTGCATATATGATGTCACTTTCCAGCTGATGAAGATGAAGAGCCTGATACTGACTTTGGTTCAGCTAGCAAGAGACGACGTAGTGTCAAGAGTGTCAAAACGAAGAAATCTGCATTCAACAGGTGTGCTTATCAGGACACTGTTCCTCTAACATTGATTATGAGCTTTTAGTATTATTATCAGAAAATAGGTGGCTTCATATTGTTTTGTTTTTGTGTGATATAGGGTTTCTGGTGCTGTGCAATCTATACTTCAGAAGCTCTGCACTATTCTTGGATTACTTAAGGATTTGTTGTTAATAGAGAGATTATCTGATAGTTGTATCCTACAACTACTGAAGACAAGCTTTACGACATTTTTGGTGGATAATATTCAGCTCTTACAACTAAAGGCAATTGGTTTAATAAGCGGGGTAAAAATTCACACATCTTTTCTCTTTTTTGCTGCTAATGGATACACCATAAACACATGTAATCAATAAAAATATCTGCTGACATATTTCTGCTGTTGGCCAAATCTGCTAACATTTTGTCAATGGTGATACAGATATTCTATTCATATCATCAGCACCGCACTTATGTGATAGATGAAATACTTCAGTTGCTTTGGAAGTTACCATCTTCGAAGCGAGCCTTGAGAACGTATCTCCTACCTGATGAAGAACAGAGGCAGATACAAATGGTCACTGCTTTGCTGATTCAGTTGGTTCACAGTAGTGCGAATCTCCCTCAAGCTTTAAGGCAAGCATCGAGTGGCAATTCCATCTTAGAAGTCTCAATTGATGCTCCTTATCCTATTAAATGCCATGAGGCAGCCACGGAGACGTGCTGTCTCTTTTGGACCCGTGTTCTTCAGCGGTTTACAAGTGTAAAGACTCAGGATGCTTCTGAGCTGAAAGTGATGATGGAGAATCTTATCACTGACTTGCTGACAACGTTAAATTTACCAGAATATCCTGCTTCAGCTCCCATTCTAGAGGTAATATATACGGACTGTATTATTTCTTGAATATTTTGCACTCGTCATGCTATGTGCTTAGAGTGCTTAAATATTAATTTTGGGCTGGTACTTATGAGTTTAAGCTTTTAGGTCTATTTGTTGTTTAATAAAGCATCAAAACCAATTTTACCAGTAGTGTTTGGGTTTGAGTCCCCCCAAAAAGGATTTAATATGTGCATGTTATATATGTTTGTTCTGCATCTGATTTTGTGATTAGGCTTAGCCGCTTACTAATAAATGTGACAAACCTATTGGTTTTGCACGTGTGGATATGTTAGAATGTGCAAATACTTAAAGTTTTGGCCCCAACCCATTAGTTTAAATTTTTGGGTTTAGTGGTTTTGTGAGACTATGCTAAGGGACCATCACTTGCAGGTTCTTTGTGTTTTACTGCTCCAAAATGCTGGGCTAAAATCTAAAGACATTTCAGCGCGGTCAATGGCCATTGACCTTCTTGGCACAATTGCTGCCAGGTTGAAGCAGGAAGCTGTCTTCTGTGGCAGGGACAAGTTCTGGATATTACAGGAACTGGTTAGTGGGGATAGTGATGAAAGGTGTTACCCTAAAGATGCATGTTCTGTTTGTTTGGATGGAAGGATTGAAAAGAAATTGTATATGTGCCAAGGATGTCAGAGACTCTTTCATGCTGATTGCATGGGTGTAAGAGAACATGAAGTATCTAATCGTGGCTGGTATTGTCAGTTTTGCCTCTGCAGGAACCAACTTCTAGTACTACAATCATATTGCACGTCGCAGTGCAAGGATGATGGGAAAAAAAGTCACACTCGAAAAGATAGCGCTTCCAAAGCTTCTGATCCAATTACAAAACTTGAAATCGTTCAACAGATTCTCCTGAATTACCTTCAAGATGCTGTTTCTGCTGATGATGTGCATCTCTTTGTTCGTTGGTTCGTACTCAACAAAGTTCTTTCCTACAGGGTTTTGCTTTTATATTGATAATAAAGGGAGGATCACTTATGTGCAGGTTTTATGTGTGCCTTTGGTACAAGGATGATCCAAAATCTCAACAAAAGTCCACTTACTACCTTGCTCGACTGAAATCAAAAGCAATTGTGCGTGACTCTGGGATTGTCTCTTCATTGTTGACAAGGGACTCGGTTAAGAAGATCACTTTAGCTCTTGGACAAAATAATTCCTTTGCCAGAGGGTTTGATAAGATTCTTCATATGCTTCTGGTGAGTTAAAGAGTTGTTTGTTCCCTAATTTACCAAGCAAGATGATCTTAATTCTTACACCATGATTTTACTCCAGGCTAGTTTAAGGGAGAACTCTCCTGTGATCAGGGCTAAAGCTTTACGAGCGGTAAGTGGAAATTTTTCTTCTCAAGCTGTTAAGCCTTTTATTGTGAACATAATGATTCTTGTTGTGGTTGTGTTGATGGCACTCACTGTCTGTTTCCAATATTTTATATGATGTGAGCAGGTTAGTATAATTGTAGAAGCAGATCCAGAGGTGTTGTGTGACAAACGTGTGCAATTGGCTGTGGAAGGAAGGTTTTGTGACTCTGCAATATCTGTGAGAGAAGCAGCTTTGGAGCTTGTTGGCCGGCATATTGCTTCACATCCTGATGTTGGCTTGAAGGTATGTTTAATCAAACCTTAATTAAATCATTTTATCTGATTGGGGCATACTGACATTGGTTTGAAGTTATTGAATCTATTTGCATTTCTTTTCTTCCCAAAACATTGGGTGCTTTGCCAGTATTTTGAGAAAGTAGCAGAAAGGATAAAAGACACTGGAGTGAGTGTCAGGAAAAGATCAATCAAAATTATCCGAGATATGTGCACTTCAAATGCCAACTTCTCAGAATTTACAACTGCTTGCATTGATATCCTTTCACGTGTTAGCGACGACGAATCCAGTATCCAGGTAACTCCTAATCAATAGATTTTTATCAATCAATTTAGTTTATTGTGATTAAATAATTAAGCTTGGCATATCATGCATTAATTTCTTTTCATATTATAAATATCTTAGGATTCTTGGCTGTCAGGAATGATTTTGTTGTACAACTAAGTAAACAAAGTTGAGTTGAATTCTTTTGTGCTTAGCCTCGTTATATGTGATTTTATTGTTGGTTATGAATATATTTTGCAACATAAGTGAGATTGTAGCAATTTAATTTGCATAATATTAAAGCCAAAACAAGAACAGGAGCAAGAGCCAGGGATGGAGGGAGAAGGCGAAGTTTGTAAAATTTAAAACTCTTTCAGAGCCACAATAACTCCATATCACATATACGTGCACATTTTCAGACCACAAACACAAGATTGTTTTGTCAAATAGTCCCTGATACTATTTCAAGCAACTATTAGTCTTTAAATCTTAAGTTGATTGAAAGAGCCCAACAATAGCACTTGAATTGTAGCAACCAAGACATATGTTCAGCATATATAATATTACAGTTATCACACTAAGAAATACAAAAATAAGCAGGTTCCATGAAGTTTGTTCCTAGTATTTATTCTTCTCTTCTCTACAGGATATTGTCTGCAAGACGTTTTATGAGTTCTGGTTCGAGGAGCCTTCTGGTTTTCAGACTCAATCTTTTGGAGACGGTAGTTCTGTTCCATTGGAGGTGGCTAAGAAGACTGAGCAGATTGTTGAAATGTTAAGGGGGATGCCAAATCATCAGCTTCTTGTCACTGTTGTCAAGCGCAACTTAGCCCTTGATTTTTTTCCACAGGCAGCCAAAGCTGCTGGGATCAATCCTGTGTCACTCGCATCTGTACGTAGACGTTGTGAATTAATGTGCAAGTGCTTACTTGAAAGGATATTGCAGGTAATGTTTTTGCATGTTGATGCGTTATGTATTTGTGCTTTCTCTGTTTATTTTGGAAAATCATGTGGAGAAACTTTTCCTTGGTCAGGTAGAGGAAATGAATAGTGAGGGGGTGGAGGTGCGTACACTTCCTTATGTGCTAGCGCTGCATGCATTTTGTGTTGTTGATCCAACACTTTGTGCACCGGTTTCCGACCCCTCCCAATTTGTGGTCACTCTACAGCCATATCTTAAGAGTCAGGTTATGAACATTTTTTCAATTATGATTCTCACTTTACTAGAATAGTTTCTTGGTATTGCCTTCACAAGCAATTATATTTGCAGTTGTCAGCATTGGATGCGATGCATGTCTATAATTAGTTTTTTTTTATTTTTTATTTTTTTCAGGTTGATAATCGAGTTGTTGCACAGTTTCTGGAGAGTATAATCTTTATAATTAATGCCGTCCTGCCTTTGATCCGAAAGTTGCCCCAGAGTGTCATTGAAGAACTTGAACAAGACTTGAAGAACATGATTGTTCGGCATTCCTTTTTAACAGTTGTCCATGCTTGCATTAAGTAGGTTTAGACTCTATTTCTTTTATCGTTTGTGCTGTTATGTAACTTATGTGTTCCATACCTTTCAGACAGTAGAATTATTTGCGGTTTCAAAATTTCTATTATGCTTTATCGTTTTCCTATCACAGGTGCCTTTGTTCCGTGAGTAAAGTTGCTGGAAAAAGTTCGAGTGTGGTCTATCTTATTATGGTTTTCTTCAAGTATTTGGATGGCCAGAAGCCTGACAACAAGCAGGTTGTCTTTTTATCATGGAAATTAAATTTGCTCCTTTGTTGATTGTTTTGATTGCCTGGACCAAATTGTATTACTACATCAAGGTTAAAGATATTATGCATTGAATGATTTTATTGTCCACAAATTTTATTGCCAGGTTAACTGCTGAGTACAATATGACCAGTTTTTCTCCTTTTTACTAACCAGTTTCAGCAAGTGGGGCGATCTCTTTTCTGTCTTGGATTGCTTATCCGTTATGGCAATTCTTTGCTGAGTACCTCCAGTGACAAAAAGATTGATGTTGCTAGTAGTCTCAGTTTGTTTAAAAGGTATCTCTGTATGGAAGATTTTGGTGTAAAAGTTAGATCCTTGCAGGTATGCTCTTTTCTGCTCTACTTATTCTCTATAAGTTTTGCTTAAATCTTCCGTTACACATTTTGTTTTGGAATTTTGTAGGCGTTAGGCTTTGTTTTGATTGCTAGGCCTGAGTATATGTTAGAAAAGGACATTGGGAAGATATTAGATGCAACACTGGCTCCTGCTTCACATGTCCGTCTCAAGGTATAATTGACCCTTCTTGATATATTATTCTCTTGTAATATGTGTGCAGTTTACTAAATCATTCTATTAACCAGATGCAAGCATTGCAAAATCTGTATGAATATCTTCTTGATGCGGAAAGTCAATTGGAAACAGATAAAGTCAGTGAGAATGCGACTCAATGTACTGTACAAGATGGCCACAGCGTACCTGTTGCTGCTGGTGCAGGTGATACTAACATCTGCGGGGGTATAGTTCAGTTGTACTGGGATAAGATTTTGGATAGATGTTTGGACATTAATGAACAAGTTCGTCAGTCTGCCCTTAAGGTAAGAATTCAGTTTGTGAAGTCTCATCCTCCGTACAATGATAGGATACCACTATGAACCCAGCTTAAAACCCTAATCCACAGTTGTTGGAGGTTTGATGCTTAGAACTTAAATTGATGGAGGGTCAAGCATTGCATGTTAAAAGTAATATAAGGACTAAATAAAATCACTGACCATTTCGATAACACAATTATTGTATATGCTCTGAATGCCAAAATATATATTCTTTCACCTGTCATTTTCTTTGGGAGACTTTGTTTTTTTGAAACACTTTGGGAGACTTATTGGAAAGAAAATGATTGCGATAAACAGCAACTCCATAACCTGGAATTAGAGCTAGAGAACTTTTTATTTATTTGCTCTGTGACTATTCAACCAGTCCTGGATTGAATGCATTATGAAGTTCTGACTTCCTATCACTCCACTTAAGTTAAATTAAATGGTTATTATATTAACATATGATTCTTTTCTGCTGTTGTTGGTCGTTGATTTTTTTTTTTTTTTTTTTTAAATTTTTTGTTATTCTGTCAATGCAGATAGTGGAAGTTGTGCTACGTCAAGGTCTTGTTCATCCTATTACTTGTGTTCCATACCTAATAGCCCTTGAAACAGATCCTCAGGAGGTCAACTCGAAGTTGGCACATCACTTGCTGATGAATATGAATGAAAAGTATTCTCCTCAAAATGCTTTTACTATTCCTGTATCCTGTCATCTGCTTGTTCCAGTTAACAAAATCTTTGTTTCAGGTACCCTGCTTTTTTTGAAAGCCGTCTTGGGGATGGCCTTCAGATGTCATTTGGTTTTATACAAACCCTTAGTAGTGGTTCTCCGGAAAGTCCAAACCAAAAATTGCAATCAAAGGCTCCTGGAAATATGAAAGGGAAATCTGATGCCGTCTCTTTAACTCAAGGCAGGCTTGGTGTGTCTCGAATTTATAAGCTTATTCGTGGTAATCGGAATTCAAGGAACAAATTCATGTCCTCCATTGTGCGAAAATTTGATAATCCAAGCTGGAATAATTCTGTGATCCCCTTTTTGATGTGAGTCTTTGATTCCAGTCTTAATTTTCGTTTATGTCAGTTGGCAAAAATGACTTGAAGGTTGGTTCCCTTTTGACAGGTACTGCACAGAAATCCTTGCTTTGCTTCCATTCACATTACCTGATGAACCCCTATATTTGATATATACCATAAATAGAGTTATACAAGTGAGGGCTGGGGCACTTGAGGCAAATATGAAAGCCATGAGTACGCATTTGTTACAAAGAGATATACATAAGATAACACCTGAGAATGGAATAGTTGAACAGGAGTCAGCCCAGCCGGTTTCCAATCGCATGATTTACATGGATTTGAATGGGACAATTAAGGAAGAACCAGTTGCTCAGCCGATTTTTTATCACATGTCATCAATTGATTTGAATGGGACAATTCAACCCGAATCCACTGATCCTGCACCCCCAGTGGAGGCAAAGATGCATGATGGGAGCTCAGTTGTCATCTCCAAAGATGATCTGCAGAAAATCCAGGTATTTCATTTACACTGTGTTTGGTATGAGGGAAAGATGGAGGGAGGGAGAGGTTTGGAGGGAGAGGTCTAATCCCTTGTTTGGTTGGAGGGATGAGAGGGAGGAGAGGAGAGGAGAGGAGAGGAGGAGGGAGAGAAGATCCATCTGGGCCCACCATATTGGATCCGTCCAATGATGGGCAAATGAGAGGAGGGAGAGAGAATTGGAGGGGAATTACTATAATGCCCTCCAATTTTTTATTGCCCACCATTTTTTTTAAGGGTAATATAGTAATTTTACAAATTAAATACCAATCCATCCATTCAACCCTCTTTTCAATACCAAACAACATGAAGGATGGATGTTATCTTCTCCATCCCTCCTACTCTCTCTCCCGCTTAATTCATCCATCTCTCATACTCTCCCTCTCTCTTACCAAACATAGCCTTAATTAACTACAACATTGTACTTGAAGAATTCGGCTATTTGCCTTTGAATTTTATTATGTACAAAGCTGCAGTTATATACACAGTAGTCCTAGGGTTACAAACTTCTAAGAATCAGTTTCTCTTAATTGGAGGATCAGATCCCATAAAAATAGCTACTAAATTAGGAAACAAAATAATAGGAAATAAAATAAATAAATACAAACTAAATCCCTAATATCTCTCTAATATCTAGGACAGCTAAGATACAGCTAAGATACACATTAACACCCCCCCTCAAGCTGGGTAGTAGATGTTTATCATGCCCAGCTTGTTACTCAAATCTTCAAATCTATCACGCGGGAGTGCTTTAGTCAAGATGTCAGCAGCTTGCTGATTTGTTGGAATGTAAATTAATTTTAGTATACCACAGTCAACCTTTTCCTTGATAAAATGTCGATCTATCTCAATATGCTTGGTTCGATCATGATGAGTCGGATTCTTTGCAATGCTAATAGTAGCTTGATTGTCACAGAACATACTAATAGGCTCCTCTATGGTTATTCTCAAATCTGATAGAACCATTTTAATCCAAAGCCCTTCATAGATCCCGTGTGCCATTGCACGAAGTTCGGCTTTCGCACTGCTTCGGGCAACAACAGACTGCTTCATACTCCTCCATGTAGTTAGGTTGCCCCAAACTGTAGTGCAATACCCTAAAGTTGACTGTCGATCTGTGATTGAACCAGCCCAATCAGCATCCGAATGTACAATCACCTCCCTGGTTGTTGTTTTCCTGAAAAATAAACCCTTTCTAGGAGTTAATTTCAAATACCTGAGTATCCTTTGAACTGCTGTCATGTGCTCTTCGGTTGGACTGTTCATGAACCGACTCACTGAACTCACTAGGAAGGCTATATCCGGTCTTGTGTGTGACAAGTAAATTAGTTTTCCCACAAGCCGTTGATACCTTCCTTTATCAACTGGGAGCACTCTCTCTATCAGTCCCAAGCTTCGTTGTTGTGTCCATGGGAGTCTCAGCCGGTTTGCAATCAATCATCCCTGTTTCTTGAAGTAGGTCCAAAACATACTTTCTTTGGGAAATCAGAATGCCTCCTTTTGAACGAGCTACCTCCATCCCAAGAAATTATCTAAGATGTCCCAAGTCCTTGATTTCAAACTCACTAGATAGCCAGCCCTTTAACCTTGGTATTTCATCCAAAAAATCACCTGTTAGAATAATGTCGTCCACATAAACAATTAGGATTGCTCACTGCCCATTTTCTGCATGCTTGATAAACATGGTATGGTCGGATTGACATTGCCCATACCCATGTTTCTTTAGAACTTGAGTGAACCTTTCGAACCAGGCCCGAGGTGATTGTTTCAGGCCATACAAGGACTTCTTTAACCTGCAAACTTTATTTATTGTTGCCGCTGTCTCCAAACTCGGTGGAACCTCCATATAGACCTCTTCCGCTAAATCTCCATTGAGGAAGGCGTTTTTCACGTCTAGCTGGTATAGAGGCCAATCAAGATTGGCTGCCAATGATAAGAGCATCCTAACTGTATTAAGTTTAGCCACAGGTGCGAAGGTCTCCTGGTAATCAATGCCAAATGATTGTGTGAACCCCTTTGCTACCAACCTTGCCTTAAATCTCTCAATACTTCCATCAGCTTTGGTTTTAACCGTAAATACCCACTTGCAGCCCACTGGATTTTTACCCTTTGGTAACTCAGACAGTTCCCAGGTTCCATTCTTTTCTAGGGCCCGAACCTTTTCCATGACAGCCTTTTTCCATTCCGGGATTGACAAGGCTTCTTGAATAGTTTTGGGAATTGAAACATCTGCCAACTTTATAATGAAACTACTGAACCCAGGTGAGAGGCCATCATACGCTACATATCTGTTCATGGGGTACAAAGGACGATCCCTGCATTCCCTATAACCTTTTCGAAGTGCAATAGATTGATCAGAAATAGTAGAAGTTGTTCTGGGAATCAAAGTACTCACATTTTCCTCAGGTTCTGCTGGCTGTTGCTGTCTGTTACTTTCCAGGACTGATAAATCCGGTTGTGAGTCATGGACTGGTGTTGGATTTGTTTGATTTGTGGGTTGCTGCGGCTTGTTTCTTCTGTGATAGACAATTACATTTTTAGGAGGACTAGAAGGCTTAGGTGAATAGGTTTTGGATGTATTTAGTGGGCTGATTTCATTGATTTGTTGAGTTTGGTTAAAGTTGTGAGACTCAATCTGATTTGGGAACTCAGTTGGATTAGAGGTGGAAGGTTGTTGATGACTAGGAGACCTATTCTGATTAGGACTAGAGGAATCAACCGAATTAGGCAAGATGAGATTTGGTTGACTAGAACTAGCATGATGCGGCTACCTAGGACTTAAATTAGATGGCAGAAATTTATGGGAAGAAATCACATCAAACTCAGGAAAGAAAGGATTGTATTCTTCATGATTTGATTCCCCCCTTTGAATATCAGTTTTGCTAAAAACGGAAGTATTCTCAAAGAAGGAAACATCCATAGTATGATAAAAACGTTTTGTAGCAGTAATATAACATTTATATCCTTTTTTATTAGGAGAATATCCAACAAAGACACATTTGATTGATTTTGGGTCTAATTTTGACCTTTGATGACTGTAAATGTGCACATAGACGGTGCAACCAAATATCTTAGGAGGGATGTCATAGAAAACTTGAGTGTTGGGATAAAAATGTTTTAGCACTTGACATGGGGTAGCAAATTTTAAAACATTTGCTGGCAGCCGATTAATAAGATAACCAGCTGTAAGAACTCCCTCCCCCCAAAACGTTTTTGGCATATGAGTAGAAAACAATAAAGCTCTAGCAACCTCAAGAATATGGCGATTCTTTCTCTCAGCTATTCCATTCTGTTGGGGGGTATCCACACATGAACTTTGATGAATGATACCCTCCTCAGATAAGTATTTGCCAAGAGTTGAATTAAAATATTCTCTCCTATTATCAGTTCTCAAAATTTGAATACAAGTTTGAAATTGAACTTGGATCATGTTTTTGAAATTCTTAAAAATTTGGGTTGCTTCTGATTTTTCCTTTATTAAGAATATCCATGTGAGCCTGGTATGGTCATCTATGAAGGAGATAAACCACCTAGCACCAGTGATGTTAGGGACCCTGGAAGGACCCCAGACATCACTATGAATGATAGAAAACGGTTTAGTGTTGCGATATGGAAGACTTGGATAAACACTTCTTGTATGTTTAGCATACTGACACACTTCGCATTGAAAAGAGAGAGGACTTTTATTATTAAATAGATCAGGAAAAAGTTTTGAAAGATACATAAAACTAGGATGTCCTAAACGGAAATGCCACATCATTATAGTCTTGTACCTATCGGAATTTGAAGAAAAACAAAGACTGTGATCCACCTTTTCACTAGTAGCCGCTTTGGATTTTCTTGTCATAGCAGAAGTTGCCTTGAGGTAGTATAGACCGGAACAAATCCTAGCACTGCCAATCGTCTTCCCCGAATCCAAGTCTTGAAAAACACATTCATTAGGGAAAAATTTAGCAACACATCGTAGATCTCGTGTTAACTTACTAATAGATAACAAATTGCAGTCGAGATTTGGGACTAGCAACACTGATGTGAGAGTAATGCTAGCTGTAACCCTTATTGTACCAATACCCGTCACCTTGGAAAGGGAACCATCTGCTATTCTAACTTTTAGGCTATCATCACATGTTGTAAAAGTGCTGAAAATTCTAGCATCACCTGTCATGTGATCCGATGCCCCTGAATCCACAATCCAAGAATGATTACTCTCCTGTTTCACATGCAAGGCCATTGAAAAATTACTTGTCTGTGCCACTGAACCAGTTGCGATAGAGGAAGAGGTTTGCTGGTTGATAATCTGCTTGAGAAGGTCTAACTGATCCTTGCTGAAAATATCGGCTTTTGACAATGATTCGCCGCTAACAGCAGTATTACCTTTGCCTTCTCTTTCAGATTTCGGCTTCCAGTCGGTTGGCTTGCCATGTATTTTCCAGCATGTGTCCTTGTAGTGCCTAGGTCTCCTGCAGTGATCACACCATGGACGGCCACCCCGTTTCTGCCTACCATCCGAAGAACTGTGGCTGCCATGGACTGCAAGTGCACTTCCTTCAGCCTGAGAACTGTCACTGTCAGCCCCCAGCATTACCTTTCAACGGCTCTCTTCCCGAACTACTTCAGAGAAAGCTTCATGTAGAGTTGGTAAGGGTTTGATTGCCATGACTCTGCCTCTCACATTATCGAGATTCCTGTTGAGACCAAGAAGAAATTTGAAAACTCTCTTTTTCTCGATACTCTTCTTGTGAGTGACTTCATCTTTGGGATTCTTGAACTTGTCATTCTCAAAGGTATCAACCTGCTGCCATAAGCGTGAGAGTTTAGTAAAATAGTTAGTGACAGAATCATCACCTTGGCGCTGATCATGTAAGATGCCCTCTACAGCAAATAATTCTGCTGTATTATCAGATGTGGAGAATGTTTCCTTGACAGCATCCTAGATTTCTTGCGCTGTGTCATACAGCAAAAAATTTTCATTGATTTCATTCTCCATGGAGTTGAGAAGCCAGGACATAACCAGGTTGTTATCGATTTTCCACTGACGATAACCCGCATCTTCCTTGGCTGGTTTATCGATAGTCCCTGAGAGATAGTCATCCTTCCCTTTTCCTCGGATGAAGATGAGAACAGACTTGGACCATTGAAGATAATTTTTTCCGATCAATTTATGACCAGTGATAAGAAGATTATGATGGGATGAGTTTTGGTCGGAGCCTCCGCCACCACTATGATTATCGAGTTTTGGAGGCTTTGAACCAGAAGTACCATCTTTGGAATCGTTAGACATGATGTGTTTGATGTTGATATTTAGGATCTCAAAGAGTGCTCTGATACCATAAAGAATTCGGCTATTTGCCTTTGAATTTTATTATGTACAAAGCTGCAGTTATATACGCAGCAGTCCTAGGGTTACAAACTTCTAAGAATCAGTTTCTCTTAATTGGAGAATCAGATCCCATAAAAATAGCTACTAAATTAGGAAACAAAATAATAGGAAATAAAATAAATAAATAAAAATAAATCCCTAATATCTCTCTAATATCTAGGACAGCTAAGATACACATATTAACAGTACTATTTTATTGCCCGGAATGATGGAGGTTTATTATGTGTAGACATTCATTTGACCTTTGGTTCTCTGTGGTGTTCACCATGTTTGTACAGGTTGACTGCATTGCAGCTACTGCACTGCAACTTCTTCTGAAGCTGAAGAGGCACCTAAAAATTGTGTATGGCCTGAATGATGCCCGGTGCCAGGTAACATTATACCATAAGCCTTAGTTTTTTTCCATGATGAGAAGTAACTTGATCTGATGCATTTACTTGTAAACAGGCATATACTCCAAACGAACCTCAAAAACCGGGAGATGTCCTTACCAGGCAGAACGTATCCTTTGACATCAGTGACACACGTGTCAGTTTGCCATCTACTTATGAAGATCTTATACAGAAATATCAGGTACATATATTTATTTTCATTGCTTACTGATCTCTGTAGATATGATTAAATCTGACCGGTTGGTTGTTACTTGGCAGGAATTTAAGCATGCGTTGAGGGAAGATACTATCGACTACTCAGTTTACACAGCAAACATCAAAAGGAAGCGGCCTACTCCTAGAAAATCAAAAGGACGAATGGGGGATGATGAGGAGTATAGTGATGAAGAATGGAACTCGGGTGGAGTTCGGAGGGTGGGGAGGAAAAGTTACAGCAGTAGGAGGAGGTAGATAGGTGTAAAGTAGATAAGGAGTAGGCTAACAACATGTACATTAATAGGATTAGATACATGATCATGATAGGAGGAGGAGGAGGAGGAGGATAGTGAAAAAAAGGGTATTTTCTCCAATTTGTAATTTGTGATTTGGCATTACACTGAGTTTTCTCTTTAATTCATCTTTATTTTAGATTGTATGACATGTCGATTTTTGGTAGAAATGCAGTCGGCTGGTGTTGTCTATTCCCTCGTTTGCGAAATCTAATCTCTTATGTTATGCTGATGTGGCATGACATAAGTGGATCAGATGCAGAGGTTATATTAATTATTAAAGCATTCCTTTGTGTTTAATTGATTTTGATAGTTGAACTATGAAACCACTTGTAGTGTTATATTTTCTGTATATGACGCTGAGTGATCCGATTTCCGAGACTGTTTTTGACCGATATCCCATCAACATTAATCAGCTCAGAATTGTTTTGAAAGAGCTCTCTCTCAACAAAATAGCAAGACTGCTATTGAATTGAATATTTTAACTTCTTTACTTTTTGAAAAAATAGAGACATTTTTAGATCATATCATATAACTGGAAGCTTCCCAAAAAAAGGTCTTCAACTACGAAGAATGACTCAAATCTTCTACACTTTTTAATGTTATTTCTTGTTCTAATAATCATATATAAAATTAAAGATTACAAAGTGATTGAAACATGACTGGATAAAGTGGTACCACCATGTTTGCAGCTGGTCCTTGACAAATTGTTCATGGTGCGATCACTAAAAGAGGCTGCATTGAACAACAGAACAGAAACGGGATAAGTGTACGTAATTCAATTGAACCAATGTAAGAACCGAAGTAAGAAAACTAATTACCATGTCTACACTAACTGGTTTCCCATCCTCTGCCAGTATCTCAGTTACGGTTCCAGATTGATCAGCCTGAGATAACAAAATTAGGAACTACATTTAGTAAACTGCGGTATACTTAAAAAGTTAAATCTTTAAGGATGAAGGAAGTAACATGTGCATCAAAATGGAAAATAATAGGAGAAAAGAAAAACTAAAGAGGAAATGCATACTTCAATTTCATTCATTAGCTTCATGGCCTCGATGATGCAAATGACCTGACCTTTCTGCACCTTATCTCCAACCTGAAGATTCGCAAGAAATTATGCAGAAATGATAACGCAAACAGGAAATTAGAACAAGGTTTTAAATCACACGATCACTTACCTTAACAAATGGTGGTTCTCCAGGTCCAGGGCATCGATAGAAAGTTCCAGCCATGGGGCATTTCAGTGGTGGGTGAGACGATTGACTTGTCTTAGCAGGTGCTGGTAGAGCGGGTGGTGCAGCTGATGCAGGGGCGGGTGCAGCTGCCCCTGGAGCAGCTGCTGGCGGACTCGTATACATAGCATGGGGCATAGAGGGTGGCATTGCAAATGCAGGCTGCTGCAAAGCTTCCCTTTTCCTTATTATGAGCTCACAGTCCATTTGCTTCATTTGCAGCTCCATGATATCTCTTGAATCCACAAGTCTGCTCATGAAGAAGAAATCAACATGTCTGCTAATGTGTCTGTAAGCAAGCAAATACAAGACTTTTTGACTTACTTGACAATTTCAGATACTTGTGTCATGAATGCTGAGATTGAAGATGCATCAGGGATAGTGCTTTCTGCAGATCCAACCTTTCCATTCGATGATTCGGTGTCAACTACTGGGGCACAGTTTGAAGGCTTCTCTGCAATAACCTTGGATTTAAAAAGTAGGATTAGCGAATATCTCATCGGAAATTGCCAATTACTTTGAACGAGACACTCACCTCATTAACCTTTGCATGCACCTTCCAAAGAGCAGATTGCTTCTTGCTAGGGCACTGCATAATGGAAAATCACATTCCACATTGGGTAAGTACATATCAAAATCCTTTAACAAACCAGATTCAAACAATTGAATAGATTATGTGATATCTCATCATACCCAGATTGAGATCTTCTTATAAAGAATCAATTTTAGCATAGAATCAATTAATTGATGAAAACTAACCAAAAAAGAATGTGCTACATAATTAACATGAACAAGATTGAAGATTACCAGAAACCCAAAAGACAAAGAGGGGTTGGGAAGCGAGATCATACGCATCTGCTGTGGGTGGTCACGTGTGGATCCAGCACGAGCAACCAAAGAGATCTTAGGACAAGGAACAGAGATTGAAACCATTTTTGGAATGTTTTTATTTTTAGAGGAAATATCAAATATGTAGAGAGTGGAGACCGGAGAGGCTTTAAAGGTGGCGATGAGAACAAAGTGTAGTGAGAAATGAGAAATCTCAGGAAAATAACCAAGTATTTGTATCTACATGTTTCTTTCGATATCTCCAATGAGACCATCAACATCTCATTCAAAGTAGATCAACATATCTATCTAATTTTGTTGTTTTAATCGGCTCATACAATTCTATTCCATTTTTATTTTTTAAAATATTATATATTAATATTACAAATTCAATATCTGAGGTTCCGCCACATTATAAAACAACAAACTTTTCAATTTATATATATATATATATGTAAAAATATTATTGATGATTTAATTTTAGCACTTGAAAACACCCAATCTGATTATCCCAACTTCAACACTCGATCCATAATTTTTTTTCACATTTAAATGAATGATAAGACATTAAAATCACAAAGTTATTAATAAACGATTATTCAAAATCTTGACCACAATTATTATTAATATGCAGATCGACCAAAAACAAGTGTTGTAGAAATGAGCAGCAAAATAAATGAAAGACCAACTCAAACACAAAACATCAATGCATTTCTTTAAATGTTGTGCTTCTCAAATGTGAATCTGCCTTTCACTCTCTGGACAGCTTGCTTATTTCTGAAACAATTATATATATAAAGTTACAGAAACAAGAATGTAACAAAACCAAAAAAAATGAATTAAAATTCCCCTCTTCCATTGCACCCCAGAAGGTGAACAAACAAACATAAAAACTGGACAGTTAGCTTAGTAACGGTTCCAGTAGGTTCTGCGTCTGAACCAGTTGTAGTCGGGCAAACCCTGGATGGGTCCCATTGCGGCGATTACAATATCCTGCCATATCATAAAATTAATTTCTTATGCCAAAAATATGAAATTGCAATTTTCTATGATTAGTATGGGATGAGTCCTACCCTATCATAAATAAATCTGTTTGCTACACGTTTGATAGTGCTTGCGTCAACGGCATCAATCCTTGCAAACAATTCAGCAAATGGGATTCTCCTGCCATATGTAAGTAGCTGCACGCACATACAAACAAGGTGATTAAAATATTAACGACAATACAATAGTGATAGCCGATAATTAAAATGGGTGTTCTTGCTATACATGCAAACAGCCACATCTACACAAAAGTCTGTATCATCCAAGGTTCCATATACATTTCTATCTAACTCAATGTCGGGTCAAATTAACTCATCACAACGGTGTACCATCATCAGTTAGTCATCTGATGTTTATACAGTATAGGTAATGCAGCAAGGAAGCCATCATTAAAAGTTCATTTTGACTTTTAAGCCTTCAGTACTACAACTCATGCATTAGAGAGCCTTTCACAGCTGGGTAAATTTAACAAGCAAGAGGGCGCATTACAAGCTTTACGACTGAATCCTTAATATTGTTCCATCCAAGATTACAGAAATATATACCTGGCGTCCAATATCTTCAGCTACCGGGCTTGTACCATCAATGTGGAGCAACAATGATGATTTCAACTGCAACCAAAAATACCATTCAAAAGATAAAGGAACTGCCTTTATAGGAGAAACAACTTTCATTGTCTATGAAGCTAATATACCAAGTCAAAAAATGCAAACACGCATACCACAAGAGAGAAAAGTACAAGGGCAAACAGTACATGAATACTACTTTAATGATACATGATCAGTTGATCACTAAGACCGAGAAAGAAGTGCTAGACAGATGGCCCAGACCTTTAACTGAAATATAGTTCAAACGAAGAATCTGCAAATGCAAACAGACATTGATTCATCTAATCCTAAAACACAACAAGGAATAAGAATGAAGCAAACAGAAGAAGGTAAGGGCAGGTAAATTCCAAACACCCAAGCAGCTTAGCAGATTAATTTATATAAGCTATCTACTGGAAATACATTTATATTTTCATTGACCACCTGACAGTTAGTGTGCTTTTGGGATTGTTGTACCTTAAGCAATAATCACATGTTTCATAATTTTGGAGAAAAGAGGTGTTTGGTAGACTTCTCAAAATCCAATTATTTTATAATCTGCTTCTTCTGTAATCAGCTTTGGAGAAGTTGGTTGGGATTTGCTTTTCAAATATGATTAATGGAGAAGCTATATCAAAACTTATAAAATTTCCATATTACCCTCATTATTTTATATTAATAAAATTATATCATCGTATCCATCACAATTATTATAAAAACTGAAAAGGTAAAAATATAAAATACAAATAAAATAATTTTATTTAAACAAATTAAAAAAAAAAGTTGGTGGACACTGTTGCTGGCATCCTACCAGTCAGACCTTCCTTCGACAACTTCAAAGTCGTCATCCGATATCAGTACCTCCTACGGCGATGGAAGAGGCAGCTGTACATTGGAAGAGTCAAAATCGGCACCTCCAACTAATGAAGGAGTTGATTAGCTCCTCAAACGCTGGAGGTTGACAGATCCTCCTCCAGCAACATTGAGTCCATCATCAACATCGGAGGAGGAGGATCTAACCTTGTCCAGTATTGGAAGAAGCCAATCAGCTCTCCCAATGCTGGAGGAGGCAGCTGTACATTGGAGGAGCCGAAATCAGCACTTCCAACTAATGGAGGAGTCAATCAGCTCCTCCTCCAACACTGGAGGTGGGCAGATCCTCCTCTGGCAACGTGGAGTCCATCGTCAACATAACCTCATCAAAGTTTGACAAACAAATTTTCCTTGAATTTTTAATACTAGATTATTGTTAAACTGTGTTTACCAAACACCCATCCATTTTTGTTTTAAGTTGATTATTTCTTGAGCAAATCTAAAAGCGATTATTGCTTACACTACAACAATCTCAAGTGTAGCCTTAGTTAACAAGTCCATGACATCCATTAGACAAGTAAGCTAAACTTTATTCAACACCTTGATAACAATTTGTACTCAAATTCTCGAAACTATACAATCATGCAGAACATTAGATTATCACATTGAATCATTGAACACAAGCATCCATAATAAAGTTTGTTGCAGTTAGTGTTAACTTTTACTGCAACAATTCGAATTTCAGGAACAGGCAAAGGTACAATGCCAAGGAAAGTAGGAACGCAAGTAACTACCTGATTACGAGCACGAGTGACATCAGCTTCTGAGACTCTGTAAGCTAACTTTGTTGTCTCATACATAATTGCATAGGCTAAATCATCTACGCAATCCGGCTGAAACAAACCAAAAGACAATAAAACTCAATAATAAATAAAAGGAACAATATTGTTTTTCAGATTCCAATTATTATAAAAACAAAATACCCCCCACACAATAATATACAAATGGAAGGGGAGAGAGAGAGAGAGAGAAGTTTCTACTTTAGATATACACACGCACATACAGATACTCTCCACACAAGGAAAGAGAGGCGAGCAAGAGAGAAAGAACAACACCAAGTGTTTCTACTTTAATCACTTTTGTCCAATAATCATCAAATTATTCTAAGAGGGAACATCCTCTAGTGTTTCTACTTTAATCACTTTTGTCCAATAATAATCAAATTATTCTTTATCTTCATATCCAATAGTACAAGCATTTAAGGTCCCTTTGTTGGTCAAGAATACAAATTCTCAAGGACAAGAAGAATGTTGTTTTGACGAAACAAGAATATAAAACAATAAAGTTGACTAATTGTTTTTTATGAAGATATAATTCAATATATATGTGAAATTTTTTGCATCTTCTATAAAGTTATGAATCAAATATTATAAATTTTAAAACTGACATAAAGTTCGTTAGACATTGGCAACATTTTAAAGGTAAAAATTAACTATAATCTAAAAATTATCTCCAACATAATTTGTTTTTAATAAAATTGAAATTTTAATGTAGTACAGGTCACCGTTAAAAGTGTGGGAAACAAAATTGACATTCGGACTTACTAAACAAATAGAATTCCCAATAACGAGAATTGCATTCCCCAAGAATTCTATTAAACAAACGAAAAGACTATGATTAAATTTTGGGGATTGACAATTCTCATCTTTAAGTCATCCGCAATGAACATGGGCTTAGGTCCATAGTAATTAATGTAGTAGAAAATACTGTGAATGCCGGTGTAAATAAATTCATGTCAAGCATCATAGCAAACAAAAATGATAATGAAGTTTTTCTTATGTGAATGTACTGAAATTTCATTAAAAGGTCATCAAGTTGATTTTATCATATTTAAAGAAATTTTAATAGAACAGAAGATGCTTGAGCACATATAGGTCATTCTTTTGGATAAATTCCAACTATTAAGTAATTTACATTTTACAAAATGTATTAGAATATCTTAACTCATTTAAAAATTTCTATTCTTGCAAAAAAAAAATAAAAAATAAATAAATAAATAAATAGCAAGGATAACATGCATGAACTCATGAAGGCTAATATTACAACATCTATCAATTTCACCGAAACTTTATAGTGTTAGAAATGTTTACTTTTTAGTGATATAAATGTTTGCAAGTTGATATTCAATAACCGTTTAAGCATTATGAGAAGAGAATAAATAAATTACAGACTACTCAATCATGCATATAATAAATTGTCTAAGAAGAATATTTCATAAGAACAGTATAAATGATAAACTAGGCAGTGAACTCAGTCACTCACCTTCGCAACAGCATAAACACCAAAGAGACCAGTATCTTTATAGTTGGTGTTAAAGGCCATCATGCTTTCGGCAATTTCATTAATACCAACTCTCTGAGCCAACTCAGAGCTGTTCATGGATTGTCAAAATTAATCAATACATAAAGGCATCATAGTAACTAGTAAGTAGTCAAGCAGTTCAAATTAAGATTAAATATGCTCAAAGGGTAAAAACCTCACCCCATGTGCTTTCCGCCCACTGAGTTTTTATTCCATGAGCCCAACATAGCTTGCATAACCATGAGGGCAATGGAATCTGGATCCGTCCATGATGCTCCAGCAAAAGCAACCGCAAATTGTGCCAGAGGGATATCATCATCAATTATCCTAACCTGATTTTCATGTCAACAATTGAGAGAAATATTTTAGGGATGGAAATTTAGTGCATAGAATGATATTACAAAGTAATCAAGATATATCTCCCCACCTCGGAACCAGTAAAAATTGCTGGTTCTTTCGCAACTAATTGTGAAGCAGTGGTAGGATCAGCTGATAACTTTGTGAACAACTTCTTCACTTCCTCAACAACTTCCTCATGCTTGACAGCTCCAGAAGCAGCAATCACCTAAAATGAAGGATCCAAATAGTAGGGAACATATCATTTTCATCAGTTCTGTGGACCACACTACAGACAAATAACATAAGAAAACCTAATCAGTTGTCTCAGTACCATTCTAGGAGCAGTGTAGTGCGTTTGAATATAGTTCTGAAGATGCTCTTTGGTGATTGTCTTGATATTCTGAGCAGGTCCCAGAATAGTTCTACCTAAAGGAGTGTACTGGAATGCAGTAGCATGCAAATGGTCAAAAATAACTTCCTCAGTTTGCCCCTCAACCTGCAGTGATTAAAACAGAGCAAAATTTATGACCAAAACAATAAAAAAGAAAATACTTAAACTTTCAATATGAACATACCAATGCTCTTATTTAAGATCAAACAACCATAACCACTATGTGTCATGTAATGAAACAACCCTTATCAGTACTCAATAAACTCCAAATTAAATGAAAACACCCACATTTTCACCCATTTCACAGCATGCCAAATAAACCATAGCAAACACATGCATATATGTTCTACCATTGACTATTTTACTTTCATAATTTATACTTTACCAAGAATTGCATACACTTTAATACCATTAGCCAATTAAAAACAGCATTCCAATACTAAAACTTCGAAAATTGTACTCTTCTAATAATACAGCCTCAACTGAGATTCTTGGCAATAAGGATCCATTTCACAACCAGTAATAGAGCTGCCATCCAAACAGTCCAACTGCATTCCAAACACCCTAGAGGCTAGAACAGCAATTCTCTATTAACATATTTATATTTGTATATTAAAAAAAGGTTTTTCCTTAAATAAATAAATAAACCCCAGAACAATAAAAACTGTCAAAATTAGCAAAAAGTGTTTTTGATTACCCTAATTTATCACATTATATCAACTAAACCAAGAAACAGACCTCCTCCATCTCTCTCAAAATAACGTCTCGCTCACGAGTGATTCGCGACTTATCGAAGGTTGAGTTCTGCAAGATATCTGCGAGTATATCGAGTGCTTTGTTGACATCTTTGTCGAGAACCTTGGCATAGTAGGTCGTCTGCTCCCTGCTCGTGTAGGCATTCAAATGCCCTCCCATGTTCTCGATCTCCTCCTCCAAGTCCCTCGCGCTCCTCTTCTCCGTCCCCTTGAATATCATGTGCTCCAAGAAATGAGCCGTCCCGTTGCTCTCCTCCGTCTCGAACCTCGACCCGGCATCGATCCACACCCCGACCGTCGCGGTCTTGGCAGCGAGGTTCGACTCCGTAGCGACGCGGAGGCCGTTGGACAGGGTGGTAATCTTGGTCTCCGGGGAGGAGAGGATATGAGTGTGCGAGGTCAGGGTCGGGTGCGGGGATCCGTATTTGAGAAAGCGCGGGTCGGGGTTCTCGAGGACCTTGAGCTTGGCTTTGACGGATTCCGCCAGACGGTCGTAGATCATGACGGAGGGAGGAGGCGGCGACGGCGGGTGAGATGACGAAGATGTGGCGAGAGGGGAGGCGGTTGAGGAGGATCGGACGGCGGTGAGAAGGGTAGGGTTTGATGATTTGCGGGACCGACGAGCCGCGGTCAGGAGATGCCTAAACGCCATCGTTTTGACCGAGTGCGATTTTTCCCTTCACTCTCTCTTCTCTGTAGGGTTTGTTGTGGCTGTTGAGGATGATTTCTTTAAGTGAAACAGAACAGCGTTAAAACAGACCATTTCTTTGAAGCGACGTCGTTTTAGGCGGGTTTCTTTTCTCTCTCTTTGACATTTAGTGTGTGAAAATGTCTACTTGTCAATTCACCAGTTTAATTTAATCAATTGTATCGAAATTCACAATTTTTTTAATAAAAAAAATATTACAATAATTTAAAATTTTAGGGAAATACACAAACTCGAATCCACATCCTTTATGATATTATATATAAAGGGCAAACCAACGGGTCAAGTTCATTTTATATAATTTTATTTTATTCATTTTTAAGGAATTTTACCTACTAAATTGTTTTATATTGTATTTGTGTTGTATTTACGGATTGTGTAAAATATATTATTCATTTTTAAGGAATTTTACCTACTAAATTGTTTTATATTGTATTTCTGTATATCAGTATTTCTATTATCAGTTCGAACTGAAAAAAGTTATATCAGTTCCTTGTATGTAGGCCACTGGATTTAAATACTTTGACTGACAAGTGCATACAGCCAAGTCAAAGTATTTAAATCCAGTGGTCCGCATGCAAGGAACTGATATAACTTTTGTTAGTTCGAACTGATAATAGAATTTCTATATATATATATATACTTACTCATATATAATAATTTCGATCCAAACATGACTTCGTGAATTATTTGTGTCAAAATCTTCAACCCACATGCTAAGGTGTTTTGTATGTGAAGTTTGAACATATATTAATTGGATTTGAGAATGAATAGGTCTAAAGATAATATATCTTAGGGAAAAAAAAAAAGGGTTAAAGTCCCTTGAGTTTGACCTATTATACGTTCTAATCCTCCTAGTTTCAGTATTGGCTCGTTTGGTTCTTCTGTTATAGAGTCCGTTAAAAACAACCGTCCAGACATATGTAGAAGGCAAAAAGTCCTTATTGCCTGCAAAAGTGTTTGAAAAACGTAAAAAGACATTTATGACCCCTTAAAGTTGCTAAAGGACATTTTTACCCCTTAAAGTAACCGTTGCACACCTCAATGGCTACATATTGCCTTATATAAAGCCCTGTACATTCTTATTTCACATATAAACTCATTCACCTGTCCAAAAAAATTATGATACTCACACAAACACATTCTCATATTCACACAAACACATATCCAACATTAGTTTCCAACAACACATCTCCAAAATCATTTGTTCATTTCTTCTCCAATATTACACATCTATAAAATCCACAATAAACCATATCAATATCAAGCTTAATAATTATGGAGGCTACATCAAGCTCAGCAATCAGCATCAATGGGGGATAATAAAATTCAAAAACCAAAAATGCTCATGTGGGATTAAAGCTAATGTGAAGATTTCTGAATCTGAAAACAACCCAAAGAAATTGTTTTTCTTCTGTGAGAGAGGAAAATGCAAATTCTATAGATTTTGGGAACTTGATAACGAAGAATTCAACCAAGCTGAATACGTAGAAAGCATTTCACTAAGGTTTGGAGGTGGAGATAATTTTCAGCAGCTTGAACAAGAAATCATAGTTCTAAATGCAAGATTGATGAAGTTGTAAATGGTATGGGAAAGGGTGCAGTAGCTAGAAAGCTTACATGTAAGGATGCATAATCTGGAAACAAATATTCATAGGAGAATGCATCACCTAGAGTCTAAAGAAGGGGGGTCAAGGCTGATATGGGTAGTTAACATGGTTTTGTTTTGTGTAACCATGGCAATCATTGTACTTAGTATGACAAGCAAGGACTAAATGTAATAATAAGTAAAGTTTAAGCATAAATAAAAAGTAGTTATAGTTTAAGTACACTATATAAACTAGAATCACAGCCAATAACCACCAATGTTCATGTCTGGTCTATGTGCTAGCACTTTCAAAAAGCATATTAAGCACATCTAATGGTTTGATAACCATATCTATAAATTTCTAGCAACAGGAACCATGCAGTTACACAAAACAATTGTGACAAAAAAAAAAAGTAGCTTAATAAAAGTTTCCAAAATAAAACCAAATGTTGCAGTCTTCCACCATTCCAAGTGTTGTTGTCTTAGTTAAGAACTATAGAGTGAGGTTGACTATGGGTTGTTGGAGGTTGTTTTGTTGGAGGCTGTAAAGATGACCTTTCATATGTTGATTGTTGCTAGATTGGTTATTGTGAAGAAGACTGTCTTTAAGTTGTCTGTTAAAAGAAAATGAAATTGAATAAGATGGTTTATAAGGTTTGGGGAAGCATATTCATATGCTTTTGGTAGTACTTAGAGGGAGAAAGAATTATATAGAGAAAGAAGAGATGAAAAGTTATAACAAGCTAAGAATGGCATACTTTTTTTTTTTCTTATTGCCATAGATCCTTTTGTTGTGGCCAGGTTCTGAACAAAGCTTGCATACAACGGTTTCAGACCTTCTTTCTTTAGGTGGCTCATTTGGTTCCCTTTTTCTTTGTGTCTTAGGTCTGCATGATTAGACAGTATGAGGTGATAGAATCAAATACTCCATTTGATCTTCAATCAGTAAACAAGCAGGCATTTTTGGCCACCTTTTCTGATCAAGTATGAGATGGATCATACCCCTATAAGTCTTCAAGTAAGCACTCTTGCTTAGACTTTGGTGGATAAAATCACTCACCTTATCCTTCAAAATAGATTACCACGGTAACGGCATATTGCAGCCATTGCATGACTAGTTGACTGCAGGGAATCCCACTAATCTGCCAGTAACCACACTGATAACTATACTCTCTAAGTTTCACACCATATCCCCCAGTTGGACCCAAAAGCTCATATTCCCCATTCCCGGCTACTATAATTGTTAATAACCTACTTTCTTTACCATTCTTCAAGATTTTTTTCATTTACCCTTGGTGGCAAAACAGAATTCCACGCTTCACGCTTCACACTCCTTCTTACTTTCCTAGAATTTCCTCATTACCATCCTTCTAATAAACTCTAGCAACTCTAAATAAGATGTAGCTCTATGGGAACCTAGCATGCTGTTAAATGCTTCGGTCATGTTGTTAGTGACATGGTCACACCTAAAGATCTTGTCAAAAGCAAACTTAGACCAATGTTCAGTGTCAATCTTTTGTAACCAAGACTTGGCAGTAGAGTCAATAGCTCCAATCTCATCCATTGCCTCATATAATTCAAACACATTACAGCTTCTCATGGCCCTACAAAACAGCTTTTTATAGTGCTCACCCTTGAAGGTAAGTCTAAAATTGGCAAAGATTTGTCTCGTACAATATCTGCCACATGACAATTAAAGCTTTTAATGCATATTGAAAATGAGAAAGCATAAGGTAAAATAAATAAATAAGTTAAAAAATAACCTCCGTTTGGCAAAGGGAAAATGCAATTCCAAAGTTGCAATGACACTTTTTTTGCCTATCTGACATGAATATCAAATTCCTGCCTGCTGGGTAATTCAAAAGGATCTTTAAGTTATTTAAAAACTATTCCAAACTATGTTAAGTCTCCTATTTCAGACATGCAAACAGCTAGTGGGAATAACCTACTGTTTGCATCCAATGCCACTGTAGACAGTAGCACTCCTCCAAAAGGGTCTTTCAAGTGGCACCTATCCACTCCAATGAAGGGCCTACATCACTCCAAGAACCCAAGTTTTTGAGCTTCGAAACTTGAAAACATGATCTGAAAGATTGGTTGTGGTTGTTAGGTGTAGATATGTATTGCTGACTCAGGGTTGCTTTGGTTCACCATGTAAGCATATCTCCTTAGTAAACCAAAAGATTTAGCATGGTATTTTACGTATGTTAGGTTTTTAGTTTGTCTTGACATTAATTCTATTCCAAAACGATGTTTTTCTTGTATTGCTTAGTGGTCTTAGAAATGTTGATTCAAAGCTTCAAAGAAAGACTTGGCCACAATTCATGCAAGAAGGTGTCTTCAAAGGGGAATGTGCTACATTACACGATAAAGGTATATTAGACCTCATTTCTCTTATAAGGCATAGGCACACACACACAATTTATTAATGAGTGTCCCTGCATTGTTGTACACCATTTATATAACACATTCACATGTTTTAGTATGCTCATGCATTGAACTCATATTTGTATACATTGTAGAATTGCATGCTCTAAGACTATGTCTAGGAAATGACATACTTGTGTGATCTTGTATTTATATGTTTGTGTTTTATTGTATTTGGACTTGAACATGATCTCATTTGATTTTTTATTGAGTCCCAGTCATTTCGGTTACTCATTCATTAGGTTTTGAGTCCAAACGATATAGCTACGCTACTTTTCGTTCTCATTCGTTGAGTTGTCTTCGTCGTCGTTTTTCGAGATGAATTCTCAACCTTTTGTCAAATTTTCATAGTCTTTATTGTGCGTGAGGGAGTCATCCGAAGACGGATTCGAAATCGGAGTTCAGAGGCTCGGATACAGTCGAAGAACACGAGCGGAGTGCGAGAGGAGCAAGCTTGGCCCTTGGAGGGCACGTGAGGTTGCCGTGAGCCTCACGGCCAAGCAAGCCCTCTGCCCCCGTGAGCCTTATGTGCCCCTCACGAGGTTGCTGAGGTGGCAACCTCATATTGGCTCTCTTCTCCCTCTTTTTCATCTTTTTTAAAATCCTCCATTCCTTCTCATTTTCATTTCAAGAAGAAAAATTAGAAATCCTAAGTGTAAAATTTTCTCTCAACTTTTTCTCACCTTCCAAACACCATAACTTCCTTATACGAAGTCAGAATTGAGTGATTTAAGTTGGAGATTGTTTGTAATTGAGTCCTCTACCTTTTCCAAGTGATCTTGTAGCTGTTTGATCGAGTTTTTTGGTGGTCCTACCTAGAAATATGAACCAGCTCGTGATCTTGAGGTATTGATCATATCTTTGTGATTTCTTCTTTTATAACCTTTAATTTGCTTGGGTTTTCTTCTTCTATATGTATGTGTATGTATGGTGAATGCTATTGAGAAAGATAGTTTCATAATCAAACCTAATCAAAAATCTAATTAGAGACATATGTGAACTAGTTTATTGGATTCTAGGTTTTCACATAATTGAGAGTTGTATTGTGATTAGTTTGATATCTAGGATTATTTGTGACTTGATTGAATCATTTTATGATTAATAATCCTTGAAATGTGTTTTGATCATTTGATTGATAAAATATAGGATTAATTCATATGTATGTGTTTTTAGAGCTATTTAGGATTTAAGTGGTTTATCATTATATCCTTACTCTAAATCTTTGGGTAGAATATTCATTGAATATATTTTGTGATTCTAACATTTTTGTGTATGTTTGTAACATCTTGAATTTGTGCTTCATGTATATAATTTATTCAAGTGTTATTTGTGTGAATGAAACTTGGAGCTATTTGTGTTAGGTGTTTTCACATGTTCTAGGTTTAATTCATGTTTTGCATCTAGACTATTATAACTTATGTTCTCACATGTTTAGATCTAGTTGTTCCATGGAATATATTGATCACATGTTCTATGTTGAATTGGTTGTTTGCATCATTTGCATTCACATGATCACACTAGGAAGTCCTTGTAAAAGGCATGAAGTCTTGACTAGGACAAGAGGTCCGGATAGTCAAGCAAGGAAGTCTTGGTTAGGACAAGAGGTCCGGATAACCAAGCAAGAAGTCGTGGCTAGGATCGGGAAGGTCCAAATAGCTATGCATGGCAAGCTCTCTAAAGGCATAAGTGTCTTGGATAGGGAGTTAACTACATTATTGGTAGGCTCGGGCGTTTGGTTAGACATAGACTCCGTTAGAGAGTGTTACATGGGATGTGCATTGACTCTTGAGGAATTTCTAATCTTCCAACGATGTTGGTTTGGTAAGGACTCCAATGTATGGTGGTGCATCATTGAGGGATTTTGTATCTTCCAATAGGGATTGGGTAGACATAGACTCCAATAAGAAGTAGATCAAGGTTGTTCACTTTTGAGGAATTTCTAATCTATCATCCAATATATATAGTACCCAATGTTGTAGTTCAACCCATGGATGTTTCCTCCTTGGAGGTTTTACCATGTTAAAAAATCTCATGTGTCAATTCTTTGTCTCTCTCTTTCTTATTTGTTTTAGTGTATGTTTTAATCTTATTGAATATTATTCACTAGTGATGTATATTGGAACAAGATTTTTTAAAGTGTGATTTATAAGCTAATTCATTTTGATCATAATTGTAAATATAATTCTTTTGTATATTGTTATATTTGTGTATAGTATATTTGGTTATACTTGTAATACATTGAACAATATTGGAATGCAAGTATTCTTTGTTGTTGAGATTTTATGTTATTCTTCCTCATGCAACTCCTTGATATATATAGACAATGCTTAAATGATTACATGCTTATCTTGTATATGTATGAATGTTTGATTTATATGTTGTGTGTAAAGCTACCTTAAGGGACAAACATGAGTTTGTTTCAAGGGATTGAAAAATGCATAAAAACATATTCACCCCCCCCCCCCCCCTCTAGGTATGCTTTAAGCAATTTAACTACATTTGTATACTTTCAATTGGTATCAGAGCAGGTCGTCGGATGGTAGACGATGAGATCCAGGTTATACTTACTAGTGAATTGCTTAGGTTTTTGAGTCATGGTTGTCCTCCTTTATTTGTGAAAAAGGTTCTTCTTATTTGTCATTACGTTTGTCTACTAACAATTTTGTTGATGAGCTTTAAAAGAGTGTTAGTCACAAAAGTAAGGAAGAAGAAGTTTTTGTTCCCTAGAGGATGATCAAATTAGACTTGATCACTTACTCATGCAACACAATGAAGAAGTTTGCAAAGAGAATTGTTGACTCTAGTGAAGAGGAGAGCTCAAGTGATAAGTCTTCTAGTGAAGAAGAGTTGGTGAGCAACTTAGTTGCTTTCACGGCCTCTCATTCTATTCTAGAGGAAGAATGTCAAGATTCTTTGGACAAGAAGGTTGATCCAAATCATCAAGAGTGCTTAAGTGAGAATCCAACCTATATTGATCTTTTGGCTAAGATGAAGAATCTTGAAGAGAATTTGAAGATAGCCTTAAGAGAGGTTGATGAGAAGGATGATTTAATCATGCTACAAGTGGATGAGTTAGTTTCAACAACTCGAAGGCTCTTAGGTGAAAAGAATGCTCTTGGCAAGAAGCTTAGAGAAGTTGAAGGGACTCTTGGCAAGAAGCTTAGAGAAGTTGAAAGGATTGTTCTTGAAAGGGATAGGATCATCTCTAGTTTGTCTCTAGAAGGCTCAAGCAACTTGGTAGTTGAGGAGAAGCTCATAGAAGCATCACTTCCTACAAGCAAGGAAAATGTCATTATTGATAAGAAAGCTCTTAAGAAGAGACATTCCAAGACCAAGAACAAATTGAAGAACAGGGTACCCCTTGAAACTCCCATGTGTGCTTCTCCAACTCTGGAAGGTAAAATCTCTTCTTTTATTCCCATATGCCATTTTTGCAATACCGTAGGCCATATGAAACCCAAATGTTTTAAATTCATTGAATATTGCAAAGTAGGAAATGCATCTAGGGATAGAGAGATTGAACTTCATTTTAAACATGCTAAAGTTTTTGAATATGGAAAGCATGATAATGTCAAAAAGCATGTTAAGAATGTCTGGATTGTGAAAAATACAAATCTTGCTAAAATTGACAAAGCATGTATTGCTAGCAATGTTGAAAAGATGAGTATCAATGATATTCTTGTGAATCAAGTGGTTGAAGAACTTTATTCTAGATATAACATTGTTGTCAATAAGAATCTTGATGATGTTTGTGTAGGTTCACCCAAGACAAAATTTGTCAAGGGTGAGTGCTCTTAACAACAGTGTAAGTTGCACATGTGGGTTAGCTTTAAGATTAGTGTTATGTTGTTAAGAAACTTAGCTTGTTTGCTTTGTATGTCTATGACTTGACATGAACTTAGTGATCAAGCCAAAATTGGTATGATTTTGGCCCTCATTCCCGTCTCTTTATGCTTGATTCTCGAGCGTTTCCTCGTATTTAATGTTGTTAAATCAAGTGTTTCAGGTTTTATTAGGCTTTAAGGGCATTTGTGAAGAAAATGAGGAATTTGGTACAAAAATGAGCATAAGGTGGTGAAACAGGGCATTATCACCCTTTGCTAAAGCTATTATTGCTATGGCGACAGGGAGGTGCATTTCAAAGCAAATTGTCGCCACGAGGTCGCCATGGCGACAGAAGAATTAATTCAAGAAGAAAATCAATCAGGTGTTGTCGCTATGAGATGTCGCCATGGTGATATTAAAGAATAAATGGCGACAACGTAGGAATTCCAACGTTGGACATTGTCACCATAGCGACACAATGGCAACAAAAACGTCGCCATGGCGACATAGAAGGACAAAGGGCGACAACGTAGGAATTCCAATGTTGGCATTCAAGAGGGGTATTCTTGTCATTTCATGCCCATTTTGTACCCTAGCTTTCCTAGCCTATGAATTCACCAACTTTTACAGATCATCCATCCTTGAATCCTTTCTTCCACCTAGGATCACCATAATTCCCCTCTTAACTTCCTTCATCTCTAATCTTGAACTACCTTTTTTACCCAAAAACTCAACACTAAATCTTGATTACTTCACCCAACCATTCCTCTCTTCCCATTCTCTACATCCCAATACCTTTGTCACTCACCATTAGACACCCACCTATCTAGACATATCCTCTTCTACCACTCTTTGCACTAGGAGCACTCTTGGAAAGGAAGGAGCAAGCACTAAAGAAGGAGGTCTAAGGGTGATTTCCTTACCTATTACTTGCTTTCTATTTGATTGTAACTATGTGTAATTAAACCCCTAATCTAGGGGATATATTTGAGGAACATTTGGTTGTGGGTATTTGCTTAAGCTTTGTAATGAATCTCTATATGTGTTCTATTTATTTATTCATTAGATTCTATTCACTATGTGATTGACTTGTATATCCACTTGTTAATTACAATCTTATTTGGAATAACATGTTATGCAATCATCCTTGGATTAACACCCTTGTGTGATTAAGAACCCAATAAATAGGATAGATTAGTGGAGGGTATATCAACCACACTAATCTAAACCTAGATTTGTAACCAACAAATCCCACCATGACTCCCTTTCCTTAATCGGTTAGGCATTATGATGGGAAGATGTTTAGGGTTCATAGTAATGACCTAAACACATCCTAGAAAACAAATGGTTAACATGTAGAGATTGGTCCATTAAAGTGGCTTAAAAAGCATTACCTATACCCACTTGCTAATCCATCTATTCCCTAGCATCTATATTAATTGTTTATATCCATTTCTCTTATCAAGATTGTTGAGCTTTCTATTTTTCCTATCACCCTTTTTAGTTACATTTACTTTTATGCATGTTTGGTGGTTTCTCAAACCACACATTATCCACCTATTATGATTTGCTTAATTGCATTTAGGACTAGTTAATTTATTTAACTAATTACTCTGATTCCTTGTGGAACGAATCATTACTTATCGTTTTACTAATCTTTACATCCTAAAAGGATTTTCTAGTGGTAAAAGTGGTTTTCTAAACGAACACATAAAAACATCATTTTGTTGTGCACAAACGGCCACATCACTTTGCTATCTCACATTCTTGTTATGATAGTCGAAATTTATTGATTAACTTTTTGAGAAGTTGGTTTTATGAAATCTATATGGTGACAATCATGTTAAGACTTTTAGAGAAAGTCATTTTTTTTTAATTATTGTTTGAGTTAAAATGCATAGTCTTTAGTCTCTTGGAATCAACACAACTATAACTTGTAGTCATGAGGACTTACAAGCCAAGAGTACTCATAAAAATGGTGAAGGCCTTGCAATTGATGAAAATAGCTTGCGAAGGTATCTTTAATATCACATTGCTTGCTTATTTAAATTTTCATCTCTCAACTCATTGTGTGTACCACTTCATGAAGCATGTCATATTTGAGAACTAATATAGTGTTTATATGGTCCTTTTTGACATTTGCTAGTTTAAGATCTTTCGGTGATAATTATTCACATTGATCTTAATCATGATGTGTGTTAGTATTTATATGATTGTTGAGGGGCAAGTTTTGAAAAATACACTTCATATTCTTTGAAAACTACTCTTTTGAGAAGTAGAATCTTAAGTAAGTCTATTTACTTGCTTGTTGATCATGTGCATTTAAGCCATAAAACTTGGTTTCAAAAATGCACTTTGCTTCTCTTATATGCTTGGTTAAGTGTGTTGAGTTTGATTAATGTAAGTTTTGGATACAACTAGAAGTCCTAATGACTAGTACATTTAAAAATGACCAATGGTTGGTATCCATTTGCTTCGGCAACATAGAACTCAATGAGCACCCTCATGGAAAGGGCTACACACCTTGGTTGTGCAACCGCCCAATGTAGGAAAGAGCTACGCCATTGTGATGAGTGAAAGCCGCCATGAGATGTATATGTTTATGTTTATGTTTGAAAAAAGTCAAAGAAGTGTTGAAATGAATCATTAAAAAAAAAAAAAAAAAATCTTTGATTCAAGCCTAAAACAAAACAAAAAGGCTTTATGGAGTATAGTTGAATAATCAAATTAGCTCGGGTTGTCAAATAGAAATGGATTGACAAGCCACATGCACACACTATGCTCACATATTGAAATCTATTCTTTTTAAAAGCAAAATTTCAAATGATAATCGATTTGACCTTTTTACGAAAAGGCTTGAGATGAATAGATGTTGAAAATGTTTGCATGTTTGATTATCAAAATACTTCTTTTCATATTTTTGAAGCAAAATATTCACACACTTATATTTGCTTATTTGGTATTTTGATACTCTAGCAATTTTTGAAGATATATGTTTTGAAGATATATGAGAGTGATTGAAAATCTAGATATAACTCTCATTGCTATATGGAGCTTATTTGAAAATCTATTAAAATTGCTTGTGATGTGAATGTAAGGTGATTCTTGTGAACAATTGTCTATCTAGATGTTAGATAGGACATTTATCAAGGGGGAGCATTATATGCTATGTTTTTGTTCTCTTTTATGATTTGTTCACATGTCCTTCAAGATAGTTGTTTGTTGGCATTATTCTTGTTTTTGATAAATCTTAAAGATGCTATGATAATTTCTTATATGCATGTTAATTTGTTCAAAGATGGTGTTTTTGCCTTTGTATATGTTTATTGGTCACTAACTTGCTTTGTTGTTTCCACTCACTTGTGTTTTTAGTGTTTTTGTGATACAAGGTCATGGGAAAAACTAAGAAAGTTGGAGTTAGCAATCCTCCAAAGCCCGTTGACAATTCAAATCTTACTTCCTCTTCCAAGACAATCAAAGCCAACAAGTTTAGGCCTTTGAGAGCTTATGAGTGCAAAAAGATTTTTCAAGAGAAGGGTATTGATTTGAATTCTTGTATTGATTCATATGTGCATAAGGTCATTATTTAGAGAAATTGGAGTACTTGGATTAACATGCTAGGAATAGCTAATGAAACCATGGTTAGAGAATTCTATCATGTGTTTAAAGATAGTACTAATGTTGAAGATGCCGTTATGAATATGAGAGGTGTTGTCTTTAGAGTCAACTCTTGGAAATTGAATGAGTTTCTAGGGTTGCCCGATGAAATTAATTTGATGGGAAAAACTTTTTGTGACAATGCTAATTTTGAGTAGGGAAAGCGTGCTTTTATTAGGCAATGTGAGTTGACTAAGGTGAGTGCCTTTTGGCATCTCTTTGTTTGTGCCAATCTTGTTGGGTCTTCTAATGCCATCGAACTTAATAGAGAGAAGATCAAGATTGTGTATACCTTAGTGACTAACAAATCTATAAATCTTGGTGAAGTGCTTATAGAACATATTGATATTGTGGCTTGTGCAACCCATTTGGACAAGAAATTGGCATTTCCGAGGTTTATTTCTCATTTGTGTTTAGCTAAAGGATTGAAGAGTCAAGATGATGATGTGCTACTTCCTCCCTTAGAGAACTTTAGTGAAAAACGTATGGCAACCATGTCATATAAGGAAAAGGGAAAGTCTAGTGATACATTTAGGCTCTTTGGTGAATCTCATGATTCGAGCCATGTATCAAGCACACCTATTCTTCCTAGTTGGGCTATACAATTGAAGAATGAGGTTGAAGAGTCACAAAGGATGATTGAGGCGTCACAAAAGAAGATTGAAGAGCTTAATGCTAAGGTAGTGCTACAAGATGAGAAGATCAAATAATTGGAAGGAAAAGCAACTACTACAAAGCATTATGTGAGATCATCACATCGCACAACTTTCATTAATGGTACAAGTGGCTAGAAAGTATTTTGAGGTATATTTTCTTACTCTTTCCTTTTGACTTCATATCATGTCAAAAAAAGGGAGAAATATAGATATATATCTAGCTTGTTTAGTCTCATTTTTTTAAAGTTTTTATTTTTTGGTGTATTTTGGTATCAAATTTGAACTTTATGGCATGTAATATTTTTTGTTATTTGTTGATCTTGGCTAGAATATTTTGTTGGATGGCATGTATTAAGGAGGAGCATACATGATCCATTTGAACTTAAATGTCTTATTTTCTTGCCTAAGAATGAATATTGTCATATGTGTTGTCTCTTGGATATTCTTATGCTTTCAAGTTTATTTTAAGTGATATCAAGAGAAGACCAAGATGAAATTCAAGACTTGTTATTGAAAATTATGTCTAGTAATGTGTAACTCATTATATTCATTGTAACCATATTTTCTTTGTAATTGTTTTAGTATATGTATAGGGGTTTTGACATGGAATTTGCCAAAGGGAGAGATTGTTAGGTTTTTGGTTTGTCTTGACATTAATTCCATTCCAAAAAGATGTTTTTCTTGTATTGTTTAGTGGTCTTAGAAATGTTGATTCAAAGCTTCAAAGAAAGACTTGGCCACAATTCATGCAAGAAGGTATCTTCAAAGGTGAATGTGCTACATTACACGATAAAGGTATATTAGACCTCATTTCTCTTACAAGGCATATGCACACACACACGATTCATTCATGAGTGTCCCTGCATTGTTGTACACCATTTATATAACACATTCACATGTTTTAGTATGCTCATGCATTGAACTCATATTTGCATACTGTTATAGGTAAAAATAGTCGTGATAGACACGTCATCACCATGGAAGGCCAGGTCAGCAGAGGTCAAGATAAGTCAACTTATGGAGCAGAAACCTTCACGATAATTTACTCGGAAAAGAGGATAAGTAGTCCGACCACAAACAAAGACGATCAGCTTGAGCAGCAGATCGGATTCAGGCACGCTCGGGCACGCTCGGGCACACTCGGGCACGCTCGGGCATACTCACTCGGGAAACAATAAAACAAGTCACCAACACTTGCAATCAGCAGCCAGCAGGTCCACAATAAGTAACGATGTGGACCATTAGAGGTTAAAAAGGAAACAAGCAGTTCTCCCGTGAATAAAGGAGAAAGAATCCCATTCAGAATTGGACACAGCCGAAAAAGGGAAACACAATCTAAATAGGACTAGGAAACCGCTTGAGACTTGGGGGCCACAACACTAAACCCTAGCGGTCATCTTAAAACCCTAGAAGCAACATGTATAAATACCCCCTCTATTCATAAACAGGGGTATGCGAGAAGTAGAGGAGGGAGAGAGAGGATCATATTGAAAAGTTCTTGTAATCATTCTTTATCATTCTTCATCTTGTAATCGTGATTCATAGTGGATTTGACTTTGTTGCTAGAGGCAACGATCCCGTGGATGTTTCTCCGATCTTTTGGAGTTTTACCACGTAAATCACCTGTTATTTCTTTACAATCTTTGACCTTACTCAAGTATAAACTGCAGTAATTCAAAAACGAATCATTGACTTGGTGATCACCAAAAATCACCGTCAACAATTGGCGCTAGAAGGAGGGGGACCCAAAAATTTGTGACAACAATGGCTGGCGACGGAGATGGTAGCGATTCCAGGTACAGTCAGGGCATGCCAAGTAACGAATTGGAAGATGACACCGCGCTCAATACGGCGGATGCAACTTTGACGATGGCAGACTAGTCAGCTGCCCTGGCTGGTATTCAGCGTTTACCTACAGCTAATGAAGAAATCGCGCAACGACTCCGTGCTTCTCTACAACAACTCATATCAGACGCAGCAAGGCAGGGAATTGACCTTTCTGTTACGGAAGGTTTGATGTCACCTCATGAACTGTCCGCCCCAAGCCAGCAGACAGCAAGGCTACGTTCCGCAGTGGTGATACCAACCCCTGATGCACCCCCAAAGGCGAGACGAGATCCTACAGGCAGACCAGAGATGCTATCTGAAAGAGTGGCCAGGAGAAGTAGGGAGCACAGAGAGGGGGATGATTCCGACAAAGAGTACGATCAAGATCGGGTAGCCGGAGATCGAGACCGCCCCAGGAGGCGTGGCCACCAGAGAGATCGGTCATCCTCTGAAGAAAGTGAGCAGAATCATCATCGCAAGCGCCAAAGGGGCACAGTCCGGCTGCATGGCCTAAACCGAGATTATAGAGAGTTGAATCCCGAGGAGAGGGGCCAAAAACTGACCATAAGCCAAAACTTCAATGCGTTAGGAGAGCCTGAAGGGGACAGAGACATACTTATACAGAGCCTCACCCGGGAAGTTCAAAATAATCGTCGGCAAATGGATGCTTTGGTCAGGCGGTATGGGCGTAATGAGTTGTCAGATGATGAATCCGGAAGCCCTTTTACCAATAGGGTTTTGAGGATGCCTTTCCCAGAGAGATTCAGAATGCCCCACATTGAGCTGTTCAAGAAGGATACCGACCCAAAAGAACACGTCCGGAGGTATAGGAGCGCTATGGCGCAATATGTCCATAATGATGCACTACTATGTTTGAATTTTCCCCAAACTCTTGGGGATCTAGGCTCCCGGTGGTTTGGAAGATTGCCAGCAGCAAGCATAAGCAGCTTCGGCGAACTGAGCAAGGCTTTCTCAAGGCAGTTCCTCGGGAATGTACACAGGAAAAAGTCAGTGGCTCATTTATCCCAACTCAAACAGGGAAAAGATGAGTCGCTGAAGAAATATCTGGGGAGGTTCGGTCAGGAAGTGTCCGAGATTGGAAGTGCAAACGACGAAGCAATAATTGCCGCGTTCATTAACAACCTTCAGAACGGCCAATTGTCCTTTGACCTCAGAAGAGCCCGACTAACCAGCTATGCCGATATGATGGACATGGCAGGGGGTTACGCCTTGGCCGAAGAAGAGGAAATTGCCACAGGAGGTTACTTCGTACATGGTGGTCGCCCAGAGGGGTCCAAAACCAAGGACCAGACCAAGATGCCCGATACCAAAGGTGACAAGCAGAAGAATAAAGCACGGGATGGTCGGGATGGTCGGGATGGACGACGAGCATACGACCCAAAAACCGATCAACCACGGCAGAGGTTCCAGGGCCGATACACAAATTATACCCCGTTGAAGAAAGATCAAGAAGAAGTCCTGGCAATCCTAGAAGAGAAGAACATGTCCAAAGAACCACCTAAGCAATCGACATATGCTCGGAGGGACACCACCAAATATTGCCGTTTCCACAAAGAGAATGGGCACGAGACATCCAAGTGTTTCCAGCTAAGGGACCACATCGAGACTCTCATTAGGGAAGGGCATTTGAAGGACATTGTTTTCAAAAAGATGGACAGGGCAGATGGACAGAAAGATAGCCGACAGGTAGGACGGACGGGCAAGAAAACTTAGTCCCAAGAAAGCCGAGGATGAAGGGGCAATCAACACCATCTTCGGAGGTCCAGCAATGGGCAAGAGTAACAGGGAAAGGACCCAGGAGATTCGGGAGGCCATGGAGGCACGGAGAGACCTGGACGTCAATTCTATTGAGCCCGACCTGAAAAGAATCAAGGAGGGCTGGGACCCGATCGTGTTCACAGAAGCCGACTCACACGGAGTGGATGTTAGGCCAAATGACGCGCTAGTGATCAGCGCACGGATCGGCCATAGAGAAGTTCATCGAATTCTGATCGACAATGGGAGTTCAGCAGACATTCTTAGTGCAGAAGTATATGACCAGCTGAGGCTAGACAGGAAAGACCTACAGCCTTTTCCCACACCCCTTAGAGGATTTGGAGGAGTCGAAGTAAGGTCACTTGGCACGGTTAAGCTACCCGTGAAGATCGGGAAAGCCCCTTGCCAGAAAACAGTGCTGCTCGACTTTGTGGTGGTAGATACGGAAAATTGGCCGTATAATGCTTTACTGGGCCGACCATTTTTGAATAAAGCCAAGGCGGTGACAGCAACTTATGCCCTCATGATGAAATTCCCGACCGAATATGGTGTGGGAGTGGTCAAAGGGTCACAAGAGATGGCCCGAAGAGCAAACTTGTCAGTGTATAAAGATAGGGAGGTACGCCAGGTATACATGGTAACGGTCCAACAAAAGGCTAGAGAACCTGAAGAACAGGCAGAAGTGCCGAAAGATTTTGAGTTGGATCCCAGAGAAGGACCGGAGGATAGGGAAGACGAGCCGACTCAAGAGGTGGCACTAGACCCGGAAGATCCGGGTAGGACAGTGAAGGTAGGGGCAAGTTTGAGCGTACATGTCAAAACCGTACTTATTGCGCTGCTAAGAAACTACAAGGACGTTTTCGCTTGGAATCATGAAGATATGCTGGGGGTAGACCCGAAGGTGATTTCACATCATCTTTCCACTAACCCCGAGTTCCGACCCATGGTACAGAAAAGAAGATTATTCAATCCAGAAAGAAGCGTCGCAATCAAGAAGGAAGTGGAAAAGCTGCTTTCCGCGGGGTCGATAAGGGAAGTCAAGTATCTGGAGTGGGTAGCCAATGTGGTGTTGGTCAAGAAAAAGAACAAACAATGGAGGATGTGCGTAGACTTTACAGACTTGAACAAAGCTTGCCCAAAAGATAGTTTCCCACTACCGAGGATCGACCAGTTGGTAGATGCGACAGCAGGACATGAATTGTTGAGTTTCATGGACGCCTACTCGGGATACAATCAGATCCGGATGAATAAGGCAGATGAGGAAAAGACATCGTTTACCACGGACCAAGGCTTATATTGCTACAAAGTGATGCCATTCGGATTGAAAAACGCCGGGGCAACATACCAGAGGTTGGTAAACAGGATGTTTGCTCGGTAGATTGGGAAAAAATATGGAGGTTTATGTGGATGATATGTTGACTAAGAGCACCACTGCAGAAAAACACTCGGAGGATTTGAAGGAAACCTTTGACGTCCTGAGAAAGTATCAGATGAAGCTCAACCCAAGCAAGTGTGTGTTCGGGGTACCTTCGGGAAGGTTTCTAGGTTTTCAGGTGCACCAGAGGGGAATCGAAGTAAATCCCGAGAAGATCAAAGCATTAGAAGGAATGGCTTCACCCAGGACACTAAAAGATGTGCAGAGGCTAACGGGATGCCTTGCGTCACTCAACCGGTTTATAGCCAAGTCAACAGACAAATGCGCCCCATTCTTTAAAGCAATAAAAAAGGAAAAGGGCTCGAATGGAGTACAGAGTGTGAAGAAGCCTTTCAAAAATTGAAAGAGTATCTGGGGAGAGCACCCATCCTTTCAAAACCGGTGGTGGGAGAAACATTGTACTTATACCTCTCGGTCACCGAAGTGGCGACGAGTTCGGTGTTGATCCGACTGGAGGAAGGAATACAAAAGCCAGTGTACTATACAAGCAAGGCGTTGTTAGCGGCGGAAACCAGATACTCGCCGGCAGAAAAAATAGCGTTAGCTCTGATCACATCGGCCAGGAAGTTGAGGCCATATTTCCAAGCACATACAATAGAGGTATATACAGACTGTCCACTGAAACTCATTCTTCAAAAGCCAGAGGTGTCAGGAAGGCTGACCAAATGGGCGGTGGAGCTCAGTGAATATGATATCAGATACACACCAAAAGAGGCCATCAAAGGGCAGGCGGTATCCGACTTTATAGCAGAATTCACCGAGCCAGACGCCGAGGTAAGGAGGGCAATGGAAGATGAACAGACTACTAAATTCCAATGGAAATTGCATGTAGATGGGTCATCGAACACGCATGGCAGCGGGGCAGGAATAGTCATAACGACCCCCGAGGGGGATACTGTAGAATGTGCCATGAGGTTCGATTTCAAGGCAACCAACAATCAAGCAGAGTATGAAGCCTTACTGGCCAGCCTAAGGGTCTGCATAGCATTAGGGGCAGATGAGCTGGAAGTTTACAGTGATTCACAGGTCGTGGTCCATCAGGTACTGGATGAATACCAGGCCAGGGAAGAGCACATGATAGCTTATTTGGACATTGCAAAAAAAACTACTTAAAAAGTTCAAAGCGTACAGAATCTCTCAGATCCCTCGGGAAGAGAACGAAAAAGCAGATGCTTTGTCCAAACTAGCCTCAGCCACCACAAGCATCAGATCCAAAGCAATACCAGTGGCACACCTGGCTAAACCAAGTACAGCGGAACCCGAGGAAATCATAATAGCAGATATCCGACCTAGCCCGGGCGACTGGACATACCAACTCAGAAAGTACTTGGAGGAAAACATACTACCGGAGGATGCTGTGGAAGCTAAACGCATCAGATACAGGTCAGCCTGGTACACGATTCTGAGAGGAGAATTATATAGGAGAGGATTCTCAAAAGTGCTGCAGAGATGCATTTCTGGTGAAAAGACTGGAGAGATCCTAAGAAGCATCCACAGTGGAGTATGTGGGAACCACACTGGGGGTAAAAGCTTAGCACACAAGATACTCAGGCAAGGATTCTACTGGCCGACTCTGTTCGCGGAAGCGCAGCAATTCGCAGAGAGTTGCGAAACATGCCAAAGAGTAGCAAATGACATTCGGCGACCCCCAGAGTTACTTAGAAGCTTAACCTCGCCTTGGCCCTTTGCCATGTGGGGACTCGACCTGATAGGACCAATGCCCACATGAACGAAGGGAGGAGCAAAGCATGCTATTGTGGCAGTGGATTATTTTACCAAATGGGCAGGGGCAGAGGCAGAAGCACTTGTACACATCACCGAGGCAAACACCACCAGCTTCGTTAAAAAGAATATAATATATCGATTCGGGATCCCGAGCATCATCATAACAGACAATGGAACTCAATTCGATAATAAGAAGTTCAGAGAAATGTGTGAAGAGTTCAAGATCGCAAACTACTATGCATTGCCTGCTCACCCTCAAACTAATGGCCAAACGGAGGCCGTGAATAAAGTGATCAAGCACACATTGAAAGCAAAACTAGAGGCAAAGAAAGGTGGCTGGGCAGACAAACTGCCTGAGGTGCTATGGGCATACCGAACAACTGTAAGGTCTTCCACAGGGGAAACTCCTTTCGCGCTGGCATTCGGGACAGAAGCTGTTATCCCAGCAGAAACTACTTTTACGTCCCCCAGGGTCCAGTTATACAACCCCGAGCACAATATAGACATGCTGCAGCAGAACCTAGACGAGCTGGAAGAGATCAGAGATGCAGCACAAGTAAGAAATTCCGCATACCAGCAAAGGGCTGCTAGGTACTACAACTCTCATGTTCGGGAGCGGAGATTCCAACTCGGGGATCTAGTGCCGAGAAGAGTATCCCCAAATACCAAGGATAAATCATCGGGATCCCTCGCCGATAAATGGGAAGGGCCATATATCATCAAAAGAATCGTAGGGCACGGGGCCTACATGATAGCCCGACCGAAAGGTAGCCTGGTACCCCGACCATGCAACGCACAATATCTGAAGATCTTCTATCCCTAAAAGAATCCGGTTATGGTTCTACAGTTTATTTATTCTGCTTTAGCTCAGTTTTTAGTTTCTGCGTTGAAATTTCAGATTTGTTTATTAATTTCATGTTCATGATCATCTAATAAAGTTCAGTTGCTAATACGGTGTGGCGGAATCAATAAAATCCATGAGCAATATTTCAATGGCGGCCACTCAAGGCGACCGAATAAACGCCGAAAAGAGTCGAGCGCTATAATGCCGCGAAAGAGCGGACGAGTGGTGCTTGAAGGGTGGAAAAGCTGTAGTAGCATGCCCGCCTAGTTAAGGCGATGCAAACGCGTCCCTTAGCAAAAAGGCAAAACCGAGGCACCAGGACAACTGGGAAAATGCTCGGAGCGCCGCTAGAAAGACTAGTGAGATGCGCAGTCGTGTTGGCCGGTACAAATTACCCCAACGATTCGACAAACCCTTGCACAGATAAAACCAGGAGACGTCCTAGGTGACTTGTGCAAGGACCTCAACGTATGGTCGTGGCGAGCCTCGATGTAACGTGGAGGTTAAACAACCCCAAAAATCAAAGGGTGTAAGCCAGTTACATAAGATACTCGGCAAAAATTAGTTACCAGTTAAATAAGATACTCGGTCTAAATTGATAAGCCAGTTACATAAGATACTCGGCAAGAATTAGTTGACCAGTTAAATAAGATACTCGGTCTAAATTGATAAGCCAGTTACATAAGATACTCAGCAAGAATTAGTTAACCGGTTAAATGAGATACTTGGTCTAATCGGGTAAAAAGCCAGTTACATAAGATACTCGGCTGAAATTAATTGCCAGCCACAAGGTACTCGGTCAAAGCATAGCTAAAGATTCCCGAAGGATCCATAAATTCAAAGATGGTTAGTACAGGCAGACGGTCGTCCCATTTAGGCGTACAGTAAAATCAGTAAGAATGTAAGAGCAAAATTTATTCTTATTGTATGTATAGAAAAATACAATATATGAAAAATATACGAAAAATATACAAGTATAGTTACAAAAAAGGCTTGAAAATCAAGAGGAAGGCGCCGGAGGTGGTGAGCTGCTTCTGCCAACGTCAGGGTCAGGCTCCATCACGTACTCGCTCAGAAGACTGTCATCCGAAGGCCACACGACCACATCTTCCTCGTCATCCATCCAGTGACTGTAGTCGGTACCAGGAACGGGCCCCAAGTCGGGTATCTCATTGTTGAACCCTGCCCTCTCACTGGCGTAAAAAGTAGAGAACGACTCGGCGGTTGGAACCTCAAGGTGCATGGGATGTGGCGTTTTTCCTTTACTTCTACAATACGCCCGCCACTCCTTCATCTGGATCCGAAGAGACTCCAAGGATGTGTCCACATGCTTCCTAATTGAGAGGCTCCAGTTGGCCCGGGCCCGATCAGTCGCCCTGTTCTTTTGCTTAAAAAATTAGCCGGCCGAGACCATTCCCCGCTGGAATTCCCGAAGAAGCAGAGCATCATAGGCTGGAGATCTCTTAAAATGGTCAACGCTTTGTAGCTCCATTTCCAGCCTAGCTCCCTTCGACAGTTCCTTAGCCGTCAGGGCTTGACACTCCAAGTCGTCGATTCGACGTTCATAAGTAGACTTGGCGTCTTCGGCGTTTTGTTCGGCCCGAAGCAAGGCTTCCCGGGTGGATGACAGTTGATCCTGCAGAGTCCTGACCTCCTCCGCAGTAGAAGATGCCCGTTGCTCGGCTTCCATTTGCCATGCTAAGCACTGATTTAGAAGCATCTGACTCGACTTGGCCTCCTCCTGACGAGCTAACTCAGCCCGAGAGCAATGATCTTCGCTCTCCTTCAATTGGGCTTCCAGCCTTCTTATTGTCTCCGCTTGGGCTTCGCCAGCTTGGCAAGCCCCAGACATCTCGGCCACCATCTGCAACAAGTAAACAACAAGTCAACAACAAATAGAAGTAAGAAAAGGAAGAATGCGAAATGACGCATATAAGCGAAAGCGTTACTCACGTAGGAAGCGCTGTTAAAAAAATTGCGGAGTCGGTCAGACACAGTCCCGGTCCTGAAATAACTCCAGTGATCCTCCCCAATATAGGCTCGGCCTGAAGCCATGGCCCTGAAAATGGTCTCGGGGGTGGGATCATCGATTTGGGGAGAGGAGCCCATACCACCCACATCGCCTTCGGGGAGTTCGGTGGATGGGGCCGCCCGAGGAAGGTCGGTTGAGCCACCAGCACTCTCTCTGACCTGCTCCCGCGGAGGGGTCACGCTCGCATCACCCTCCCCCTCATCCTCCGAAGAGGAATTAACGTACGCGACTACTCGGGGAATCTTGGGGAAAGGGCGACCAGAAGAAAACAAAGCTTTCCTCTTCGCAGTCTGCCCAGCTTCAGTGTTGCTGTCCCCAGGGGTAGAAATCGGATCAGCAGAGGCTGGAATCTCCGAGAAAGAACGATTCGGCTCAACTGAAGTCGGAAACTCCGGAGCTACCGCACCTGAAGGCCCCCCAACCGCTTCAAAGGGGACGTTTGGCATATCAGCAGCAGAGTGGGGAGAACCAGATCCGCTGGGGAGATTCGCCTACTCGGGCTCAGGGAGATCCCCTACTTTCTCTTTCCCCTTGGAGGAAGGACCCACGGGATTGCCCGAATCAGCAGAGGTCCTACTTACTCCAAAGTTCCCCGAAACGCCCTCGGCTTCCGCCGAACACACGGTCGGTTCTTGATCATGAGCCTCCTCGGGCACATAATCGGGTACTCCCTCTTCATCATCTCCCTCGGGAAGGTTCTCGGGAGTACCCTCATCAGATTCGTCTTCGGGAGGGGCTATCCCAGCATCTCGCTGGCGAAGGACTGCCTTTCGACTCGCCTCCACGATGCCTTTCATCCGGCGTGCCAGAGCATCGCTGACTATATCTACATCAAACACTTGAAAAAAAAAAAAAAAAAAAAAGAAGAGGAGTCAGAGTTAGCAAACAAACTTGGGAATCAGGTTGCAAATAAAAAATACATACAACCAGTAAACTTACGGCGTCTGCGGCACGCAGAAATCTGAGGGAAGAGACGGGCCTTAATCATCTTCCCCTCTTTGTAGAGATAGGGTTTCCCCCTTTTCTCTAGGGGGCGGACTGCTGCCCGAGCCAAAGTCTTCAGCTCCTCATCAGTAAAAGCTGAAGTCAGATGGTTCCACTGCGGCGTGCAGAAGTACCGAGGAACCCGGCAAGTCATCTGAGTGCCATCCAAGTCAAAGCTGATCGACTGGCCCCAGTCTTTGCCCACGAAGAACCAGCTGTTCTTTCAAAACTTATTTGAGGTCAGGAAGCCCCAAACGAATCCTTTCATCTTTTCGTCCGTCGTCGGTTCGACACTACCCTTGACCACGACGTCTTTTGGAATCTAGAACTCGGGCTGGTTCGACTGGAGAAAGTAAATCCCGGTCTTCCCCACTGGTCTCAGCGAATAGAAGTGGCGAATCTCGCGAGGGGTGGGAGGTGGCCGCTTCATTTTATGCCACATGTGCCACATGCACATCAGGATGCGATAACTGTTCGGAGTTAGCTGTGCCGGAGCGAGTCGGGCTTCAGCCAAGAACCAAGTGATGAAAGGCTGGAGAGGAAGAGTAACGCCGCAGGTGAGCATGGACCCGTAAATTGCTACGTGGCCAGGGGGTGGGTTCCATGCAGCCCGACCTTCGGCTGGAATCAGCGAAACCTCATTGCTGTCCAGATCGAACCGCCGCATGTATCGCATTATCTTGTTAGGGCCGACCACGTTCGGCTCAACATCATAGATGTAAATACGCTCGGGGGAGAAGGGAATGCGAGCGGCCCTGTGCTCCTCTTCAATGTCGTCTTCAGTAATCCTTTGGGCCGCCACTCGGCTTTCCCGAGAATGCGAGTCTTTGTAAACTTTGCGAGTGGTCATCCTCTTTCCTGGTCTTCTGCTCGGGCGAATATCAGTACAAGCAGAAGAAGAATCCGACCAAGCTTCAGGCTGGTATGAGTAAGGTGGTGATGAACTGGCAGAAGCAGAAGGGATCTCTGAAGCAGGAGGAACCTCAGAAGTTGCAGGCCTTTCCGGAAAAAGTCCAGAAATGTCAGCGTCGGTATAGCGCGGCTGATCAAAACGGGGCTCGTCTAGTAACCTGTGAACAATCGACGCAATGAAAGCATCATTTCGCTCAATAGCAATCATACCAACAGTAAAAAGACGATATCTAGCTCCAGAATCCATAAAGACTGACCTTGATGTAGTAAAGAACGAAGACGACGCAGATCGCAGAAGAAAAGGTCTCCGAGGAAAAATCTGGGGGTTGAAGCAGGTAAACTCAAGGACAGCAGGGTTAGAAAAAACGGACTAGTAAACCAAACGGAACACAAAGAATCAAAAGGCACAGATAAAGCCTCCTTTGAAGAGCACGCAAAGATACTTGAAGAGGAAATAAAAACGAAAAATGGAAGAAAAAGGTGAAAGTGAAAAAATCGAAACCAGAATATATAGGCGACGTCTCGATTTCAAAAATACCAAAACCCTAGGAGAGGTTGCAGAAAAAGCGGGAAAAAAGAGGGGTTTGGACTGATGACGTAGGTTGAGCGCAGGCGAGCAGAAAGGTCACATCCCATAAATATACTGTACCACAGCCAATCAAAGAGGGACAAGTGGCAGCAAGAGAACGTCAGGCGCCGCCAGAGAGCAGAAGCATCGCCATCATAAAGATTTGAAATGATTGATAAATCAAACGTGTGCGGTCGCAATTAAGACACGTCATTTAAAGCTCTGATCCAAACGAGGATACTTTAATGCAGGAAACGACAAATGAGGATTAATCATAAAGAAATATTGAAGTTAAATATTAGACCCGAGAGGGCTTGACTAAACATGATCGGTTCAAATATTTAAGGGGGTATTGTTATAGGTAAAAATAGTCGTGATAGACACGTCATCACCATGGAAGGCCAGGTCAGCAGAGGTCAAGATAAGTCAACTTATGGAGCAGAAACCTTCACGATAACTTACTCGGAAAAGAGGATAAGTAGTCCGACCACAAACAAAGACGATCAGCTTGAGCAGCAAATCGGATTCAGGCACGCTCGGGCACACTCGGGCATACTCACTCGGGAAACAATAAAACAAGTCACCAACACTTGCAATCAGCAGCCAGCAGGTCCACAATAAGCAACGATGTGGACCATTAGAGGTTAAAAAGGAAACAAGCAGTTCTCCCGTGAATAAAGGAGAAAGAATCCCATTCAGAATTGGACACAGCCGAAAAAGGGAAACACAATCTAAATAGGACTAGGAAACCGCTTGAGACTTGGGGGCCACAACACTAAACCCTAGCGGTCATCTTAAAACCCTAGAAGCAACATGTATAAATACCCCCTCTATTCATAAACAGGGGTACGCAAGAAGTAGAGGAGGGAGAGAGAGGATCATATTGAAAAGTTCTTGTAATCATTCTTTATCATTCTTCATCTTGTAATCGTGATTCATAGTGGATTTGACTTTGTTGCTAGAGGCAACGATCCCGTGGATGTTTCTCCGATCTTTTGGAGTTTTACCACGTAAATCACCTGTTATTTCTTTACAATCTTTGACCTTACTCAAGTATAAACTGCAGTAATTCAAAAATGAATCATTGACTTGGTGATCACCAAAAATCACCGTCAACACATACATTGTAGAATTGCATGCTCTAAGACTATGTCTAGGAAATTGCATACTTATGTGATCTTATGTTTATATGTTTGTGTTTTATTGTATTTGGACTTGAACATGATCTCATTTGATTCCTTATTGAGTCCCAGTCATTTTGGTTACTCATTCATTAGGTTTCGAGTTCAAACGATGTAGCTACGCTACTTTTCGTTCTCATTTGTTGAGTTGTCTTCGTCGTCGTTTTCTGAGATGAATTCTCAATCTTTTGTCAAAGTTTCATAATCATTGTTGTGCATGAGGGAGTCACGATTTATAATCCAAAGTCGGATTCGAAATCAAAGTTCGGAGGCCCGGATATGGATGAAGAACGCGAGCGGAGCGCGAGAGGAGCAAGTTTGGCCAACAGCCAAGCTTGGAGGGCGCGTGAGCCTCACGGCCAGGCAAGCCCTTTGCCCCCGTGAGCCTCACGCACCCCTCACAGGGTTACTGAGGTGGCAGCCTCTTATTGGCTCTCTTCTCCCTCTCTTTCATCTCTTTTACAATCCTCCATTCCCTCCCATTTTCATTTCAAGAAGAAAAATTAGAAATCCTAAGTGCAGAATTTTCTCTCAACTTTTTCTCACCTTCCAAACACCATAACTTTCTCATACGAAGTCAGAATTGAGTGATTCAAGTTGGAGATTATTTGTAATTGAGTCCTCTACCATTTCCAAGTGGTCTTGCAGTTGTTTGATTGAGTTTTGTGGTGGTTCTACCTAGAAATACGAACCAGCTCGTGGTCTTGAGGTATTGGTCATATCTTTGTGATATCTTCTTTTATAATCTTCAATTTGCTTGGGTTTTCTTCTTCTATATGTATGTGTATGTATGGTGAATGCTATTGAGAAAGATAGCTTCATAATCAAACCTAATCAAAAGTCTAATTAGAGACATATGTGAACTAGTTTATTGGATTCTAGGTTTTTCACATGGTTGAGAGTTGTATTGTGATTAGTTTGATATTTAGGATTATTTGTGACTTGATTGAACCATTTTATGATTAATAATCCTTGAAATGTGTTTTGATCATTTGATTGATAAAATATATGATTAATTCATATGTATGTGTTTTTAGAGCTATCTAGGATTTAAATGATTTATCATTATATCCTTACTCTAAATCTTTGGGTAGAATATTCATTGAATATATTTTGTGATTCTAACAATTTTGTATATGTTTGTAACATCTTGAATTTTTGCTTCATGTATATAATTTATTCAAGTGTTATTTGTGTGAATGAAACTTGGAGCTATTTGTGTTAGGTGTTTTCACATGCTCTAGGTTTAATTCATGTTTTGCATCTAGACTATTATAATTTGTGTTCTCATATGTTTAGGTATAATTGTTCCATGGAATGTATTGATCACATGTTCTATGTTGAATTGGTTGTTTGCATCATTTGCATTCACATGATCACACTAGGAAGTCCTTGTAAAAGGCATGAAGTCTTGACTAGGACAAGAGGTCCGGATAGTCAAGCAAGGAAGTCTTGGTTAGGACAAGAGGTCCGGATAACCGAGCAAGAAGTCACGGCTAGGATCAGGAAGGTCCGGATAGCTATGCATAGGAGGCTCTCTAGAGGCATGAGTGTCTTGGATAAGGAGTTGGCTACATTATTGGTAGGCTCGGGCGTTTGGTTAGACATAGACTCCGATAGAGAGTGTTGCATGGGATGTGCATTGGCTCTTGAGGAATTTCTAATCTTCCAACGATGTTGGTTTGGTATGGACTCCAATGTATGGTGGGTTCACATCATTGAAGAATTTTGTATCTTCCAATAGGGATTGGGTAAACATAGACTCCAATAAGAAGTAGATCAAGGTTGGTCACTTTCGAGGAATTTCTAATCTATTATCCAATATATATAGTACCCAATAGTTGTAGTTTAACCCGTGGATGTTTCCTCCTTGGAGGTTTTACCACGTTAAAAAATCTCATGTGTCAATTATTTCTATATCTCTCTTCCTTTTTTGTTTTAGTGTATGTTTTAATCTTATTGAATATTATTCACTTGTGATGTATATTGGAACAAGATTTTGTAAAGTGTGATTTATAAGCTAATTCATTTAAATTATAATTGTAAATATAATTCTTTTGTATATTGTTATATTTGTGTATAGTTATATTTGGTTATACTTGTAATACATTGAACAATATTAGAATGCAAATATTCTTTGTTGTTAAGATTTTATGTTATTCTTCCTCATGCAACTCCTTGATATATATAGACAATGCTTAAATGATTACATGCTTATCTTGTCTATGTATAAATATTTGGTTTATATGTTATATGTAAAGCTACCTTAAGGGACAAACATGAGTTTGTTTCAAGGGATTAAAAAAGGCATAAAAACCTATTCACCTCCCTCTAGGTATGTTTTAAGCAATTTAACTACGATCGTATACTTTCAGCGTACCCCGCTAAGGCTCTTTTCTTTGCCTTGTAAATCCATTGAACGTCAACCAAGACCTTATAGTTCTCCCTTAAAAGATCACCTATCACCTTAACACTGACACTTGGATTACTTTTCACAAAGTTCTCAAACTTATAGGCAATCCACTTTACTTTGGCCTCTTTGTTATTGTAAACCCTATGACATTCATGTTTGTCCACCAATGTTTTAATCATGAATGTCATTCTGTCAATCATGCGTGAACCATGTGCCCTCCAAGGGCAGCCATATCCTAAGCACTTGTAGGTCTATCTCACATTGTCATTTTTCACTCTTTTTAAAACTACTCCTTATTGAATTGCATACTCCTTAAATTTGTCTCTCATTTGGACTGCATTGTCAAATGTCTGACCTACATGGAACTTAATTTCACCGCCTACCATTTTCTTGAAAGGTTTACCTTTTATTAACTTAGCTATCTTCACCTTCTTTGATTCAAGCTTTGAGTCTGAAAGTATTCATCATCAAACTTTGATTGATACCCCTTAAATAAATCCATGAACTCCTTAATTATATAATCATTCCCATCATCAGCATCTTCATCAACTATTGAGACTTGTCCATAATTATCATGTCTACCCTCTCCCTTACCAACCTTACCATCGTCATCATCTTTCTCACACTACAACAAATTTCACATTTCATAGCATGCGATGAATGCTATCATAAATAATAGATAGCGTTTTTACCAATGCTAACACAGCCCAAGCTATTAAAAGCATGCTATCTATTATTGCAATTTATGAATGCTATTGAAAAATTGCTATATATTATTGCAATTTATGAATGCTATGGAAAAGGTGTTTTGAAATGCTATCAAAACTCAGAAGTCATATAATAGCTTTTTGCAAATGCTATAAGTTCTTTTCATTGTAATCTTAAAAAGCTATAAAATATTGACTAAGTTAGTAGCTTTTCAAATCATAACTATTCTTTTATGCAATAAAATCTATTTTATTGCATTTTAAATAAACTAAAAATTATGTCTAAACTGCTATTATTTTGTTATATGGACGAAATATCAAATTCCAATAATGAACATTGAAATTATCCAAAAAATTAAATCATAAAATTCTAGTCATTTCATTAAATAACAAAATAATTACATAGTTTGTGATATCAAAGTTCCCTTTGTACAAATGTATATGTTTAAACAAAAAGGATAATCTCAAAATTCAATATTTTGTTTCAACAACCATTTATCTCCAACAACAAATTAGCAAAGATATTAATGCTCCATACAGCATGGTGATACCTAATGGCCCTCTTCACTGCTTCAAAATAAGTTTCCCGAACTAAAATATTGGACATAACCCAATCATCTTAGTGGTGGATCATGGAACATCAATTCATGTAAAAATTGAAAAAATCCCATATAACCGATAAGAAATAAATCATTATCGCTAGAATAATCAACTAAAATTCTATAACTTAGCTATCATGACTAAAGTCGAAAGTTTGATAAAAAAAAATAAATCAAGAAAAGCTACAAACCTTGAATACTTGATTCATGAGTGAACTCGAAACACTCGAGAAAGGCAATGTCAGGAAGAGACCTGTAATTGGGTTGACATGTTCCTCTGCATATAAAGAACTACTGCTATCAAACCCAGGGAAGTGGACATGTTTCACAAGTGTTTTTATTAGAGAAAATTCACTAGATAAAAGTAACTGAACCTGGGTAATTTTTATAGCACTACTTTCTAAATTTGAAAATGATACCATCCTTTGTTTTACACTTTTACCCCACATGTGAACTATAGCCAAAGCTCACATGTTTAAGCTAGAAAAGCACAAAGAACTACAGAATTATTATTAATGAATCCAGATCTATAAGCAATGCAATTTTCTATCAAACAAAATTAAAAAATTTAATACTATTTACCCAAAAAATGGCATCTATTGAATGAAGATACAGCCACCAAATAACAGCAAATGTTCCTATGACCACCAGGCCCAGTTTTGATACCTCAAGAAGAGGATTCTTACACCTTAGACATTTACCCAGGAGATGGCTCAAAAATGCAGGCGCAAAATATGCACTCATCTGTATAATAGCATTAACAATTGTAACAATAACGAAACTATGAAAGTAATAGATTTGATAACAAGAATAACACAAAGGAAAAAAAAAAAGCATCCACTTTAACATCATGCTACACCAATAGATAAAATTCTGTGTCAAACAAAGTGCCTACCCCTATGGTACATCTGCTTCTATAATTGCCAAAAGGTATTGGCACACTCAATTATGATCAATAGAGAGTTTCAGAAGTTTAACAATCTAAAGCAATGAATCAATGATTCAACAAATTGGAAGTGGAAGCAACTAAGGTTTTCTCACAAGTGTAAAACTTTTTTCTTCCCAAAAAAAGAAAAGAAAAAGGCTTAACTGAAGCTGCTAACTCCCTTTACCAGTTAAGCTCAGATCTAATCAAAACACTTAAGTTAGAGATCAATCACCAGACCTAAGACACATGCATAAACTATAAAGATGTCAAATCAAGAAATTATAAAACTATTAGGCAATCATTCCTTCAAACCTTCTATGACTGGTCTGTCAGTGGTATTGCAAAGATTGTCTACATAAAAGATCCATGAAAGTGGTCACTGTATCATCCACAAGGAAGCTCATCAAGCACACTTCATGCAAGAAGCAAAGTTATTGCACCCAATCACACTCTTCGTCAGGGAAATAATCTTACTAAAATTTAAAAGGAATCATACATTCATCTAATTCATATATAACAATTAGCAATCCATCACCCTTCTTGTATTTCGTTTCAAAAGTAGATTCCATAAAACTTCTACCATATACACACATAAACACAAATGAATTGCTTCATTTCACATAAATAACTATATCCTCTCTTTTGTTTTTTTCCTTTCTTTTGCTACTCCATCAAATAAATTTGAGCAAATTTAACACAAAAAAATAAATAAATAAATAATAGCATGTCATTTGAATTCTTGTTACTCTTCAATTTACATACATTAGCAATCAATCCCCACTTAAAAGAAATCATATAATGAACACCTCACAAAATGATTTTATGATGCCTTATTTATAAGAAGAAATTTTTAAGAATGGGGAAAAATATTAAATTATGTAGACAGTCCATGAATTATGACATGTCTTTGATCAACATGAATTGTTATTTTCTCAAACTATAACAAAATTAACTCAACCCCTTTGTTAAGCCCAATTAATAAATCGGCACATCCAAGGCTTGATTAAGAGGGTTTTCAGTACACTAAACTACATATGGCAAGCAAAGTAATAGTAGATTAGAGAAAACACCTATTTATGGTTGAGAGCAAGTGTGAATAACTGGCTACAAGCTCTTTTTGGGATAGGATGGCAGCAACAGCACCCACAATGAGACCCAAACTAATGCAATTGTACTGAAACAAAGCTTTATACAAATGAGAACTTGTATAATTTCACAATTTAACAAAAAAAGGTACAGTAAAGAAGAAATCAAAGGATATATTGATACCTGAAAATGACCATGGTCAATTAACACATCATCCACAATACAAGTAGGCAATCAACAATCCTATGAAAGGTAAGTAAGTGAAAACCAACAAAAGCTAACCTCATATACAAGAAAATAACAGCATTTCCAGCATTGACAAAATAACTACAAATTTTCAAATTCAAATGCAAATCAATAAAACATTAACGAGAGAGACTTGCAAAAAATTGAAAACCTAAAAGAGACAACAATGTGGGATGTGAGTTACTTAGTGGAGGCGACTCCTCTATAGCCTGAACTGAAATTATCAATGTAACAAACACAACATAGCTCCAGCTCTTCTTCTATTCGTATCATCATTTTGGATAAATTGCTTCAATTTCTATCTGATGATGTCACGCTCCTTCAATGGAGGAGCCGATTCAAAAAACGATTCCATCTCTGAATCCATTTATTCAAATTTCCTACAATAAAGCAGAAATCAAACGAATCCTTAATTAGACGAAGACGAAGAAAAAAAATGAACGGATGAGAAGAGCTTACCTCTGAAAACGATTCAAAGTGGGTTTGAATTTTCTGTGAATCTGATGTTGGTTTACGTAACTCAACTCCCCTTGTGAAGATTTGTGATTGAGATATTTGCAGATCTAGATAATGTTAGATTCTGAGAAAATAAATAAATGATATAGCAAGTTTTTTTTTTTTTTTTTTTTTTTTTTTTTTTTTTTTTTTTTTTTTTTGTTTTTTGTTTTTTGTTTTTTAGGGTAGAATAAAAAAAGTAAGAATATAATTTTAGCCTGAATGTTTTGCGCTAAGTGAAAAAATTTAGCGCCCTTTATTTTTGTTCCCGCTTTTGATTTTTGTATGCCGCTCAAATTGTTTTTTTTTTCTTTTTTTATTAATCATAGCATATTTGAAAAGCTATTAGTTTAAATTGAACTTGTGAATTGTACCGGTTATTATGTAGCATTCTTGGAATGCTTTAATATTACAATTAAAAAATAAGAAAATATAAAATGTTACTTATTGTATATCCATTATAGCATTTTATAACATAAAGCAATGATAGATATAGATTTATAGCATTTTGAAAAGAATGCTATGGAAGAGTGCTATCAAAGCTGAAATTTGTTGTAGTGTCACTATCACCATCATAATTCAACATTTCAACCTTTAAGTCATGCCAACCCAGTGGTTGATAACCACCATACTAGGCCAACACTTCAGGTTCTTCATTGGGTACTTCATCTTGTTCATCTCTTAGAGGATTTGGAATAGAACCATTCTCTAACTCAAAGACTATTGTATCCAACTCATGGTCCTCAAACATCCTAAAATAATCAACTAACTCAATATCATTGTTGACCTAAACTCTCTCACCACTCCAAGGTAATTGTAGCGAAACAATGTCGTCATTGGGTACTTCATCCTGTCCACTAAGCTCATCAATCGTTGCCCGAATCAAGGTTATGAGGCTAATGTGATCAGAATCACATTCACCTACGTCAACCACCTGATTCCCAAACAACACCTTTTTATTTAAAATATCCATTGCACATGTGAATTTATAAAAGTGAATTCAATCAACCTCATTCTACTATAAAAGTGAATATCCATTACCTCATTCCCAAATTCAATCAACCTCATAACATGCTATAAAAGTGAAATAATCTATAAATGGTTGCAATAACTTGAAGAAATGGGTATCAAAGCACATGGAGAAATGATGATGACAAGAACATCTCTCTATCTCTAATTTTATACTTGTTGGTCCATTAAAAACCTTGTTGAAATTCCCTTAACCAATTATGTAAGTTCTTTAAGTTTGATTGGCTTATTTCGGTGACAAACCACAATTGGGGTTTGATGTAAAGGTAGCTTAGGCAATTGATTGTTGGTGCTCATGCACAACAAAGGCCCTCTCAAGACCTCAAGATAAGAATCACACCAAAGGTAAAATACTTGTGCTTACTTACTTTGAAGAGATTTAGTTGCACACACACACACAATTCATGTATATCTATACTTTTTGTATGTTGTGTGCTTTTATGTTTGTGTATTAATGTTCTTAACTCTTCATGCATTTGATGATTGCCATGCCATTAATAGCTTTTGAAAGTTCTCAAGGTGTGTTTACCTTATAAAGCTAGGGGGGGGGGGGGGGGGGGTGTTGAATAGATTTTATCTAATTATTACCCAATTTTCGCGTGCATGTCAATTTTACGAAAATACCCCTAGCAAGTCAAAAATACATACAAGTGTAATAAGATACGGAAATTAAATAACACTTGATGTTTACGTGGAAACCCAACCATTGGGAAAAACCACGAGCTGTTTAGTGAGCCACACTCGGACCTCGAAATCCACTAATTGAAATGGAGTTTACAACCTATGTAGACCTCGTCTAACACTCCGGTCAATAATCCCCCACTTCTACCACTCGGGCCTTTAAAAGTGGCTCTAGTCCAATTGCTTATGTGACCACCTATTCCCGGTGTCCGACCTAATCCCGGTCAATCACACAAGACTTAAATCTCTCAAAAAAGATGCACAACCCTATGTGAATATGCAATGATATCCAAATATTGCAATAAGAGCTAGGGTACTCTAGATGCTTACCTAGGATTATAAGATGACAATATAATCAATCCTAGATATCACATATAGCTATATGTCATGGCATACAACTTTAGCTAAGTAAAGGATAACCAATCCTAGATACAAAGCTATCACAAATAACCCACAAACATTCAACAGATTAACTAGTTGATTAAAAAAACAATCTATCAACCTAGTTATCAATAAATCACACAAGAATGTTTATGGCATAGCTTTTAGGCAATAATGACCTAATCAAATAAGCTATGAAAAATTAACCCAATCAACACATAATCTCAATCATGTATGTAGAAATTAATCTAAAACATACAAGTAATAAATGAGATAAAATTGACAAGTAGAAACACTAATTATGTAAGATAAAAGTGTTCAACAAATCATACCATGTGTGTTGAAGAAGACCCATGCATTAGCACATGCTAGATGATCCTAGATGATCCTAGATGATGCTTAGATGATGATTTATGCATGTGGAAATGGGTTTGGATGATCAAAGATGAGTTCTTGATAAAAAAAACTCTCTTTGAAAATCCTCTCAATCAAAATATGAGTTTATTGAGTTATTGAAGTGACCTAAGGTCAAAGAGGCATATATATATATATGATGTCCAATTGAAGCTATGTCATTTTGGAAATTTTTCAAAAAGTTTCTGCACAAACCGCTCTACGTAGGGCGAATTTTGGGCGGGTGTAGGGCAGATTGAAAAATCAATCAGGTGCCCGCTCTACGTAGGGCGGGTGAACAGCGGAATGGGCACGACAGTGCATCAGCTTCAACTTCAAGTGCCTCAGAACATGACCAAACGACATCGAAACATTTCATATGATATATCGTTGGAAAGGTATGGATGTCTACTTTCTACTCCAATTTATGGAATGACATTTCGATATCTGTAGAAACAGTTATGGTCAATAGAGTGACCAAAGGTCAGAAACGGACAACAACATAGTTACCCTGTTTTGGTGGTCACTTTGGAGATTTCAAAACCAATCCAAACGGTCATGAAATATTATGAATAATATACCGTTGGAAAGGTATGGGTGTCTAGTTTGTCCGGAATTTTACAAAACTCAATTTAAATCTTTTTATAAAAAGTTATGGTCACAAGACCATACAAAGGTCAGTTTTGAAAAAACATTGAAATTCAATCTTTTGAAACTAGACACATTATTCCAAACAACCAAACCAAAACTACCACTTATCCAAGAGAAGAATGAGACCTTCTCAAGTGATCAACCATCGCGCTAAGACATGCACACCATCGTGCAAGCGCGGACATTTCCGATCACACAAATGGAAACAAATTACACCACGCTTAATACTAATCATGAAATGCAAGTGTGGGAATTGAATGCATCCTAATGCCTATCATGTCATGGCATTTCATAGAACAAGATGCAATCAATTTAATGCAAAAAGAGATATTGAATAATCAATAAAGCACAATGCACACAAAATATAAACACAACATTCAAGAATAAGAGTTATGCATGTTGTGTGTGTGTGTGCAACTATATCTCTTCAAGGCAAAGTAAGCACAAGATATATACCTTTGGTGCTTGTCCTCTTGAGGTCTTGGAAAGGGTCTTTGATCTTCAACTAATCACCTAGACTACCCTTACAACCAAACCCCAACATGTGGTTTGCCTACAAAATAAGCCAATCAACTAAAGGGAATCCTTACAACTTTAGATTGCACGATTTTTCTTTTGGCATGCTTTGGCCCTGGTGACCGCTGTCGGTACCACTGTGGCTTTCACAGTGGTGAAATACCTGTCTTGGCCGCTCTCTTGACCACTGTGATTTTTTGCAGCGGTAGTTACAACGGTTTTACCGCTGTGGAAGCCACATCGGTATGCACAGTATTTTGACACCTGTTGCTTTTTTAAGAGACCACCGCTTGGATACCGTTATGGCTTTGGAAACGGTATCCACAACGGTCGTCCCCTGTTTTTTGCAAAACGCCGTAGCTTTAATTTGGACACCTATATAAACATTGCTTTCATTTTAGGTCGTCCCCAATGACTCAAAAATCTTATTTTTGATTTAGAGCATTTTCAAAGAGAAATTTTTATTCAAGAATTCATCTTTGATAATCTTTGATCACTCAAAACCATTTCATATGCATCAAACTTCATCTAGCATCTTCTAGCATATCTGGGATGCTTTCTTGCATGGGTTTTACTCAACATAATGTCTTGGTAAGTTTTTCACTAATTTCATCTAAGTGTGAACCATTGTTTTGATTGCAATCCATGTCATATCAAACATGCACTTTTGGACTAGGAGATTTACTTAGGAAGTACTCTTTGAATGACCTATGGTTATCTTCACGACATGATGATTCTTCAAATGACATGCATAAAAATGAAAAGCATGATTGTTTATTGCAAATTTCAAAATGCAAAATTATGTGTGAAAAGCTTATGAGACTCAGATGAATAAATGATCTTATATCCGTTCTAAGGATTTTAAAATCCAAAGTCTCTCTTTCTTTATTTGTCGAACATGGCTACTATCATATGAGTTTCATACCCGGAAAAATCGAATAGGGTGCAAAAAGTCACTCATGCCATGTTTTGCTTATAAAGTTAGATATAGTTGCACATTAAAATTGAATGATTGATAACTCTATATCTTTGCTTTACTCATGACAAATGGTGAAATTGGTTTGAATTCATTAGAAAACCTTTGTCATTTGCTTTGCTAAATCCCATTGTTTTTTGGACTTGAATGCAACATGTCTTGCATGCAAAGCATCTTAATCACACATTTTCATAAAATAAATCTCCTTGTTTCTCTCCAATTAATTGGCTTGCATAATGTGCTTGTATATGACTATGCAAATGTCTTGTATGCTACTATCTCTCTTTGCTACGAGTGACCCGGTTAGGGAAACTCATTTGCCTATCTCATGACAAAAAGGGGGAGTAGTATGTGGTAAGGGAGATTGCTAAATGAGAGTAGCAAATTTGCATATTGGGGAGATTATGAATTGAGGGGGAGTAACCTGTTAAGGGGGAGCATTGCATTACACATTCATTGCATGATGTTGTATATTTTCTTTAATGCAAATGATTGTTTTGATTTCACTTGATCATCTCACATACACTTGTATTGGAAAGTGTAGAAACTTTGTTTTGAAGGATTGATTGTTCTACAAGAGATTGAAGACTTGAAGATCTAGCTTTTAAATATCTCTTTCTAATGTAGAAAATCATTGTTGACCTTTAGTTTCTATTTTGTTGTAAGGATTAATGTGAGTGGTGGTTTTGTCATGAAATAGCCAAAGGGGGAGATTGTAAGTTCCTCAAGTTTGATTGGCTTATTTTGGTGACAAACCACAATTGGGGTTTGATGTAAGGGTAACTTAAGCAGTTGATTGTTGGTGCTCATGCACAACAAAGACCTTCTTAAGACCTCAAGATAAAAAGCACACCAAAGGTAAAGTACTTGTGCTTACTTGCTTTGAAGAGATTTAGTTGCACACGCACACAACTCATGCATATCTATACTTCTTGTATGTTGTGTGCTTTTATGTTTGTGCATTAATGTTCTTAACTCTTCATGCCATGCCATTAACAGCTTTAAATTGCATGATTTTTCTTTTGGCATACTTTGGCCCTGGTGACCGCTGTCGGTAACGCTGTGGCTTTCACAGTGGTGAAATGTCTGTCTTGGCCGCTCTCTTGACCGCTGTGATTTTCTATTGCGGTAGGCACAGTGGTTTTACGCACAGCGCTTACCACTGTCATAACCGATGTGGAAGCCACAACGGTATGCATAGTGTTTTGACACCTGCTGCTTTTTTAAGAGACCACCGCTTGGATACCACTGTGGCTTTGGCAGCGGTACCCACAGCGATCGTCCCCTATTTTTTGCAAAACGCCGTAGCTTCAATTTGGACACCTATATAAACATTACTTTCACTTTAGGTCGTCCTCAATGACTCAAAAATCATATTTTTTTAATTGAGAGCATTTTCAAAGAGAGATTTTTATTCAAGAGTTCATCTTTGATCACTCAAAACCATTTCATATGCATCAAACTTCATATAGCATATCTAGGATGCTTTCTTGCATGGGTTTTACTCAACACAATGCCTTGGTAAGTTTTTCACCAATTTCATCTAATCTTAGTGTTTTACTTTATAAGAAATATCTTTAATTACTTGTATGTTCTTAGATTATATTCTATTATACAAGATAGAGATTATTGTATTGTTTTGATTGAGTGTTGTATTGTGATAGCTATAACCTAGGATTGCCTTATCTTACATAGCTATGCCTTATGCCACGACATATAGCAATTGATATCTGGGATTGATTTAATTGTCATATTTTAATCCTAGATAAGCATTTAGTGTAACCTAGCATTAAATTGCATATTGGATATCATGCATATTCACTTAGGTTGATTAATCTATTCATTGAGAAGTAAGTCTTGTGGCTAAGGTAGCATAGGCCGCAAAGCAATTTGATCTAAGTTCACTTTTAAAGCCCTGCGGGTAGTAGTGGTGGGTTAGTAACCGTGTAGGGTTTGACGTGGTCAACCTAGGTTGTGGACACCATTACAATTAGTGGATTCGAGGATCGTGTATGGTGCACATAACAGCACATAGTTTTTCCTTGTTGAAAGTTTCCACATAAAAATCAAATGTCATTTAATTTCCGCATATTTACACTTGATTTATTGTTTTGACTAGATTGATGTTATTTTCATAAAATTGACTAATTGCGAAAATTTGGTAATAACCAGATTAAAATCTATTCACTCCCCCTCTAGATAGTTTTATACACACCGCATAGTATTTGTTTCAAATTATAGTGTAAATATACCTAGAGGGGGGTGAATAGGTATAGGCCCAAATTCTTCAACTTCTTTTTCAATACAACAAAGTTGTATACACTTAGTGTGATTAACTAATGGATTGCTTTAACAAGATAATATGAGTTCAAATTACAGAAGTGTTATAAGCAATACAAGTTATAGAAGTAAAGAAACTTAAAGTGAAAAACAACACAAGTTATTTTTACATGGTAAACCTCCAAAGAGGAAACATCCACGGGTTGAATCCACAACCACCGGCCACTCTCAGTTCACTAATTGGAAAGAAGTACACTCTCAAAAGCAATTAAATCACATGAAACGCTCTCTCTTGAATATCCCTTCTATCCTACCCTTTAGGCCTTTTACTAATGAAAAGATTGCCTCCACTTTCTAATCGAGACATATCGCATGCCTCTAGAAAGTATCCTTGCTCAAACTTACTAAAGCCACATGTTTCTTGCCAATGCTTCATTGCTCGGACTTACTGAAGCCATTTGCTTCTTGCCAAGACTTCCTTGCTCGGACTTACCGAAGCCACTTGCTTCTTGCCAAGACTTCCTTGCTTGACTATTCGGAGCTCCTTGCTCTTAGTCAAGACTTACTTGCTCAAATCGAAGAATCCACTCCAATATGAGACTTCCACCTTTTACAAGGCAATATGATCTAAGTGGTGCAAATGATGAACCATGAACTGAGATTAGATAACTACGAATAATGTGGACATCTTTTCACCTTGAAAATGATTGGGACTTGTTCCTCTCCTCAAGACCAACAATTCTGGCTTTTGAATCACTCAATTCAGAGTTGATTTGAGAGAGCTATGACAAAAACAAATATGTAAAAGTTGTGAGAGATTTCAGCACGAATTTGAAATATATAGGAAGGGCATTCGATTGGAGAAAAGGAAGGGCAAAACGGGAATTGAGCCACCACCAGCCATGCTTCCCATAGAGGTGCGTGGCCACCATGGGATGGCAGAAAGGTGTCCCTCTCATGGTAGCCACATGCCTTCACGGGAGAGAGGGTGGTTGGCCCTTCGCCACTTCTCTTCTCCTTTGCTCTTTTCGCGCACCTCTCACGTTCTTTGACCGTTCTCCGGCCTCCGAACTCCAAATTCAAATCTGCTTTCGAATTACGAACCATAACTCAATAACACACAAGGAAGACTATGAAACTTTGACCAAAGGTTTTGAATTCGACTCGATACACGATGACGAAGACAATGCACTGTAAGAGAACGTAAAGTATCGTAACTTCCTAGTTTGAACTCGAAATCGAATGAGTGAGTAACCGAAACGACCGGAACTCAAAAAGGAATCATATAAGAACATATTCAAGTCCAAAACAATAAAACGCAAACAAATAAACACAAGATCACACAAATATGCCATTTCCTAGAGATAGTCTTATAACATGCAATTCTACAATATTTGACAATTTGAGACTAATGCATGAGCATACTAAAACACGTGTGTGAATGTGTTGAGAACTACGATGCAGGAACACAAATGTATGAAATATGTGTGTGTGTGCGCTTATGCCTTGTAAGAGGAAGAAAAATCTCGATACCCCTAGCATCCAAGTTAGCACTTTTCCTCTTGAAGACGAACTTTGCATGAGAAGCCGCTGTTCTCCTTTAAAGCTCATATTACCACAAATCACCTAAGCAACTAATCATTACAAATAAAGAGAGTTTTGCAATGGAATCAAGCCAATACAAATCTAAAACCTTACACTTGTCTCTTGAAAGTACTTTTAACACAGAACAATTTATAGTGTTAGTACTACTAAATACATGCATGAGCTCTCAAGTTAAATTGTATTGACTCCATTATATGGTATATACATGCACGAGCTCTCATGTGTGATGCGGTGCCTTTTGCTTGAGTACTACGAATGGGAATTGATGAGGTAATAGCAAAGGCAAGTTAAATTGTATTGTCTCCATTATATGGTCTGTATATCATATGGCAGCAACTTGCCTTTGCTATTACCTCATCAATTCCCATTCGTAGTACTCAAGCAAAAGGAACCGCATCACACATGGAATATCAATCAATATATATGGTGTGTTTTTTAGTGCATGTATTATTGTATTGTACTTGGTAAATAATTTGGTTGCTCTAAACATGCGATCACAACCCAATTAATAGTCATATAATCATTAAAACACAACATGCAACAGTAATGCAACCAAATTATTCACCAAGTCTACATATTAAAATTGAAAATTCAATATGTGTTCAATATTTTTTTTTTTTTATGAGTTCAATACTGGAAATTATATATATATATAAATAAGTAAATAATAATCAATAGACTACACTAAAACAAGAACTCTAATTACATGATCTACATAATACTGACTATGAGCTACATAATTAAAGAACTATTAAAATTCAAGAATTTTGTATGTAAGTGGACATGTAATGTATCAAGTCTGTTTCCATTTAATTTCCAAAAATTGAAGGAAGTGCATAAGATAGAAATTTGAGATTTTAAAATTACTATTGTGCAAACTAGATATCAACCTGAAAAGAATATTACGCTTACATCTAAAACAACCTAGAGGGGGTGAATGAGTTGTTAATCCGATTATTACCAAATTTTTCGGATTAGTCAATATTACAAAAATTAACCCAATTCAATCAAATACAATTAACGTAATTAAAGTGCGGAAAACAATAAATAGCACGTTGATTGATTTACGTGAGAAACCCTCAACAGGGAAAAACTCACGAGCTATTATGCTAGCCACACACAGTCCTCAACCATTCTCGGTCACTAACCCATCACTACTACTCGCAAGCCTTTTATAGTGATTCTAGACCGAAGGTGCTTGAGCACTACACACCGGTAGTTACAAGACTTAATTCTCAATAAAGAGATCAATGACCTATGTCAATATCCAAAATGCAAATAATGTTAGGCTACACTAAATGTTTATCTAGGAATTCAAGATGTCAATGAGAACAATCATAGATATCAATGTGTCTATATGAATGCTCATAAAGACCTAACTAGATGAAGACATGTAAGTCTAAGACCTAGTCATCAACCAAAGCCAAAATCAATAGAAGTTGTCAATAAACATGGCAAGGACTATAAATATGCAATTAACAAATGCAATCAAGGAGTCATACACATCAATGTCTAAATGCAAAGCATAGAGACTTAGCTAGAGGCCAAAATGGTTCTAAGTGCTAGCTATCAATAGATGTGTAATCTAAACCAATAAACATAAACACAAATATATTCAAAACATGCTTAATCAAAGAAACTTGCAATTAGTCAACAAAGTAATTGCTAATCCTAAGCAAAGATGAACAAATAGACAAGCTATAGGTTCTAGAACATGTTCAACTTACAAGGATGTGAAAGCATGAAGACCCATGAGAAGATGATGCTTGAAAGATGCTAAATACACATGGGGTTTGTGTTTGGCTAAGTAAAAATCGAGTATTGGAGCTTCTCTCGCTAAGGAGTTAATTTCTCTCTTTAATAATCTGAAAATCTAAGCTCTTGGGGGCCAAGAGAATGAGAAGGGATATATATATATATATATATATATATATAAAGCCCTAAGTGAAACTATGCCATTTTAGAAGGAAAACTCATTTTTTGCATCAAAAGGTGACCTGGAAGGTAAGGTCGCGCCAAGGTCACAATGCTCTCGGGTAAACAGATAACAGAACTGTAGCTCTAATATTAAGCGACCCAAAACATGACCAAACGATATCGAAACCTTTCATATGATATATCATTGGAAAGGTATTTATGTCTACTTTCTACTCCTTTTTATAGAATGATATTTCAATGTCTGTAGAAAAAGATATGGTCAATTGAGTGACCAAAGGTCAAATTCAGACAAAAACAGAGTTGCCCTGTTTTAGTGGTCACTTTGGAGATTTCAAAACCAATCCAAACGGTCATGAAATATTATGAATAATATACCGTTGGAAAGGTATGAATGTCTAGTTTGTCTGAAATTTTTCAAAACTCATTTTGAAACTTTGTATAAATAGTTATGGTCACAAGACCATATAAATGTCAGTTTTGAAAAACATTTAAATCATTGAAATCCAATCTTTTGAAACTAGACACTTACTCCAAATAACTAAACCAAATCTAACACTTATCCAAGAGAAAAAAGAAACCTTCTCAAATGGTCAACCATTACGCTCAGACATACACATCATCATGCAAGCATGGACGTTTTCGATAACACAAACGGAAACGAATTACCTCACACAAAACCACACTTAGATTTGACAATGAAGTGCAAGTGTGATTGTGTAAAGGATGCACATATATAAGCAATTAGAACACAAATGCAAGATGAACAAAGCATGCATGTAGTATGTGTGTGTGTGTGTGTGTACAACTGAATCTCTTCAAGAGGCACGTCAAGTGATTTACCTTTCGCTCTTGCTTTTGAAGTCATGGAGATGTTTGGAAGCTTGCCAATTAGGACCTAAGCTACCCATTACAAAAATATCCTAAATGTGGTATGTCAAGAAATAAGCCAATCACAAAATAGAGTTCCTTACACAACCGATTCAAAAATAAGATCAAAACTTATCAAACACACATAGACAAAACACATATCAACCTATTCCCATCTTCTACACATAAACACTAAAAATCTAAAACTCGATTGTTTAAGAAAGATAAAACCTATTTTTTTTCAAAAATTCCTCTAATTTTAGTACCATCACATGTAAAACAAATTCAAGAACACTCTATTACACTTAATTGACCTTAAATCCAAAAACCCCCAATTTCTCAAACACATAAACTCTAGAAAGATGAATTTTGTGAATAATCAAGGCGTAAAAAACCTGCATGTAAAATAAATAACTCAAAACACACCTAGAGAACATGATTGTTTAAGAAACTCACATTTCAATGAACAATCTTCAAAAACTCCCTCACAAGATTCATTCGTCTGCAACTGTAACCAAAGTTGAACCTCTATAAGTCTAACAGCTGAATAAAATGCAAAACGAGAGACAAGAACGAGTTAAAAGAAGAAGATAAAGTGAACGAGTGAAGGTTTTAGCGCCAACGAGTGAAGGAGAAATGTTGGTGTTTTCTAGAATGAGAGTGAGAAAAGGGTTTTGTAATCTTGGGACCACCCTTGTTTTAGGTTTTGTTGAGTGGTTTGTGACGTGTCATAATATTAGGTATGTAATACACATCTCAACCATTCATTTTATTTTTTGTTTTTTAATTATTCAATTCTTAATTTGTTAACTTACCCTTTTCCCCTTCTTTAATAAATCTTCTAGAGAGTAGCATGACAAGTTTACCATTTTGCCCTCGTCCCATTGACAGAATTTTTAAAAACCCTAACGAAATTGGATGGTAGGGACCTAAACAACCATAAACTTAAACTATGGGGACCTGCATGGCCAATACTTAAACTAGGTGGACCAAAATGCATAATAGTGCAAACTAGAGGAACTAAAAGTATTTTTACCCTATATCTTACAATATATTTGTTTTTCATTTATAATGTCGGAACGAAAACATCTAAAAATATGTAACAAGAAACGAATACTCTTTTAACCTTTTTTTTTTTTTTTTACTTGAATAACCTTTTAACTGTTAGTTATTGTATTCATTCGTATTTTAATAACTAATGGAGCAAAATTACAACCAACTTCCTCGAGGTTTGCCTCTTCACAACCGGAAACAATTTTATCATAACCGACAATAATCTTCCTTGTTGCCAGTTAAAATTGGTCAAACTTAATCATTGACCAAGTTTGACGGTCCAAAATACCAAAATACCACTGAAATTTTGAATAAAAAAAATTAGAAAAAGTAAATGGATCAATCGATAGTGTAGATAAAAAAAAATCCATTAAAATAAAAAATAAGTTAAGAGGAAAAAACAAAAAATAAATTTCGGATGGCAGATCTCTTTGGAGATGGTCCATATGGAGATCAATTTCCATAGGATGAGGAGGCTTGGAACAAAAGGTGGTGTTGAGCATCCCCCTCCCATCTTCATGAAGACCACTAGATCCAATGAAGATCCAGTGGATCACCACCATCCATATATTTTTTTGTTTTTTTTTTCTTCCATTTTTTAACTTATTTTTCTATTAATCTCATCGTTTATCTTTCCATTTTAAAAAAATGAACTCATCTTTTATATATATATATAATGATTTTGTAAGGTCTCATATTTTGATTGGCTTATTTCGTGGACAAACCACATGTGGGGCTTGATGTAAGGGTAACTTAGGTGTTTGATGGTTGGTAATTTGCACAACCAAGGCCCTCTCAAGACCTCAAGAGAAGAAGCACCAAAGGTATATTGTAGTGCTTACTTGCTTTGAAGAGATCTAGCTACACACACTCACAACTCATGCATATCTCTAGGATGCATTCAACCCACACTTGCACTTCATGTTTGTTTGTCTTTTGTGTAGTGTAATTCGTTTCCCGAAGTATGTTTGGAAACGTCTGCGCATGCACGTTAGTGTACTTGGTTTAGCAAGATGATCACCGTTGGAGAAACTCTTGTTTTCTCCTTTGGTTACACCATTTTTGGTGAAACGACGATTTGTGATCGGCGGCCTGATCACCGATTGAAACCGCCGTTTAGACCTAATTGATTTAATGTCTCGGGTCCAATTCGATGGTTGTAATCGGCGGTTATGAAAGCGCCGTTTGAAACCAGCATTCTTGGGTTTCAATTCGGCGGTTCATATCGACGGCCTGGCAGCCGATTGAAACCACCGATTATGCGTTTGAGGGGTAAACTTTTCAAAACGACGTAGCTTTATTTTGACACCCTATATATATGCCTCTTTATTATTAGGTCAAGTAGAAGAGTCCAAAATTAGATTTTTCACTTAAGATATTTTTCAAGTGAGAAAAATTCATAAAGAACTCTCTTTTAATCACTCAAAGCATTTCCCTTGTGCATCAAAGTTCATCTTGCATCATCTATGACCATTTAGGATGCATTCTACATGGGTTTATAACACATCTTGCTTGGTAAGGTTTTCACTAATTTAATCTAATCTTAGTGTTTTTCTTATTAAGCCTTCTCTTTTATTACCTGTATGCTCTTAGAACATATTCTAGATACAAGATAGAGATTGTTTGTGTTGCCTTGATTGAGTGATGTATTGTGATAGCTATACCTAGGATTGTTTAATCTAAGTTAGCTAAGCTTTATGACATGTCATTTAGCATTTGATATCTAGAATTGATTTAATTGTCATCTTATAATCCTAGATAAGCATTTAGTGTTCCCTAGCTCTATTTGCATTTTGAATATCATATATATTCACATAGGCTATTTGATCTCTTCATTGAGAAGTAAGTCTTGTGTGGCTAAAGTGGCTTGGCACACAAGCAATTGGATTAGGTTCACTTTTACAGGCCTGCAGGTAGTGGTGGTGGGTTATAGACTGGGATTAGGTTGTAAACACCATTGCAATCACTACAAGAAAATCTGATATCTATAACGGGACATCTACAACGGGCATTGTGGGCATGTTTTAATTGAGTAATAACAACAACGGGCCTTTAAATGCCCATTGTTGATATTTTTCTAGAAGGTTTTCCACCACGGGCCCTTATACGCCCGTCGTGGATAATGTTTAATTACAACGGGCAGCTAATGTGCCCGTGGTGGATATATTTATAATAACGACGGGCATATAAGGGCCTGTTGTTATTGACACCATATATATCAAGGGCTGATGGTTAAAAATCAAAAATCCCTAAATTTTCTTTATAGTGAAATTGAAAAACCTTAACATCACTATCACGACTTCCTCCTCTTCGATCTCCTCTCTCCCAATCCCCACACCCCCCCCCCCCCCCCAGCACTTCTCTCAACTAGTTGAGGGCTGGGATTGCCATAGCCAACGAAGTGTTTGAAGGCCACTTGAAGTTGTCTAGGTAAGTCTATGACTCTATCCCCAAATTTGTTGCTGTTGCTTTTCGAACGGTGAAGGATATGTTTTCGTTTGTGATTTTCTTGAGGGGAAGATATACCAGGTGTCTTGTTGTTATAAATTTAGTGTCTTTTTTCTTTTTCTTTTTGTTTGATTAATGAGTTTTTGGTGCTTGTTTATCGTTTTTATTTTTTTTGATTTTTTTTTTTCTATATTTCAATCAAGGGTATTTATTTTAATTTGTATTTTTCATGATTGAATCTAAAAAGTGATCTTCATGAAATGGTTGGCTTGATTTCTTGTTTTACTTTTTAAAAATTCCAATTTTGTTTGAAGTGTGACATTCGAATAGTTGAGGTGTGTTTTTATGCTTCTCTGACTTTTCAAATTGATTTATTTGGAATATTATAGATTCTATTAAAGAAATAATAAGAGAATTTTGTGCACATTTTTTAAATTAGAATGATAAATTTGCATCTACATTTTGATAATTAATCAGTGTTGCACAAGTTTTATTATAAACTTTTCTTCAACTGTCTCAGGTCTTGGACTCTATTAAACCTGCAGAATTTTGTTGGCATTTCGATATGCTATTTTGGCTGTAAATTTCTACTAAAATATATAAAATTTCAAGGGTTTCTACTTAAATGTTTTTTTTTTTTTCAAGAAATTTAGAAGTTAAAGAAAAAATTGTCGTGTTTTTAAGCTAAAAACTGCAATCATAGCATATGTATATTAACACTTAATGCTAATGTTTAGTTAGAATAATTGTTGCTTGGGTAATATTGATGATGTTCTTACTTTGATGATGGCAATGACAGCGAGAGAACTCGGGTTTTATTGACGAGTGATGCATACGTTCACTTAAAGCATTTTGATGTTTCCAAGCACACAAGAAATCTTACACCGGCGAGTAGGCCTATTTTTCTCTTGGGACCTGCGGTAAGAGTCTGACTATTTTTTTACTTGCTTTTGTTGTTCATGCATTGCATAGCATTTTCGCTTGTAGTTTTATTGTTTTTGGATCCTAGTATAAATTGCTCATCAAAACTCAACTCAGATAAGCTTTAACTGTAAAGTAGTAGTTACTTGAATACTTTTCCTCTGCTCTATAGGTCTATCCTATCAAGGGTTGTGGTTTCTTCAAGTCTTTTAAAAATAGATAAATAGATAAGAGAAGGAAAACAATAACATTAGACAAAAGAAATCACCAAACCATAGCTTTTCAAATTTCTTCAGTGCATGTATATATTTGTGTATATGTGACCTTAAAATTAGTTCAACTAAATATTTAATTGTATATGACCACTCTAGACTTTCATAAGTTAAACAAATTCTTTTTTGACCAATAAAATTCAGTTTAGGAAGATTAAAAACCATTTTGATTCATTTTAACAAAAAAAAAAAAAAAAAAAAAAAAACCACATAATTCATAATTGTGATTCTTGTTGTTCTATTGTTAATGGCTATTAGTTTTGTTTCTAGACATTGTAACAAATTAAAGTAGCTCATAGTGCTGCTCGTTTTGCACTTTCTTTGGATAATTCAGATTATTGGTTTGATAATTACAGTCTGCAGAATTTTTAATTTTTAGTTGTTCTACTGATGGAATTTATTTACAGGACATAAGTACACAGAGGAGGGATCAAACAAGCTGCCATTAATTAATGTATAACACTCAAATTGTGTATTATTTATTTATTTATTTATTAATGTATAACACTCAAATCTATGCTTGCAGGGGATTTTGTGAGTAAGTCTGGATCCTCATAAATTTAGTTTGAATTCTATAGTTTGCTTATGGTTTTTAGTGTGGATATGTCTATATATTTTTTTCTTTTTTCCTTTGTTGGCATCTTTTAGTGGATTATAAGAGTATATGTTTGTTCTTAGAAGAAGAAAAAGAAGTTTACTGTTTCCTTGCCAAAAAAATTTCAGCATCTATACTTAACAATTGCATTGTTCCACCTTTTGGTAATTTTCTTGACAGAAACTGAATTTGGGGCAGCAAGAAAGGTTGGATACTTTACTTGGTGGGTTTGCTGATTTTTCTTTGAAGAGACATACTTGGTCTTGATGTGCAAGTTGGATCAGGTACGTTTCTACATTTCTACTTGGTTTCTTGATTTGGGGTTCTCTAATACGTGATTTTTTGAAAAACTTATCAAATAATAAGACTTGCCAATAAAATTTCAGCATCTATACTTAACAATTGCATTGTTCCAACTTTTGGTAATTTTCTTGACATGAGCTGAATTTGGGATAGCAAGAAAGGTTGGATACTTGGTGGATTTGCTTATTTTTCTTTGAACAGAGATACATGGTCTTCAATGTAATATTAATACTTGAAGATTTTTAATTGAATGTTTATGGGTTTATACATTTTAATATATATTGAATGCTTGTTGATTTTATATTGAATTCTTTAGAGTTTAATCTTCCAATAATTTGTACTAAACAGGCTACATATAAAATCAATAAATTATTATTATTTTTTTTTATAAAAAAAATACTCATCAACCACGGGCAATGCTCGTTGTAAGTAACGTATCGACAATGGGCAATGCCCGTTGTCAATAACGCATCTTATTGACAACGGGCAATGCCTGTTGTCGAAAAGCGCGCTTTTCCATAACTGCTCCATCTATAGCGGGCACAATGCCCGTGGTTGATACACATCTATAGCGGGCATTGCCCGTTGTCGTTAAGCGTTTTTCTTGTAGTGAATTAGTAGATCAAGGTTCGTGTGTGACACACATAACAGCCCGTGGTTTTTCCTAGTTTGGGTTTCCACGTAAAAATCAAGCGTCTTTTAATTTCCGCACTTTTATGCTTAATTTATTAAATTGACTAGATTGGGGTTATTTTCGTGAAATTGACTAAACGCAAAAATTTGGTAATAAGGGTTAAAATCTATTCACCCTCCCTCTAGATAATATAAGAACACACCACTGCACATTATGTTAATTTCAGAATTTTTTTTATAACCGAAGTTTTTTAATTTTTCTTTTTTCAGTTAATATCCATTTTTTTTTCATTTCTATTTAATATTTTTAATGATACCATTATACATATATGTCAAGTTTGACCAACTTTAACTAATGGCAGATGAGGTCATTGTCGATTAATGATAAAATTGTTTCTGATTTTGAAAGGGCAAAAACCTAAGGAAGGTTGGTTGTAATTTTCTCTAACTAATGTATCCAAATATTTATAATTGTTGTAAAAAATAATATAAAATAATTATATTTAAAATATAAAATTACATAAATATTTTTAAGGCTCTTAAAATTAATAGCACTCTTTGGAGAGCTTTTTATGGGCTTGGCACCACTTTATTAAATTAATTTTAAATAGCACCTAAAATTGTTTTGGGACCAAAATACCTCTCTCACACCAAAGGATTTAGAGAGAAAACGAAAGTCAAAAAGTTTTTGTGTTTAGTTTGGTTTTACAGTTTTAGTTTTTGAAACTAGTTTTGTCTTTGATTTAATATTGTTTCGTTTAATTTTCAAATGGGTGTATTTGGTTTGTTTCAAGATTTAATTTTCAAATGTGAGTTTTTATTTGTTTCAAGAATTTTGTCGTATGTGTTGTGAATTTGTTTTTGCATTGTGATTGAAGAATGGGAATATAGGGATTTGTTTTTGACTAGTTTGTGTAGGGAAAAATAACCCCTTCGAAAATAAATGTATTTGTGGACCTTTAGAAAAAAAATTCGAAACATCGTTGGATCCTATTCTATTCTAAACGTAATCCAAATTGAATTAATTTAAAGATTACCTTTATAGTTTAGTCTTCACAAATCTTCCGCACTTAGCACAAGATCGAATCACCTAAGAGTGTGAGCTCCTTTTTTCTTTGAACCGAGGTGTAAATCAACCTACAAGACTTAAAGAAAAAGGATTAAAAGCTCAAATCGAATTTGAAACTTATAACTTACTTTCATGCTTGTGTCAACATCAATGAGAATGACAAGTTTGGTGTAAATCTATTCTTTCTCTTAAGCCACATATTTATAGGTTTAGAAAAGAATAATTTGTTTTCTCATAAGACGCAAGAATCACAAATCTTATTGTGATTTATTAAGTCTAATCTTATTAGAAGTCTTTTCTTTTTTATATTAATTTTTTTTCATCAAAATCCTATTTCGATTTATTTTCTATTCCTAATAGGAAATAAAATAAAAGCACGATTAGGGAGCTCTCTGCCTCTCTCTCTCTCTCTCTCTCTCTCTCTCTCTCCCTCTCTCTTTCGATACAATGTGGGTTTCACTTAAGGAAACCAGTCGTCCTATAGTAGCAAATTACACAATCCTAGGTCTTATCTTTGAGACTAGCCATTCTATAGTAGTACATTGCTTTTTTTTTTTTTTTCTCAAGAGTCCAACCTCTAACTCTTCTTGAGTTGGGGTATTTATAGGGTGCTCTGGATGTGGTAGGTGAGAAGGATCCTCCCATGTGAGAGTCCTTGACCTTATCCTCACCTTATCCTCTACACCGGGCCCATAGTGGCACATGCCTCAGAGGGCTGTGATCGCTCCAGTTGTGCCCTCGTGCTGACTAGGTGGTCGAGTAGGCAAGTGGGAGACTCCTCTCCTTGGCTGGATAGCCGTTGGGGAATCCTCACCGTTCCTCTACAATGGGCACAGGTGCGACACATACCCCGAAGGGCTAAGATGGTCCCACCTAGAGATGCAAATTTTCCCCCGGATCCCCAAATCTCTACATCCCCATCCCCATCCCCATCAGGGGATTTTTTTTTTTTTTTTTTTTTTTTTGGGAGAGGGGGGGTGGGGGTGGATGGGGATGATTTTCATCCCTAAATTGAAATAGCGATAGGGATGGGGGGGACCCCTCCCCATCCCCATTTCCCCATTTCCCCATTTCCCCCAAACATATATAAATATAATTATAATATATATTTTTTAATTCTTTGAAAACCCTAACTGTATATACTCATTTACTCTTTTTTAAGACAAAACCTAAAATCTAAATCTAAAATCTCCTCTTAAGATTTGTAATGAAATGTTTATTTTTTAGGTTAATTTGTAATTTTTAGTCAAATGAGGAAATGGGAGAATGGGGAAAAATGGGGAAAAACAGGAAAATTTAGGAACTGAGGTTGGGGATGGATATACATCCCCTCAAAATTCCCCATCCCCATTTTCCCCAAATGGGGAGAGAGAGGGGGGGGAATGGGGGAAGGGTCAGGGAATAGGATAATGCAATCATTTTATTCTCTGTCTCATATAACTTGTATACCAAGAATAAAACTTGCTTCTTCTAAGTTCTTGATGCTAAACTGTTTTTCTAGCCATTCTTTAATTGTTGTTAACTCTCCTACATTATTCCCAATGAGTAGGATGTCATCTGTGTAAGGCAGGGTTCCATTTAGCTTCTCGCTGCAGTCTTTGTGGTAACAATAGTGAGTCAGCTGATAACCTTTTTCTTCGTTACCCTTTAGCGGTTACTCTCTAGGAGGCTATTTTTTCAACTTTCCAATGTCATGTTTTGGTGAACTCCTGGTCTAATTTATTTTTATGGGCCATGTTAGTTTCGTTTAGTGATCAAGTTCATATTTTATGGAAGGCAAGGTATTCATGATGTGGTTTAGAGTGTGTGGTTCACTCGTAACTAAAGGATATTTGAGGGGGAGGCAGTTGATATCCGGTTTGCTCTGTCTTAAGTTTGGCATGCTGTTTTAGATGCTAACCATTTAGAGATTGGGTGTATGCGTAACTATGTGGATGACTTTTTAGTTCTCCAGTGTTTTGGCCTCTATGGTCGACTGTCCAGGGCTCCAGTCATCAAAAGTGTGGTCTGGTTGCCTCCGGCTTCTAATTGGATCAAAGTTAATATGAATGGGACCGCTTTGGGTTCTCTAGGTTTTAGGGGTTGTGGTAGTGTTTTCCGTAATTGCAGAACTTTTGTGAAAGGCTGTTTTGTTGCTGTGCTTGGTCAGGTGTTTACTTTTGAGCCGGAGATTCTAGCAGCTTCGATGGCCATTAACTATGCTTGGAATAATGAGTGGCGTCGTATTTGGCTTAAGAGTGATTTTTCCTATGTGGTCCAACTGCTTTCTTCTCGTACAAACCAGGTTCCTTTGAGGGTTTGGCAGGCCTAGCAGCGGTGTCTCTCCCAAGTTTCGCACATGGACTTTCAGGTTTCTCATATTTTCAGGGAAGGTAATCAGGTTGCGGATGCTCTTTCCAAGCATGGTGTTAGAGTATGATTCTTAGTGGTATTCCTCTCCGCCTCTTTGTTCCCCATTGGTGGGTAATGATTACATGGGCCTATAATCTTTTCGGTTTAGTTGATGTTTTCTGTTTCGTTTTTGTAGGCTTGCGTGCCTCTCTGTTTGGTTGGGGTTGTTTTCCTTGCTTTTGTTGTTGGTTTGCCCTTTGCTGCACTTTATTATTATTTTTTCTTATTTATATATTTTTGAATACTTGCTAGGTGTTTTTCAGCATGGATTTGTGTAAGTTCCTTAAGTTTGATTGGTTTATTTCGGTGACAAACCACAATTGGGATTTGACATGTATGGGTAGCTTAGGCATTTTATTGTTGGTGATCATGCTCAACAAAAGCCCTCTCAAGACCTCAAGATCATAAGCACTTCAAAGGTAAAACACTTGTGCTTAATTTACATTAAAGGGCCTTAATTGCACACACACACTTCTCATGCTTGTATATGTGTTCATTGCTCTTGTGTGCATTCTCTTCACATTCCACACTTGCACTTCTTTGTTAAATCTTGTTGTATGTTAGTGTGTCTAGTAATTCGTTTCCCAAAGTTTGCTCGGAAACATCTGTGCATGCACATTGGTGTGCTTGGTTCAGCACGAAAATCGCCTTTGGAGAATGCTCTTGGCTTCTCCTTTGGTTTCACCACAATTGGTGAATCGGTGGATTGATCGGCGGCCCTGACTGCCGAATGAAATCGCCGTTTGATTCCAGTAGTCTCTGGAATGATTTTGTGGTTATGATCGACGACCTAGACCGCCGATTGAAACCGTCGTTTAGATCTGATTGATTTTTATCTCTCGATCTTAAATCGACGGTTGGAATCGGCGGCCGTGAAATCACTGAATGAAACCGCTGTTGATACTTGACGCTCTCGGGTTCAATTCGACGGTTGTGATTGACGGTTGGTGGCTGCCGAATGAAATCGTTGATTGGCACGTTTCAGGGGCAAACTTGTCTTTTCACCAAGCTTTTTATTGCCCTTTATAAATACACCATTATGTCACTTTCTTTCAATTAGCTCTTTGAACATCAAGAACTCTAAAAGAGAAAGAGAGATTTTTTTAGAGAAAAAGCACAAAGATTGCTCATTTGATTCTCCAAACTCATATTGATGTGCATCAACACATTATCTAAACATCATCTAGGATCATCTCAGATGTATCTATGCATGGGTCTTCTTCAACACACATGATTTGGTAAGTTGAACACCATACTCATCCATTTTAGTATTCTTACTTATCAATTAATCTCTTTTTATTACTTGTATCCATTTAGATTAAATTCTATCTACAAGATTGAGATTATTGTGTTAATTGATTGAGAGTTGTATTTTGATAATTATGACATCTAGGATTATTTTATCTTAAATAGCTAAGTTTACATATGACATGTAGACCCCGATATCTATGATTATTATTATTGACATCTTTAATTCCTAAATAAGCATTTAGTGTAAAACCTAACATTATTTGCATTTAGAATATTATCATATTCACATAGGTGATTAATCTCTTCACTGAGAATTAAGTCTTGTGATTAAAATTGCTTAATGCGCAAGCAAGTTGATTTAGAGTTGCTATTAAAGACCCGTTAGGTAGTAGTGATGGGTTAGTGACCAAGAATAGCTAAGGTCAACTTAGGTTGTAAACATCATTACAAGTAGTGATTTCGAGGATCGTGTGTGGCTAGCATATTAACTCGTAAGTTTTTCCTGTCGAGGGTTTCTCATGTAAATCAATCAATTTGCAATTTATTGTTTTCCGCACTTAAATTAGGTTGATTGTATTTTTGACTAGATTGAGGTTTTTATTCAATATTAACTAATCAAGAAAAACTAGTAATTAACTTGATTAAAATCTATTCACCCCTACCCCTAGATATATTTAGACACACCGTTATTTGTTTCAATTTGGATCCTCTCCTCACATTTTGTGTCATCACCTTGTTCTCATTTAAATCAATTGTCTGGATTAATTCTATATTGTTGTAGTGTAAAGACATAAAAATTAATAAAAATAATTCACACAATTGATTTGTTATATTAGACACGTGACAATAGATTGATTTAGGTGGGGACACAAAAGGTGAGGACATATCCTTTCAAGATATGATCGTCTATGTTGCTTTTTTTCCCTTAGGTCAGTCCATTTAATTTTTTTTATTTATAATAATTTTAAATAAATTTGTAAGGACAATGTTGGAATTTAAAGTATATACATACAATATCGCCACTCAAAGCCCAATGAAACAAGAACGACCCAAAAGCCCAACAACTCGATCCAAGCAAAACAAAGCAATAAGAAACCCTAATGTCGCCACTATATAATCTTTGAAACTGAATTGGAGAAACCCTAGAGAGAGAGAGAGAGCTCTATCAGTCGAACCCACCTCCAAAACAGCTCCCGAGCTCCGCTTTGCTTGTTTTTCCAACCATGGCTACTGCTAAGACAGTTAAGGACGTCTCTCCTCACGAGTTCGTCAAGGCTTACTCAGCCCATCTCAAGCGATCTGGAAAGGTAATAATTTCTTCGTCTGTGTAACTAGTTAGTTCTCTTTGTTGTTATTATATCAGAAGTTTTGGGTCGTTCTTTTTGTCTGTTGTTTGGATAGTGAAACTGGGTTTTGATGGAAACTTTAATCGTTTAATGTTTAATGTTTTCTTTTTAAATCTTTTGATCTGTTATGTAATCGACTGTTCAATTGTTCTTTGTTGTTGAATCTGAAAAGTGGAATGTTTTTGTTTGTTGAGTTGCTGGGTATTCTTAAGTATTAGTTTAGTAATGAAGAAATAATTCAATCTTTTGGATGTTTTATTTTGTCAAGGCTCTGATCGTTCAGGTTGATGTAACCAAATAAAAGGTTGAAATAATGCCAATTTTTAACTTAATAATGAATTAAAAAAGAAGGAACAAGCTTTCATTTTTTATAGTTAATAGTTGCTTGCACTAGGTTTATATATAAAATGCTGAAAAAGAATGTAAATTACTTGAAGCAGTAAAATCTGTGGAATTTTGGTGTTAAATTTAATGGTTAATTTCTTTCGTGAGTTGGTAAAGTATTTGACATATTGTTATTAACAATTGTGTTAGTTTTAAGTGTTGTTTTCTACTTCTATTCAATGTATTAGTTTTGTGATAAGTCTTTTCTCTTCTACATTGTTTACAAACAGATGGAGCTTCCCCCATGGACTGATATTGTGAAGACAGCTCAATTTAAGGAGCTTGCTCCCTATGACCCTGATTGGTACTATGTGCGAGCTGGTAAGTTTCCAGACGGCTCAAATTTAATCATGCTGGTTTTGCTTTATGCTTATGTTTTTATATTTAACCTTGATTGCAGCTTCGATGGCCAGGAAAATCTACTTGAGGGGAGGTCTTGGTGTTGGTGCTTTCCGCAGGATTTATGGTGGGAGCAAGAGGAATGGAAGTCGCCCACCCCATTTCTGCAAAAGCAGTGGTGCTGTTGCCCGTCACGTTCTTCAACAGTTGGCAAACATGAACATTATCGATATTGACCCCAAGGGGTAAGCTCTGTTTTCCTTTCGCCCTTGTTTTTGATCTCATTCTATCACTGAAAGCTAATCCAGACACACCTATGTATTCTAACTAAAGTCTAAAGTTGATGAGATGTTCTGATCTTCCTTTTTTTTTCCATGTATACCAGTGGAAGGAGAATCACATCCAGCGGCCAACGCGATCTTGACCAAGTTGCTGGGAGGATCGTGATTGCTCCTTGATTAAGAGGCAGAGGAGTGTAATTTGATACATTGCAGGTTTCTGTTAGTTAATGGAAGAGATTTTGCTACATTGTTAAGCAAGTTTTGGTTAAAAGTGTCGTCATTTGATGATGAACATGGTTTCTGCTTTGTTTGTTTTAGCTATTTGACATTTATCTATAGTTTCACCATGACTTGTTTTATCCAAGCAGATATTATGTTATATTTATTTTGTGTGGATTGATTGGTGTTCGACATTTAGTTAATTAAAACCCTTCCTTCTTGCCTAATTCTCCCATTGTTTTTTCACGAAATGTACATGGTCTAAACGAACAGAGTTAAATTATTGGTATATTAAATTCCAATTCAAATAAGATTTAGACTTGTAAAGAAGTTTCAGTGAATCCGTTTTTTAAAATTGATCCGTTGAAGCTGCTGATGAACAGACCAAATTCTACCTAACCGTTTTCTTTAATAGTGTGGCGTGTTCAATCTCACCCTATCAACATTCTCATCCCCATCCCCCATTTTGGGTGAAATTTCTCTTCAAACTAGGGATGTCAAAATTACCTACAGGTACGGAGACCCATGGGGACTTGACCCGTTAGGGGCAGATTTAGTGCCTACCATTTATGTTATGTTATGTTATGGTATGGGGATAGAGTTGCACATTTTCCTCCGGATCCCTATTTCTGTGCGTCCCCAATCCCCATTTTCCCCATTAATATATTGAAATGGGGATGGGGATAGGGATGGGGGGCAGGTCCCCCCATCCTAATTTCCCCATTTTTCTAAAAATATTATAAATATAATTATATATATATACATTTTAATTTTTTTTATTATTTGAAAACCTAACTATATAAACCTCATTAACACTAATGGATTATTGAAATACTTTATTTTGTAATGGATTTTATTTTATATTTGTAATGCATTTTATTTTGTATTTGTAATAGAATGTTTGTTTGTTTGTTTTTGTTTTGTTTTTTTTTTTTTTTTTTTTTTTTAATTTGTAATTTTTAGTTAAATGTAGGGATGGCAAAATTCCCTGTGGGTCCTCGTCCCCGCGGGAACCCGCACTTTTGGGGTGGGGATGGGGCAGGGATGAGGATATATAGTCTAACCCGCAATGGATATGGGGTGGGGATGGGTTTTATGCTCCCCACCCCGTTTAAAATAATACTTAGTTAAATTGTGTAGTTTTAAAGAAAATAAATATATCTAAAAAAAGAAATATATATATATATATATATATATATATATACATTAACCCTAACTTTACATCTCTTCACTGTTACTTAACATAAAGTGACAAAACAAAATACTATTAAAAAAACCCTAGCCGCTAACTTCAACTCTAAGTTCAAGTTCAAGCTTCAACCTCAAACACAAGAGGGCACATCTTTCTCAAATAACTTTTAAAATTAAAAGTTTAATAACAATGGTTTTTTTTTTTTTCAAGTTTATTACTTTAATAATTCTCAACTCTTGAATTAAATTTAATTCGTTTATCACTGCTTCAGGTAGGCACAAATATGTCTACAGATGCACTAGAAAGTGAAGACCCAATACTAGGTTATCAATAGAAAATTGTGTAAGCATACAAAAATAATATGGGGTGGAAACAAACTAAAGAAGAGAGAACTACATAAATAAATGCAACTATTAAATGATTAGCGTTACGATTTTCGAACATTTTGACTTCATACTTTATGTTTATATTTGAAAATGATTGAATTTACTTGTGAGAATTATGTTTATGAGATGTTTTTTTTAATAGTTTCTTGGAATTATCTACTACTTATATATTATATCATATTCAATGGTTATATATTTATTATTTAAATAATAAAAAAAATTATAAATGGGGTAAATGGGTGGGGATGGGGAAAGCACTCCCCGTTGTACCTCGCCCCACCCCAACCCACTCCATCTATGGTGGGGTTTTATGAGGGGATGGATTTTTAAAAAATAAATGGGGTGGGGTGCGGGGAAGGCCACATCGCCTCGAACCCGCCTCATTGCCATCCCTAGTTAAATGGGGAAATGGGGAACGTGGAAAATGAGGAACTGGAGTTGGAGATGGAGGTACCTCCCCCCAAAATTCCCCATCCCTATTTTCCCCAAATGGGGGGGGGGGGGGGGGGGGGGGGGGGGGGGGGTGGAACCTGCCCCATTGCCATCCCTAGTTAACGGGGAAATGGGGAACGAGGAAAATGAGGAACTGGGGCTAGGGATGGAGATACCTCCCCCCAAAATTCCCCATCCCCATTTCCCCAAACGGGGGGGTGGGGGAAGGGGGATAGGGATGGGGATGGGATGGGGGGACCTATGTCTATTCCCATTTCACTAATGTGCAATCCTATATGGGGATGGTATTATTTTCAATCCTCGATTTAATTTTAGGATGGTTACGGGATTTAAAGTCCCCGCCATAACCTATACCCGAACCCCATATATAGATAGTCCATTTCTCCTCGGTGCACACTGATATAAAATACATCAGTGCATTGCATATGGGTTATAGATTATGGATAAGCACTGACAAGTGCATGCAGACCAAGCCAAAGTATGTGAATCTAATGGTCCACATGCAAGGCACCGATATATATTCCTCAGTGCGTATTGAGGAGATCGGTTCTGATATATATATGAACAAGAGTTCTAACTCATAGACATGAACACATGCAGTATATGTTGGACTGGATACAATCTAAAAAGAAATGAAAAAATAATCATAGTCATTATTATATGAAATAATCAAGAAATATCTCACTAAGATTCCTTTAATTTGTGCTTCATAACATGTCCAATGAAATCGTAGCAAACCTTAGAAGCAATAAAGAAGAACCAGTGATTTAACCAAACTGAACTCCAAGGTTAAACAATGATAATATACTCACTCTCTTTTTTCCCTCTTAATTTTTTTTTTTTTTCGTTTTTCATCCTCTTCTATTAGTCATTAAAAAAATAAATTAATGAGATGGGGATGGTATGAGGCAAAAAAACCGATCCCCTAATGGGGAATCCTCATACACACTCCGTTTTTTTTCAGGTTGGGGTATTCACTGGGATAGTATTTCTTATACAAATTGGGATTGTGGATGGTAATGGAAAACCTATCCCCAACACATACCCATTGACATCCCTACTTCAAACCCCCATTGTGGCTCTGACAAGGACTTCGACACTTAGTATCCAAGCTACACAAGGCCCCATGCCCGGTCCAAGTAGAAACCCAAAGCAGCAGAGGCACACACATGTTATGGGAAGTTGCATGCATGAACTTTTCAATGAATCAATGAAGATTTCATTTGTATTTCTTTCTTATATTTTGTACTATAATTTTTCAAGTTTCTCCTTGAAATATATTTAATTATCTCTATAAAAAAAAGGGGGGTGTTTGTTATTTGACATAACACTAATACTAGATAAGCAAAATAAAAATCCGAAAACCAATTCAAATGATGTTGTAAGTGAATCATTCACCACATTTTTGGGTTAATTTTTTGCGTTAGTCTTAACATAACTAATAATAAAAAAAAAAGATGTTAATAGGAAATATAACAAAGTAAAAGATTATGTTATAAATCAGGATGCTGTGTCTGTGAGAAAGCTAAGTACAGTAGTTTGCAAACAGTTAAAAACACACATCAATTGTTTTGTGCAAGTAACAAAAGTGGACATCAAAAATTGCAACTAAATTGGTTGCTTCTTCATATACAATTTCAAATTCTAATGGAAAAAAATAACAAGGACCAGAAGAATTAACATTATTCATAAACTCCATGAGATGCCTCACTGTTGGTAAGTAATGGAACTGACGTCGCTCCATGATGATAGGGAGCATTTGATCTTCTTCTGCTCAGGCATGTGAAACTTGGGTTCTTTAGGTATTGTTGGATGCTTCATCGATCTGAAAACATAAAAAATAAAAAAACCATGTTAGCCACCAAGGATTTTAAATACAAGAATTTCAATAATGTCAATTACCTTCTGGGTACGAAAGGCCTGTCAAAATATGGCATGGGTTGTGCTTTTGGAACGAGTTCCCTTCTCAACCTTCTTATTTCTTCCTCTTCTTCCAACTACAAAACAGGAGAGGCCAGAGTGAAGATTAACATAAAAGAAAACATCACACTTGAGAAAATCATGCAATTTCTCATGTACCTTCTGCTGCCTTTCTCTTTCCATCTTGTATTGCTCAATCAGGGTCATCTTCTCTGTTACCTGATGACATAAATGCCCACACTGTGATTTGAATATGAATATATACCAGCTTATCAAACCTAAGGACAGCTAATATACTACAAAGTTAGATTAATTATTCAGTAAAATGAAAGAATGTGTCAATGGTGTGTGCATTACTTTAGATCCTGCTCCAGTGTCATAGAAATTGCTCATAAAACTACACTGCAGGACTCAAGGTTGAGCATAAAAGGACTTAAAGTCAGTCAACTTAAGCAGTAATTGTTGCCCCAGCAGATTCACATATTATTTTCTAATTTAACTGTTACGTAGGCAGCAGAGCAAGCATGGAAATCAGGGTAGAATTGTAGAAGGAGTTAGAATATACCTGATGGTCAAACTCAGCGCGCTCCACTGCCCGTACATCACTGTGGAGCTTCAGGTCGATAGGCCTCGTGTTCTCTTTAACCAGAGGTTTAATCAGACACTGAAATAGTACAGAACAATCAACCTCATCAACAACATGTAACTAAAACACGGAAACCTATCCTCTCATATAAATTGAACAATCTCAGCATTGTTATAGTAACACCAAAGCAGGAAATCATATCCAAAGCATTAATTTGTTCTTCTTTTGAAATGTTAAAGTAGCTTTAACTAAAATTACTGAACATCTCACCTCTGGTTCATCTGTTGTCCATGGAAGACCTTGAGCAATAGGAATCCGTTGTTTCTCCTCCACATGCATCATTTCTTGTACCTTTTTCACAAACTCTTCCTCCTTGACTCTTCCCCTTTGCTACAATTACCAAATAATCACAATTAGTCACTGCAATTTCTGAGGTTCAAATCAATTCTCATTTCAAACAACACGTACCTCAGTTCTCAGCTTGAATGGTTTTTGGTAAGTAATTTTGTGTTGCTTCTTCTTCCACCTTCTGCCTCCCAGTGTCCCCATTGATTCAGAACTCTAAAATTCAAACATTTAAAAAAAATAAAAAAAATCAACTCAAATTCAAAATGTACACCATATCTCAATGGCAATTGAAAGAACAACCACCATATCTCAATGGCAATTGAAGGAACAACCAGATACAAACAGAAAAATATGCAAAAGACCTTAACTGAGAGAGAGAGAGAGAAAGAGAGAGCTTACATTTCTCCGGCTTCTCCTGCCTCCATTAGAAGGCATGCTCGAAATACTGAACAGAAAAGGCCAATATAGTAAGGAAACATAAACATTAAATCAAATGTGAAATTCATTCAATAGAATCAATCAAAAGCATTGACAAACCTTCCTTGGCTACTATCCCATGAAGAAGAAACAGAAGCACGCGAATCCAACCCCAGATTCTCTGCAGTCAAGATCAAATCGGATGGACAAAATGAAGAACAAGAAGACACCAGAGTTTCAGGCACCTTAGGCGGTGGTTGCAGCCCAGGCAATGCCCATTTCATCCCCACCTTCTTATCATCATCAATCTTTTCACTCTCTTTCCCATCAGATTCCTTTGATTTCGGTATCGAAAGGAGCTTCTCGAAGGCCTTAACCAAATGCAACACTTTACCACATTCGGGCACACTGTTTCTTGCCTCTTCGAGCAACTTGTCCCTCCTCCTCTTCACCGTAGAACTACCCTTCTGCCCTGGCAATCCTCCACACTCATCTTCATTTTCAAGACCCTTCTCTGTCTCCTCCTCTCCAACTTCATCACTCTCAGCTCTAACAAGCGCCTTCACATCATCGGATTCGCCTTTTTCTTCCGTAAACCCACTCCTAACTTTAAAAAACTCTTCCTGTGAAGCCCTCAGATTCTCATAAGCCAAACAAAGACACTTCTTCACATTACCTCCAAATCTCTCCTTACACTTACACTCGAAACTCTGTGAGACCGAAGCACCCTCTTTCTCCTTCTTCGTATTCTTTTTCTTCGCCACCACAAACTTCCTCTCCCTAATTTTGTTTCTTGGCGAATACACAGTGCAACTCTGGTTTCTTGGCGCCGATTTCTGTGACTTGCCAGACTTGGTAATTGGAGAACTTGTGGGTTTAATCCCAGGGCTCGACTGAGAAGAAACATTCGGATTCACGTTCTCGGAGAATCTGCTCATTTCTTGATTCTTGGATTGGGATTTTTCACGCTCTTTGACTGGAGTAACCGGCTTTAAATTCTTCGAAACAAGCAAATCCATCAAAAACCAAGAAAAAAATGGAAATTAAAAGGCGGGTTTTGGTTGATCTGATCTCAGAAAGTGAAGAGAGAGAGTTAGGGTTTGATTTGGTGTTTATTTTTTTGGAGATGAAGAACCAATGAATGTGAAGAAAAATTGATGATAGAGAAGAGAAGAAAAAGGAACGTTGAGGGTCTTGGACGCTCTGGGTAACGGCTAGTTTTTTTTTTTTTTTTTTTGGTGGGGTGGTTTTATTAATTTGAATTATTATTATTTTTGTTGGGCTTTTGACCGTTGGATTGGATGATTAGGGAAAATAGATTGTAACTGATTTTTTTGATTAAACCAGAATAACAACCGTTACGGCTAATGCTGGTTGCCGAATCTATCTAATCGCATTACATATTTGCCCCTCACTGTCTACTATAATACAATCAAGGCCTTAGATCTCTTTTCCATTTTTGTATGTTCAATATTTTCACATTTCTATATTTTAAAAAATAAAAACGATTGAGATGTACTTACCAAATAGGTGCATATACAATTTTTAGGGCGTGAATATCACGCCACTTATCTAAACACATTTTTTTTTGAAACATTTAAAAAAAAAAAAAAAAACATATTAACAACTAATTATAATTTATGGGTGAAAATGGAAACTAGCCAAAAATTAAAGAGGTTTATTGTTTTTAGCCGGAATTAGTATTTTGATTGTTTTTGTCAAAAAATCCACTTTTCGGACAAAAATGCCCTTCATTTAGAAATTTTGCCTGGTGTGTTTATTCATTTTTGCTTGGTGTGTTTAGTCGTTTTTGCCTGATGTGTTTAATTGAACAAAATTTGGAAAAAAAAAAAATCAAACATGATCTGAAATTTTCAACTTCAACACGAAAATCTAGAAAAAAAAAAAAAAAAAAAAAAACCTCCCACCATTCATAAAAACAACCACCACACTTATAAATTTTGAAAAAAAAAAAAAACGAAATATGGAAAAATGTCTTGTGTGTTTAATTCATTTTGCCTGGTGTGTTTAATTGAGTTGCTATGGTGTGTTTAATTGGTTGTCTGGTGTGTTTAATTAATTTACACATGGTGTGTTTAATTGATTTACAACTGGTGTGTTTAATTGGTTTACATACCGGTGTGTTTAATTGGGTTCCCCTCGGTGTGTTTCGTTTTTGCCTGATGTGTTTAGTCCTTTTTGCCTGGTGTGTTTAATTTGTTTTTGACTGGTGTGTTTAGTCCTTTTTGCCTGGTGTGTTTAGTCCTTTTTGCCTGGTGTGTTTAGTCGTTTTTTCCTGGTGTGTTTAATCGGTGGCCTAGTCTGTTTAATTAGTCTGGTGTATTTAATTGGTGGCCTAGTGTATTTAATTTATTACAACTGGTGTGTTTTATTGGTTTACACCTGATGTGTTTTATTGGTCAGTCTAAATTAAACACATCAATAACACAATTAAACACATCAGTCTGAATTTTTTTTAAACACAACTCAAATCCAAACCTTTTTTTAATCTGGAAATTTTTCAACCAAAAAAAAAAAAAACTGATTTAAAAAAATAAAAATAATCTTGTGTGTTTTTCGAATCTGAAAATTTTTTGTTTAAAAAAACCTGAATTTTTTAAAAAAAAAATCGCTAAAATCTACCACAACCACAACCATAACTCAAATCCAAACATTTTTTAAATTTGGAAATTTTTCAAAAAAAAAAAAAAAAAAACTGAATTTTTTTAAAAAAATCTGGTGTGTTTTTCAAATCTAAATTTTTTTTGTTTAAAAAAAAATCCCTAAAATCAACCACAACAACAACCCAAACTTAAAAATCTGAAAAAAATTTCAAAATTAAATAAATTAAAAAAAAAAAAAAAAAAAAAAAAAAACTGAAATTTAAAAAAAAATCTGGAAAAAATGTGAAAGAGAAAGAGAAGAGAGGAGAGAAAAAGAAGAAGAAGGAGGAGGGAAGATTGGACATAGAGCAAAAAATCTGAAATTTTTTGCTTTAAAAAAATCTGATTTTTTTTTTAAAATCTGGAAAAAAAGAGAGAGAAAGAGAAGAAGATGAAGAAGAAGATGGAGAGAAAATGACGATCGGACGGGAGGGAAACTACAATCGGATGGAGGAGAGAGAAGGAGAGAAGGAGAGAAGAAGGAGGCGTGAAATGAGAGAGAGAAAGAGGAAAAAAAAAATTCTGCACAAATGAGAGAGAAAAGGAGAGAAGAGATATTTAAAAAAAAAATGAGAGGCAATTATGTCTCTACAGTGGATTTTTTGACAAAAACAATCAGTTTACTAATTACAACTAAAAACAATAAAGACCCTTAGTTTTTGGTTAAAAAAGGGTATTTCCTCATAATTTATTAACATTACAATAGTGTATAAGAATTCTCATATCTTAATTGGCTTATTTCGTGGACAAACCACGTGTTGGGGATTGTATGTAAGGGTAGCTTAAGTGATTGATATTCAAGCTCAAGACCCTCTCATGTCCTCAAGATTGATAAGCACCAAAGGTAAACTTTTATGTGCTTAATTTGCTTTAAAGAGATTAGTTGCACACACACACTCACATCTCATGCTTAATTCATTTTCTTGTATGTTGTGTATGTGTTGTTATTATGTGCTCATTAATGTTCATTAACATCTCTTCTTGCATGCTTTATATGATTACATTTTGTATGACAAAAGTCATGTTCATTCTAGACTTAGGATTGCATTCATGGTGTTGGCGCTGTACAAAGCGCTGTTGAAGGCACTGTACGTACAACGCCTATATGAGACCTAGTTGAAGTTGGCTCTTTAATGCATCAGGTCTGAAGCACTTTGAAGAGGCGCTGTACGTACAACGCCCATCTCAGACCCGAGAGATCAGTCATGTGGTGCTGTTCAGGCGCTGTACAGAAGCGCTCTACGAACAGCGCCTATGAAGAAATGTTCTTCATTTCCCAGGTAGGTGCTATACAAGTCGCTCTACGTATAGCGACTCGTACAGCGCCCAAGGCAAAATAGAGACAACTTATCAAAACACACCACTTTGGTTTTGACACCCTATATATATGCCTCTATGACTTTAGGTCATCAAAGTGAGTTGATTTTCAGATTTCATACTTAGAATATTTTTCAAAGCAAGAAAAATACGAAAGAACTCACCTTTAACCACTCAAATCAAATCCTTTTGTGCATCAAGTTTCATATTGCATCTTCTATGTCTATATAGAAAGCATCCATGCATGGGTTTGCATCATCACAACTTGCTTGGTAAGATTTTGATTAACTTCATCTTATTTTAGTATTTTTACTATCAAGCCATCTCTTTTAAATTACTTGTATGTTTTAGATCATATGCTAAATACAAGAAAAGAGAATTGATTGTAATGAATTGATTGAGTGTTGTATTGTGATAGCTATCTAGGTTTTGCTTAATCTTGATTAGCTAAACTATTTGACATGTCATCTAGCTCTTGATATCTATGGTTGATTTAATTGATTATATCATCATCCTAGATAAGCATTTAAGGTTCCCTAGCCTTGTTTGTTATTTGAATATTCATACATGTTCACATAGGTTGCATAATCTCTTCATTAAGAATTAAGTCTTGGGGCTAAGGTTGCTTAGGCCTCAAGCAATTAGAACTAGAGCCACTTTTAAAGGCCCGCGTGGTAGAAGTGGGGGGTTATTGACCGGAGTGTTAGACGAGGTCTACATAGGTTGTAAACTCCATTTCAATTAGTGGATTTCGAGGTTCGAGTGTGGCGCACTAAACAGCCCGTGGTTTTTCCCAGTGGTTGAGTTTCCACGTATATATCAAGTGTTATTTAAATTCTGTATCTTATTATACTTGCTATATTATTGTGACTAGTTGGGGTATTTTCGTAATCTTGACATGCATGCGAAAATTGGGTAATAACGATTAAAATCTATTCACCCCCCCTAGATATATTTTTCATACACACCGAGCGTTTATTTATTGGACTATCATAGTGGTATATCCATCTTATACTTGGATTATATTTACTTAGATTTGTGTGTGTCACATCAACATGTTTAAACGGTCAATTAGCAATGGATCGAATACGTGTCAAGTAGTAAATGGGCTTACTCAAATTTTACTCAATCCAATTCCACCAATTAGTTTATTGGGTTTAAAAATAAAAATCCAAATCTATTCGCTATTTTAATGAGTTACCCAAAACCCATCTATTTAACATGTTATATTTTATTATTATTATTTTTAGTAATTAATAATTTAATTTTATTAAAGAATAAATAAGAATAAAAATTTGTAAATTTAAGATAATTATTTTATTTTTTTGGGTTTTTAGTAACGTATCCCATTAATGGTGATGAGGTCGTTTTGTACTCTTCAAAACAATGTTTATGTGATCATTTGAAAACCATGTTTTAACCATTTAGGAATCCTCTTATGATGCAAATACTTAATAAATGGTAAACAAAGATTCGTTCCATAGGGAATCGGAGTAATACGTTAGATTGATCGACTAATCTATAATGCAATAAAATAAATCATGATAAATGGATAGTTGTGTGGTTTGATAAACCACCAAACATACAAATAAAAGTACAAAATGTGATAGGATAAATAGAATGCTCAACAATCTTAATAAGAGTAATGGATGTAAACAATTAAGATAGATGTTAAGGAATTGATGAAGTTGCAAGTGGGTATGGGCTTGGCTGGGTTACAGCCCAGCCCAGCCAAGCCTTGGGGAAAAAAATATATTATATATGTCCCAAATTTAAAAAAAAATGAAAATGCATTGATTTTGTTTATGATTGTTTTCTAAAAAAATTAAACCAAATATTTGATTTATGAATAAAAGTGAGTAATATTTAATATTGATGATATATATATTCAATATATAAATTTCAAAATAACTTTTTATTAGAGAAATGAATATTTACCACCGTCCAATGTTCGTAAGTAGTAAAGAGAGTTCATTCAGCTTTATAATGTTTCCCATTTCTTTTTTAGTTTTTTCTATGTTTCTCATTTTTTAAATAGTTTAGCTTAAAAAATTTAGATTAAATAGTCCCCAAACTCCAAAAATTTTGAATTTGTTTTCTATAATTTTATTTCACTTTTCTGTAATTTTATTCATTAATTAATTTCAATATTTCATGATGGTGTTGATGATTTGGACATAAAATGGTTTTCATGTGAGAATTTTTTTTTTCTTTTAATTTTTGTAATGAAATGAATTCTATTTTGTAAATATAATTTGAATTTTTGTTCGGACACTATAACAATTTTTTTTTTCATTTTTTTTTTGTGTCTCGTTATGATGCTAAAAGTTAAACAAAGTCAGAAAAAATAGTTACAGTGCTCGAAAAAATTTTAAATTTTGTTTACAAGAAAATTTTATTGAACCTATTAATCATAAAAAATTACATCAAAATTAATATATATATATATATATATATAATTATTTAGATAAACTTTTGATCAAATAAGAAAAATTAATTAGCCCAGTCTGAGAAAATTCTCTGGCTACGCCCCTGGGTATGGGCAATGTTTTTAAGTTACTTTAATGGACCAATCTCTTATATGTTAACAATTTTTATTCTTAGATGTGTTTAGGTCATCACTATGAACTCTAAACATATTCCCACCAAAATACCTAACTGATTAAGAAAAGAGGGTCAAGGTGGGATTGGTTTATTACAAATCAAGGTTTAGATTATTGTGGTTGATATACCATCCAATAATCTATCATATTCACTATGTTTCTAACCAATCAAAGGTGTCAATCCAAGATCGATTTCATAACAATTTATCCTACACAAGAGTATGATCTACTAGTGATATACAATGCAAATCATATAATGAATAGGATCTAGTTATCAAGTGAATAGAACACAAATAAAGATTCAAATACAATAGCTTAAGTAAATACCCAAATCCAAATGTTCCTCACATCTATCCCCTATATTAGGGGTTTAGTTACACATAGTTACAATCAAATAGCAAGAAAGTAATAGATAAGGAAATCACCATTGGGCCTCCTTCTTTAATGCTTTCTCCTTCCTTTCCTTAGATGCTCCTAATGCAAAAAGTGGTAGATGAGGATGTGTCTAGATAGGTGGGTGTCTAATGGTGAGTGACAAAGGTATTGGGATGTAGAGAATGGGAAGAGAGGAATGGTTCGGTGAAGTAATTAAGATTTAGTGTTGAGTTTTTGGTGGAAAAGGTAGTACAAGATTATAAATGGAGGAGGTTGAATTGTGTGAAGAGTGGAAGAGAATGCTAGGTTTCAAACTCAGTAAATTTCGTGCTTGGAAATATGCTTGGATGCCTCTTTAACTTGGAATAGAAGAATATATATAGTGGCTCTCGAACTTGTACTGATAACTACCAGAAATGCTAATGTGGCAGGGTATCGTGGTATGTTGTCGCTGTAGCGACACCACCACAGCAGGTAGTTACGCATTCTGAGATTCGATTGTCGTGGCCATTCTAATCTTTTTCGCGGTTATGGCGACAATGACATTGGAAAGACAACAACGAGATCTGAGGAAAGAGAGTGGTCGCCTGTTTAGTCTCATGACGACATTACACAATGATACCAGACCTGATGGTTTTTCTTGGATTTCAATCTCTCTGTCGCAGTGTGGCCAAAGGGTGACATCTCACCGTAGTGCCACACCTGATTGATTTTCAAGGTTTAATCATCTCTGTCACCTCTTTGTCGCCACAGTGACAATACCGCGGTAACACTTGGCTGAAGTCTTCTTCGCAATTTGCCTTCTGTCGTCGTGTGCCAAAGGCAACACCTTCAAAGGGCAACAATGCCTTGTTTCTCCACTTTGTGCACATTTTGCATCAAATTCCTCTTCTTCTTCACAAATGCCCTTATGGCACAAATAAACTTGAAACACTTGATTAACAACATTAAAGCACGGGGAAATGCCCGAGAATCAAGCATAAAGAGACGGGAATGAGGGCCAAAATCATACCAATTTTGGTTCGATCACCTATCAACTATTTTTTTTACGAGTGGAATTGGGTCAAATTAGTTGTTTGAGTGTAATTATACTAATTCTAAAGCTAACAATAAGAATTGGTGGTCAGGCATAACATGGCGGCAACAACACCTTTTAATATTGATTGAGGTTTCAAGTTTGAATCCTGTTTATGGTTATTTTTGGTAGAGAAAGGTTAAAACAAGATTACGGATGACTTGATTTACTTTTCTTCTAAAATAATTAAACAACAGATGTCTATTGCGTAATTTGGAATTGATCCCTCTAGTATAGAAGGTACAAAGCTTGAATATGAATTGATTTGTTTTTTCCTCTCCAAAAGCTCTCTCTTCATTGGGTTCTAAACCCTTTATTTATACTCTTCGAAGATGTGCTTTAGTAACCATACTTGAGTATCCTAGGCTGACAGATTTGGGTAGCTTGGGTGGGGGCCTTTTTTGTATCGAATGGCCGTTTGACACCTATTCATTTAAGACTTTGGAGTGTCGTTGGGGATGAAAAACTCGTCGTTCAATGTAGGCGGTGGAAACTTAGTTAAACGCATGGTCCGCCTGAGTAAAATGTCTGAGAGTGTTTGTTCTCCTCGGCCGGATGAGGCTCTTTTGGATTAGAGACCCTTGGGGCCTGTTGGGCTTTCCTTTTAATGGGACGAAGCATTTTCTTTCATTGATGTCTTCTCCTTTGAGGCTTGGATTTCATATTTAGACAGAAGCCCGTTTTTTAGGGTATAACAAATCCCTTCTCTCCAAGTTGAATATATATATATATATATATATATATATATATATAGGAATTTTGAAAATCATAGCTATTGATTTCAAATTACTCCGAACTTCAACTAGTGTTATTTGATTTCTAAATTTGGATTTAACTTAATGGTATGGTAAGATTACCAAGACAACTAACAAGAAAAGGTTGGTCCGATGGTAATTCCTTCACATCTACTCCACGAGGTTGTAGGTTCGAATCATCCCCCTTCCCAAAAAACTCTAAATTTATGTAATAGTATAATACTTCAAAAAAATATAAAATAAAAATTACCAAGACAACCCTAGCTATTGGATTTTAATCATACAATTAAATATAATCTAAAAAACTATCTTCATTTATTCTCAACTACATTACTATAGTGATAAGATAAGTTTAGATAACAATATGTAAGATGATATGATATTGAGTGGCGATATTATCAACCATAAATATGATTTACGCACCCATTTTATAAGTAAACATATGTCTAAAATTTAAAAATTAAACCATTAAACCATTATTATAAGCACTCATCGTAATGTTAATAGTACCCTTATTGAAATGAATATATTTATCTTTATACATTTTATTTATAAACCCTCTTAAATTATTAAACCACCCTGGTTTTTTTAAACATATTGATATTATTTTTGGATCCAAATAATTTGTGCAATAAACACCGATGAAAATCAAATTTATCTTGCTTTCAAAAAAAAAAAAAAAAAATCAGATTTATCTTGGTGTGAAGTGTTATTTCACCAATACTGTCTGGGTTCAAGAGTGTGTTTTTGATCACCTCTTGTCCTTACATTTTCAGCAATGGCTATTAGATTCGTTTCACGAAGAAGTCTATCCACATTGCAATTTTTAGAAATTTGTCAAATTTATGGTTCTGGTTATACTCTTCCAACCACAACACTGATCTTACCTTTGAAGGTTGACAAGGTCAATACTGTCAAGCAGTAGCTCTCTAGTCTTTAGTGATCAACCTGAAGTTCTTTTATGAACATAGTTTTTTATTTCACCACTCGCAATATTGCAAATAATTTACAACATCAGGATGCGTATTTAGCTCTACATTTGAGCAGATTAAACAAAGCGAAGAGCTGGAAATTGTTTTTGAAGATGGTTCGAATGACAGAAGATGAGGTCATGAATAGTTCTGAATTGATCACAATTCAGGTTTAACTAGGATTTATCGTAATATTTTTTAATAAATAAATAAAGAATAGAGTTAAAGATACTATTAATGTAAGTAATAAGTGTACATAGTACTTGGTTTATTTTTAATAAAAGTATTTTGCGTTTATTGGTAAATTTGTATGAGTTATTTTTATAATAAATAAAATAAAACATGACTCGACTTGATAGTCGCCATGTCACTCGACACCCGACACGTGCCACGTCACCCAGCATGTGGCACCCTAAATCCATGAAATTCATGTGGCTCGAACCCTTGACCTGGATGACAGTAAAGGTTTCCCTTACCATTTTGCTATAACCTTATATCTGATATATTTTGCATATGATTTATATATAAGCTATTGACATGTTTGTATACTATGTAATCAAATATATTTATTTGTATACTATTTAAATATAACTATTGAGATATTGTTTTTTAAAATAATATTTTATTAAAATTATTAGAGTTTTTGTTGACGGTGAATTTTGGATACATTTAACACATATAGTGATACATTTAAAATATTAACCTACAAGTCACATTTTTTGTGTAGTGTTATAAATTACATACGAAATAGTCACATTATAATTTATTAATTAATATTATAATAATAAATTATTTATTTATTCCATGAAATAGTGTATTCCTTTTCTTTTTTTTTCAAACAGAACAAGACTATTTCCAATAGCCTCAATGTCGTCGGAAATAGTGTATTCCTTTTTTTTCTTTTCAAATGGAACAAAGACTATTTCCAATAGCCTCAATGTCGTCGGAAATAGTGTATTCCTTTTTTTCTTTTCAAATGGAACAAAGACTATTTCCGACAGCATTGAGGCCGTCGGAAATAGTGTATTCTTTTTTTCTTTTCAAACGGAACAAGACTATTTCCGACGATATCAATGCCGTCAGAAATAGTGTATTCCTTTTTTCTTTTTAAATGGAACAAGACTATTTCCGACGGCATTGAGGCCGTCGGAAATAGTGTATTCCTTTTTCCTCTTTTCATATGGAACAAGACTATTTCCAACGGCACTTTTTGTGCCATCAGAATTGGGAACAAAATTGACGGCTTTTTGACTACTTCCGACGGCCTTTTGCCATCGGAAATGTGGTATCATATTTTTACTCATTTCCTTACACATTTCCGACGGCACTGAAATGACCGTCGGAAGTGGTACCATTTCTGACGGCAATTAGCACCGTCGAAAATAGTTCATCATTGATAGTTTTTTTTTTTTTTTTTTTTTTTTTTTTTTTTGTAGTGTAACTTAATTTTTTGACTTCAATATCTAAACCACTCATATGCTCACGTGTTCTTTAATCCAATGGTTGAGATGTTGAAGTCACAAAAATAAATAAGAAATTTAAGTTAATATAGCCTGACCCTTATAAAATATTGGTGTACAAATCATATTTATGAGTGGCAATATCAACACCCTCATACTAGTTTGTAGCCCGCACGATGTGCGAACATTATAAAATACCCAATCAACTTCATTCTCTAATTATTAGAGATTATATAAATATAGATATAAATCAATAGATAGTTCCCTAATTTGAAGAGAATGAGGATGGTTACCAACACCAAAACCAATGAATTTACATAAATTATCAATTATAAATTTATAACCCAATATTTGAATATCGAACTTCAATATATTAAGACCTAGACCCGACCCATGCGGTTCAATACTTGCGGGTCCGGGTAAAATTGCCATCCCTATTGGTGAGAGAGAGCAAGAAGAGAGGGAGAGAAAAAGATGAATCAGAGAGAGAAAGGCGGTGATAGAGATAGAATTAGTCTTTGATTTTTTTTTTTTGAAAGGAAAATTAGGGTTTGATTGAATTTTTTAATTTTTATTTTTTTTTAATTTTTATTTTTTAATTTCTGATTTTCTATAAATATTTATTATTTTAATTATTAAAATACAAAGTTAACATTTTGCCCTTCATTAAAAAAACCTTCTAGAATCATGCAAGGCATCTTTACCATTTTATCCTCACACCATTGACGGAACTTATTGAAAACCTTAACGTAATTGGACGGTAGGGGCCAAAAAAACGATTAATAGCTAACATTTAGACCTGACAAGCCAATACTAAAACTAGGGGGACCAGAATGGATAATATAGCAAACTAGAGGGACTTTTTCATTTTTACCCTAATAAATGTTGATATTTGAGACCCCTTATTCCCATGTTTTATGTTATTTTGAGTATAATTGAATATTTTAATGAGTTTGTTGAGTTTGTGTAGAAGATAACTCTTGGAATGAGTATGAAGGCAAAAAGGTGATTTTAGAGAAAGTTTGGAGAAATACCTTTGTAGCACATCCCACTTGTGAAGACCATATCTCCATTTTTAGATCAAAACAGGTTGGGATCTACATATTTTTGGAAAGCCCTAGATGTCTAGTTTGCAGTGCATTTTACGGTTCGTTAATGCAATTTTTCTAGAGGAAGTTATGGCCGTTTTAGTAACAGAAGGTCAGAGCTGAAATAGCAAACCGCTATTCAATTGTATAGCGGTCCAATAGCAGAGAATCTCACTTTTCCAAGCGTTGTGACCCCCAGAGAGATCCCCACAGTGGTTTGACGTATTTTTGGTGGAAAACCACTCCGAATTGGTCTAGAATTATCCCAAAACTTCTCAAATCAAATCCTAATGACTCTAGAAGATCAAGACATGTTTGAGAAACTTCCTAAACTCAAATTAGGAATCAATCATCTAAAGAGAAAATCCAAGTTAGGAAAGAATTTTCATTCCTTGTTTCATTCTATTTTCCTACTTGGTGAGTTTCCTACAACAAAGCAAATTGAGAATCCAAAAGAAGAAGTCACCTATAAATACCAAAAGTTTTCTGTAAGAGAAAAGGTGTCAAGAGTGAAAAGTTGGAGATTGAAGATTGAAGACTCTATCAACATTTTTTTTTTATCTCTACCTTTCTTTAGTTTAGATATTTTTATTTATTTTTCTAGTTTTTATTTCTAGCTAATTTTATTGTTAATTAGGGCTAACTTGAAGCCATAGACATGATTTCAATTCCATAGACAAGTTTTGTTTAATGAAGTATTATTTTTCTTACATGATGAATTCAATTTCTCTATAAGAATTGTTTTTCTATTATCTTTGCTTTTTTTCTTCTTTTTTTTTGGCCATCTTAGGAGCATGATTTTAGGATCTATGTTGTAGGATAGAGTTCGAATACCTAACGAACATATTCTTGCATGCAACAATGAATTGGAATAAGACCTAATTAAGGGAAATTGATTCATGAATCGCCTGAATAAATACCATGTTTTAGGGTTCATGTGATATTCATATTCTCTTGGTTCTTAATGGGTTCCGATTATTAAATTTAGTAAATACACATACTATGTTATAATTTGGAATACAAGTATTTATGCAAATACCATGCAATCTATATACTAACTAAGAGAGAATCGATACAACATGTGTGAAATACCAACCGCCTTGTTGTGAATATCTTCATCATGTTTGACATCTTTAACTTCATTAGTGTCTATGGATTGGATGATTGTTTAGTGGTGGATATGAGATCCTCACTAATGTTTTTCTATATATTTTTCCTCATTAATTTTCTGTTGCATTTCTAGTTAGTAGTTTATTTAATTTTCTTTAGTTTTAATAATCAAATCAAAACCTCCATTAGTGTGTAAGCGTAAAGTGTCTTTATTTTCTTATTTTTAGTTAGATTAGAGTTTTGGAGTATCATATATATAAACTAAATATTTTAGTAGGCAATTGATTCTTTGTGAGAACGATCTTTGCTTATCTATTGTGCTATTTCTCACAATTTGTGCACTTGTAAGATTTTTATTATTTTTGTTTGCCTATTTTGCAACCAAAAAGCTGCAGCCCAGTATTTTTTTGAATGTTAATTTAATTTATTTTATTAGAAAAAAATATAATTTTAATTAAAGTCCATATCAATTTTAGATTAGTCCACCAGAAAAAATAAAATTCCAGCTACGCCCTTGGATCAACCGTTATGTCAACGATATACAAACAAGTCAAGGGTACTTATGTGCTCAAAAGGCAAGCGTTTGGTGTTCAAGCATATACATATAAATTGAGTGTAATTATCCCTATTATTAATTTATGTTTAAGATTTGTGAGTACGATTAGTTGTCATCGTCACCCATGAATCATGATCTTCTCATGTTCTATTAATTTTTTTATTATTCTAGGTTTCCGGACCCTTCTTTATTATTCATGAATGTCTTCAACTTCACTCAATATTTTCCTGTTTCCTTAAGCAAGTATTCATATTCATCATTCTTGCAATCTTGCTTTTGAAGTTGTCACTTTAAAATTATAAATTATAAATTAAAAATAAATAAAAACTTCACCAGAAAATTAATTGTTCAACTATAATGACCTTAAAGCACATGAAAATTATTGCTCATGATAGCTGTCATTTCTTTATTTTCTTGATGTTAATGCATTTGTGATACACATTTTCCACCAACTAGCTTCATGAAATATAGTAATTTAATTTAATTGAGTATTTTTCTCGTTTAATTTTGGTCAAAAACATCTTTTTATTTACTATGGTGGCATCATTGCTTTGGAAAGGTCTACAATTTTCATCTTAGTTTGTCATTTTTTTATGATTAAAGGATAATTTCTCCTCTTCTTCGATTTTTAATCTCAGTTTAAATTATAAACTTATAATACGTTCTTAAATCTAAATTTATATGAATTTGGAATCATTTTTATTTTTCCATATACAATTATTATTATTAACACATCTTCAAGATCTAATTTTTCGTTTTTATTAATTACTAAGCATAAGTCTTATTTTATTTAAAATAAAAAACAAAATATTTAATTTCAAATTCATTTAAAAATGATAGAAATGGAAGAATGGGATCTCTTTTTGGGAACATTTATCATTTCAACTAAGTATATATTGATACTAATAGACTATCAAATAAAATAATATTAATAATCTAGTAAATAAGCCCATTATCACCGTGCCACATCGAGCGGCAGTAATATTTTTCAATTTTGTTTGTTTGTTTTTGAACCTTTTAATTAACATACTTTATTGACAATTATGATATTAATGTTCATTAAACAATAAAAAGTACATATGGCACATAACTATATATTCTGAGCTTTTACAATGAAAAATTACTATATTTAGCCATATCACATTTAAAGTTCTGTTTGGTATATTGTTTTAGTCATAAGTTTGTTAGTACAACTGTTAATACTTTTTAGGGTAATTAGCAAAAATATCCCCTGAACTCTATGTTCGTTGCTAATTTACCCCTTATACTTTTTTTTTAGGCAGTAAACCCCCGGAACTCACATAAATTGGCAATCATCGACGGAATGGGGACGGAACCCTTATTCCGTCTTCTGACATAGACATGTGCACTTCACATGTCAAACCACTAAGGGCAATTTAGTCATTTGAAGGGTATCTTTTTGGGGGGTATGTTGCAAAATGGAAACTTTGTATTTAATTAAATTAAAAATCAAAAATTAAAATACACAAATCAAATAAATTGACAAAATTCCCCACCTCAAAAAATATATATATATATAAAATAAATATCTATATTAATATATAGATACAAATTTAAAAAAATTATAAACAAAACAAAATTAAAAAAGAACACAAAATAAAATAAATAAATAAAATAAAAAATAATCATCAACCTCATCCCCTCTGCCACTACCATCATCTTCATCAATCTTCAACCCTTAAACCTCGATCTTCATCTTCATAAACAACCTTCAACCCCCCAAAAAGTAGAATTTTTTTTTTATATAAAAAATTAAAAAATTCATCATCCTCATCCTCTCCACCACCATCTTCATCAACCTTCAAGCTTAAACTCTCCATCATCATCATCATCATCATCAACCCAAACAAAAAAAATAAAAAATTGTACGAGTTAGACTCTCCATCTCTAATGGATTCGTTCTCAATGACTTTCCAAATCTCTTCAGAAGTTTTTTTTTTTGTCCAATTTTTTATATTCCAGATCTCTTCTAATTTTCCAGATCTGGATTCTTAACCATGCATTCTTTAAGCAAGCTTAAACTCTCCAATGTATTATCCACCCAACCAGTACTCACAAAGTTCAATGTACAATCTTCAACCACCTATTATGCAGCCTTTGCAACCACCAATTCCTCCACCACCTTCATCTCCTCCGCCTCCGAGTTCCACAATCCCACCACCCCCACAACAGCAGCTTCAATTGACACCAAAATCGACAAAACCCAAGAAGAGATAAAGACAACAAATGATAATCGAGAAGAAATCGAAGGTGAAGGAGAAGAAGAAGAAGAGGGCCACTCCCAATGTAGCAGCCTCGTAAGATCATCTCAATCCGGGCAAGTGATGGTTCTGAAAAAGGGTTATTATCAATTTTTATTTCTTTGGAAAAAATTGATTTGTGTATTTTAATTTTTGATTTTTAATTTAATTAAATACAAAGTTTCCATTTTGCAACATACCCCCCAAAAGATACCCTTCAAATGACTAAATTGCCCTTAGTGGTTTGACATGTGAGGTGCACGTGTCTATATCAGAAGACAGAATAAGGGTTTCGTCCCCATTCCGTTGATGATTGCCAATTTATGTGAGTTCCGGGGGTTTACTGTCTAAAAAAAAAAGTATAGGGGGTAAATTAGCAACGAACATAGAGTTCGGGGGATCTTTTTGCTAATTACCCTACTTTTTATTATTTTCTCTTAATACCTGACCCCACATTTATCTTTTTGGTTGTGAATTTTTTTATAATTCTAAAAATTTTAGGATCCTTTTCTTAAATATATATATTTAATTGAAAGTTGAAAACTAATATATTTGAAACCGACAGTTATAAGGAAATTACAAGTAAGCCCATGGCAGCATCGAGGAAGGTTACAAAACACTAAGTGGTGCTTTAGTGGCAGGAAACGCGTAGAATCTTTGGTCAATAAGGTACACATCCGTGGGCATTTCCGTAAATTCCCACCAAACTGACCAGCCCCTTCCTTTTTGACCTTTCTACCCTTGTCTCGTTGACCATTAGCATCAACTGTTAATAAAATAATAAAAGGGAAGTTTCAAAATAGTCCGTATAATTTCAAAATATACAACATTTGTGTTGTTGTATCAAATTGAACCAAAATAGTCCATAATATTTGAAACTAATGCTGTCATTTCATGCCGGCCCGGCCCAATAAGGCACAGCCGGCTAAATGTGCCATGCCAATCCAACACGGTATGGTGCTGTGCCGTGCCAAGCACGGCACAATAAGAATTATGGGGGCACAGCACCGCACGCCAGCACGGCCCCGAGCCGGCCTGACGAGCCTTAACAAGCCAGTCGTCAATTCAAAATTTATTTTTTTTAAGTTTTAAGTTTTATTTTTTAAAATTTATTTCTTATAATATTATTTTAACAATTTAATTTATGTATTTATAATTTAATTATCTTATATCCTTATTTATTATTTTAGTCTAATAAAATAAAATGTAAAAAATAGATAAATTTATTTAATAAAATAATTCAAAGAATAAATAAAGATTAAAGATGTAAGATGTAAGAAAATAAAAAATAGATGAAAATATGAAATGATGAATTATTTAATAAAAAGTGTGCAAGTCTAAGTCAGATAAAAAATATATAAGTAAATAAATGAATTTTATTTACCTATGTAGATTTTAGTATTTCATGATTGCCTTGTTAAAAACCTTACCAAGAAAAACCTAGTGGGATAAAAACTTAGTAAGAGAAAAAGAGTGCAATCGAATTACAAGTAGTTAAGTACATGTACATGTATAATTAAAAATAAAAAATTAAAAAGAATGCAATCAATAACTCTTCAATATTCACTCTTGGACATGGTTATTGCTGGAACCCTCATCGACGTACAAATTGGCGAAATTTTGAATAACTTCTTGGTCTTCCATTTGATGTTGCATCCTCATTCGAGCATGCTCCCAATCCCGACGGCATGTTAATACCTCCACCATTGCAGGAGATAAATAAGTTCTTCTTGGTTCAATTATACGTCCACTTATGCTGAATGTCTATTCTGAAGAAACAATGAACACGGGGATAACGAGTGTGTCATATGCTAGTTGAAACAGTACTGAATATCTATAGTTATAGTTTTTCCACCATAACAGCAGATTAAATTCCTCAATGTTTTCTGTTGAATCGAGCTGAGTTTCAAGGAATTTGTTGAGTTCAACACCTCAAATTGCAACAACTCTTGCAACTGGAGGTTGGGATGAAGAACTTGATCTCCTTCGGAGAATGCTCCAACTTCTCTTCAATAAGAGTGTATCCTGTTTTTCTGATGGATGCATATTAACGCCGTAAAACCTACACTCATAAATACTAAAAACTTCGAATAACTTGGTTTGTAGGTCAGTATACTGTTAAGTAAAATCTATGTTTAATTTAGAACCAATATAATCAAGAAAAGTTTCTAAACTAGATAATTTAACCCTAGGATCTAGTATAACACCTATGACATAGAGAGAAGGAATTTTAGACCAGTATTTTTTAAACTTATTTGCCATGGCAACAACTACAGTGCCTAAGATATTATCATCTCTATGCAAGTTTAACATTTCAGACATTTCCACAATCTGATAGATTCCTAAGAAGATATGGGGTAATAGACTCCATAAAGAATTACAGTGGTATCGTAAAAAACCTTTAAAAATTGAATAAAAATCATTGCCACATACCAATTATCTGAGGTTAGTACTGGACGACTAATTTTGATCATTTTCATGTTATAAAAACCTGAAATAGTTCCAGAATAATCCTAACAATTTTGCAGCATTAAGTAAGTAGAGTTCCACCTTATCGGCATATCTGTTTGGAATCGTCGAGGTCGTACAGAGTTAGCTGGACGGTATTTGTCAAATTCTAACAATCTTAGATTAGAGTTTCTGATCCAAGAAAGGGCATCTCTGATGCGATTTATACTAAGCAAAAATATTAAATTTAAAAATAAAACCTAAGAATAAATATTAAAATTAAAAACTAAGCATAAATATTAAATTTAAAAACTAAGCAAAAAATTAAATAATAAAATTTATAACTAAGCATAAAATCATAAATATACTAAGCATAAATATTAAAATTAATAACTAAGCATAAATATACTATGAATAAATATTAAATATAAAGTAAAACCTAACAATCAATATTAAAATTAATAACTAAGGATAAACTCATAAATATACCAAGAAAAATATTAAATATAAAGTAAAACCTAAGAATAAATATTAAAATTAAAAACTAAGCATAAAATCATAAATATATTAAGAAATTAAGTATAAATATTAACATTAAAAACTAAGTATAAATATCAAATAATAATGGTGTAATTGAAATTAACTATAAATATAAAAATTTACCATTTTGATTTTTGAATTTTGAGCTTGAATATATAAAATAAAATAAAATACATAATTTTATGATTTATGAAGCATGAAAATATAAATTTAAAAATTAACCATAAATATTTAAATTTAAAATTGAGCATAAAAATTAAAATTAAAAACTAAGCATAAAATCATAAATATTAAGTATAAATATTAAAATTAAAAACTCAGCATAAATATTAAATAATAATGGTGTAATTGAAAATTTGAAATTAACTTTAAATATAAAAATTCACCATTTTGATTTTTGAATATTGAGCATAAATATATAAAATAAAATAAAATACATAATTTTATGATTTATGAAGCATAAAAATATAAATTTAAAAATTGAACATAATATTTAAATTTAAAAACTGAGCATAAAAATTAAAATTAAAAACTAAGCATAAAAGTAAAACCTAACTATCTAAGTATAAATATTAAATATAAAAATAAAACCTAAAAAAATATTAAAATAAAAAAAAAAGCATAAAATCATAAATATTAAGTATACGTATTAAAATTAAAAACTAAACATAAATATTAAATAATAATGGTGTAATTGAAAATTTGAAATTAACTATAAATATAAAAATTCACCATTTCGATTTTTGAATATTGAGCATAAATATATAAAATAAAATAAAATACATAATTTTATGATTTATGAAGCATAAAAATATAAATTTAAAAATTGAGCACAAATATAAAACCTAACTACCTAAGCATAAAATGCCATAAATATTAAATATAAAAATAAAACCTAAGAATAAATATAAAATTTAAAAACTAAGTAGAAAATTAAATAATAAAATTTAAAGGAAAAAAAAAATTACCTTTGTAATTTGAAGAAATGCCTAGACTTGAGAGGTGAGAGAATGGGAGTATAAAAATATTTGGTGCCTTGGTTGAGAGATTAGAGAATAATAGTTAGAGATTAGAGAGTGTGATAGTAGTGTAGAGATTAGAGAGAGAGTAATGGTAGAGAGGGTGGGAGAGAGAGAGAGGGAGAGAGAGAGAGTAGTGTAAATTGTAGAAAGTGTATGGAAATTGGAATATGTGGGGTATTTATAGGATGTAAATTCCTTAAGTTTGATTGGTTTATTTCGGTGACAAACCACATCTGGGGTTTGATGTAAGGGTAGCTTAGGCTTTTGATGGTTGATGCTTTGTGTTATAGGTAAAAATTAGTGGTGAAGGACACATCATCAACTCGAAAGACCAGGAAAGCAAGAGTCAAGATAAGTCAACTTATAGAGCAGAAACCCCCACGATAACCTACTCGGAAAAGAGAGTAAGTAGTCCGACCACAAACGAAGACGATCAGCTCGGGCAGCAAATCTCACTCGGGCACACTCGGGCACACTCGGGCATACATACTCGGGAATCAATGAGAGTCCCCAATATTCATATGCCAATCATAGTTAGCGACCAGCACGTCCACCATAAGCAACGATGTGGACCATTAGAGTTCAACAAGGAAACAAGCAGTTCTCCTGCGAATAAAGGAGAAAGAATCTCGTCTAGAACTGGACTCAGCCAAAAAAGGAAACATAATTTAATTAGGACTAGGAAACCGCTTGAGACTTGGGCACCACAACACTAAACCCTAGCGGCCACCTTAAAACCCTAAAAATAACATGTATAAATACCCCCTCTATGCACAAACAGGGGGTACGTGAAAAACAGTGAGAGAGAGAGATAAAAAGTGTAATATTCTTGTAACCATTCTTGATAGTGAATTTGGCTTCGTTGTTAAGGCAACAATCCGTGGATGTTTCTCCAACCATTGGAGTTTTACCACGTAATTGCTTGTTATTTCTTCTTAAATTTAAATCGTTCTCGTTCATAGGCTGTAGCAATTCGAAAATAAATCATTAACTTGGTGACCATCAAAAATCACCGTCAACAATTGGCGCTAGAAGGAGGGGGACCCGAAAGTTTGTGACAACAATGGCTGGTGAAGGAGATGGTAGCGATTCCAGGTACAGTCAAGGCATGCTAAGTAACGAGCTGGAAGATGACACTGTGCTCAACACTGCAGATGCAACCCTAACGACGGTAGACCAATCAGCCGCCCTGGATGGTATTCAACGTTTCCCTACAACCAATGAAGAAATCGCGCAACGACTCCGCGCTTCCCTGCAACAACTTATATCAGACGCAGCAAGGCAAGGAATTGACCTTTCTGTCGCGGAAGGTTTGATGTCGCCTCACAATCTGTCCGCCCCAAACCAGCAGACAGCAAGATTGCGTTCTGCAGTGGTGATACCAACGCCTGATGCACCCTCAAAGGCAAGACGAGATCTTACAGGCAGACCAGAGATGCTATCTGAAAGAGTGGCCAGGAGAAGTAGGGAGCATAGAGAGGGGAATGATTCTGACAAAGGGTACGATCAAGATCGGATAGCTGGGGATCGAGACCACACTAGGAGGCGCAGTCACCGGAGAGAACGGTCATCCTCCTCGGAAGAAAGTGAGCAGAATCATCATCGCAAGCGCCAAAGGGGCACAGTCCGGCTGCATAGCCTAAACCGAGATCGTAGAGAGTTGAATCCGGAGGAGAGGGGCCAAACACTGACCATAAGTCAAAACTTCAATGCGTTAGGGGAACCTGAAGGAGACAGAGACATACTCATACAGAGACATACTCATACAGAGACATACTCATACAGAGTCTGACCCGGGAAGTTCAGAATAATCGTCTACAAATGGATGCTTTAGTCAGGCGATATGGGCGTAACGAGCTGTCAGATGATGAATCCAGAAGCCCTTTCACCAACGGGGTTCTGAGGATGCCTTTCCCGGAGAGATTCAGGATGCCCCATATTGAACTATTCAAGAAGGACACCGATCCAAAAGAACACGTCCGGAGGTACAGGAGTGTTATGGCGTAGTATGTCCATAATGACACACTGCTATGTTTGAATTTTCCCCAGACTCTTGGGGATCTAGGCTCCCGGTGGTTTGGTAGATTGCCAGCAGCAAGCATAAGCAGCTTCGGCGAGCTGAGCAAAGCCTTCTCCAGGCAGTTCCTCGGGAATGTACACAGGAAAAAGTCTGTGGCTCACTTATCCCAACTCAAACAGGGAAAAGACGAGTCGCTGAAGAGATATCTGGGGAGGTTCGGTCAGGAGGTGTCCGAAATTGGGAGTGCAAATGACGAAGCAATAATTGCCGCATTCATCAACAACCTTCAGAATGGCCAATTGTTCTTTGACCTCAGAAGAGCCCGACTGACCAGCTATGCCGATATGATGGACATGGCAGGGGGTTACACCTTGGCCGAAGAGGAGGAAATTGCCACAGGAGGTTACTTCGTGCATGGCGGTCACCCAGAGGGATCCAAAACCAAAGACCAGACAAAGGCACTCGATACCAAAGGTGACAAACAAAAGAATAAAACGCGGGATGGTCGGGATGGTCGGGATGGACGAAGAGCATATGACCCAAAAACCGATCAACCGTGGTAGAAGTTCCAGGGCAGATATACAAATTATACCCCATTGAAGAAAGATCAAGAAGAAGTCCTAGCAATCCTAGAAGAGAAGAACATGTCTAAAGAGCCGCCTAAGCAGTCAACATATGCTCGGGGGGACATCACCAAATATTGCCGTTTCCACAAGGAGAATGGGCACGAGACATCCAAGTGTTTCCAGCTCAGGGACCATATCGAAACCCTCATTAGGGAAGGGCATTTGAAAGACATTGTTTTCAAAAAGGTGGACATGGCAGATGGACAAAAGGATAGCCGACAGGACGGGCGGGCAAGAAAGCTTAGTCCCAAGAAAGCCGAGGATGAAGGAGCAATTAACACCATCTTCGAAGGACCAGCGACTGGCAAGAGTAACAGGGAAAGGACCCAGGAAATCCGGGAGGCCATGGAGGCACGGAGAGACTTGGACGTCAATTCTATTGAACCCGACCCAAAGAGAATCAAGGAGGGTTGGGACCCGATCATATTCACAGAAGCCGACTCACACGGAGTAGACGTGAGGCCGAATGATGCACTGGTGATCAGCGCACGGATCGGTCATAGAGAAGTTCATCGAATTTTGATTGACAATGGGAGTTCAGCAGATATTCTTAGTGCAGAAGTATATGACCAGCTGAGGCTAGATAGGAAAGACCTACAGCCGTTTCCCACACCCCTTAGAGGATTTGGAGGAGTCGAAGTAAGGTCGCTTGGCACGGTAAAGCTACCCGTGAAGATCGGGAAGGCTCCTTGCCAGAAAACAGTGCTGCTTGACTTCGTGGTGGTAGATACAGAAGACTAGCCGTACAACGCTTTTTTGGGCCGACCATTTTTGAATAAAACCAAGGCGGTGACAGCAACTTATGCCCTCATGATGAAATTCCCGACCGAATATGGCGTAGGAGTGGTCAAGGGGTCACAAGAGATGGCCCGAAGAGCAAACTTGTCAGTGTATAAAGATAGGGAAGTACACCAAGTATACACAGTAATGGCCCAACAAAAATTTGGAGAACCTGAAGAGCAGGCAGAAGTGCCGAAAGAATTTGAGTTGGATCCCAGAGAAGAACCCAAGGATAGGAAAGACGAGCCGACCCAAGAGGTGGCACTAGATCCAGAAGATCCGAGTAGGACGGTGAAGGTAGGGGCAAGTTTGAGCGTACATGTCAAAACCCAACTTGTTACGCTGCTAAGAGACTATAAGGATGTTTTCGCTTGGAGTCACGAAGATATGCTGGGGGTAGACCCGAGGGTGATTTCACATCATCTTTCCATCAACCCAGAGTTCCGACTACTGCTACAAAAGAGGAGATTGTTCAATCCAGAAAGAAGCGTCGCAATCAAGAAAGAGGTGGAGAAGCTGCTTTCCGCGGGGTCGATAAGGGAAGTCAAGTATCCGGAATGGGTAGCCAATGTAGTGTTGGTCAAGAAAAAGAACAAACAATGGAGGATGTGCGTAGACTTCACAGACTTGAACAAAGCTTGCCCAAAAGATAGTTTCCCACTATCGAGGATCGACCAGTTGGTAGATGCAACAGCAGGACACGAATTGATGAGTTTCATGGACGCCTACTCGGGATACAATCAGATCCGGATGAACAAAGCATACGAGGAAAAGACATCGTTTACCACGGACTAGGGCTTGTATTGCTACAAAGTGATGCCATTCGGATTGAAAAACGCCAGGGCAACGTACCAGAGGTTGGTAAACAGGATATTCGCTTGGCAGATTGGGAAAAACATGGAGGTTTACGTGGATGATATGTTGACCAAGAGCACCACAGCAGAAAAACACACGGAAGATTTGAAGGAAACCTTTGACGTCCTAAGGAAGTATCAAATGAAGCTCAACCCAAGCAAATGTGTGTTCGGGGTACCGTCGGGAAGGTTTCTAGGTTTTCAGGTACACCAGAGGGGAATTGAAGTAAATCCCGAGAAGATCAAAGCATTAGAAGGAATGGCTTCACCAAAGACACTGAAAGATGTGCAAAGGCTAACGGGATGCCTTGCGTCACTCAACCGGTTTATAGCCAAGTCAACAGACAAATGCGCTCCATTCTTTAAAGCAATAAAAAAGGGAAAAGGGCTCGAATGGAGTACAGAATGTGAAGAAGCCTTTCAGAAATTGAAAGAGTATTTGGGGAGAGCACCCATCCTTTCAAAACCGGTGGTGGGAGAAATATTGTACTTATACCTCTCGGTCACAGAAGTGGCGACAAGTTCGGTGTTGATCCGATTAGAGGAAGGAATACAAAAGCCAGTGTACTACACAAGGAAAGCGTTGTTACCGGCAGAAACCAGGTATTCACCGGCAGAAAAAATAGCGCTAGCTCTGATCACATCGCCCAGGAAATTGAGGCCATATTTCCAAGCGCATACAATAGAGGTATATACAGACTGCCCACTGAAACTCATTCTTCAAAAGCCAGAGGTGTCAGGAAGGCTGACTAAATGGGTCATGGAACTCAGCGAATATGATATCAGATACACACCAAAAGCGGCAATCAAAGGGCAGGCGGTATCCGACTTTATAGCGGAATTCACCGAGCCAGACGCCGAGGTAAGAAGGGTAATGGAAGATGAACAGATTACTAAATTCCAATGGAAATTACATGTAGATGGATCATCAAACACACATGGCAGTGGGGCAGGAATAGTCATAACAACCCCCGAGGGAGATACTGTGGAATGCGCCATGAGGTTCGATTTCAAAGCAACCAACAATCAAACAGAGTATGAAGCCTTGTTGGCCGGCCTAAGGGTCTGCATAGCATTAGGGGCAGACGAGCTGGAAATTTACAGCGATTCGCAAGTCGTGGTTAATCAGGTACTGGATGAATACCAGGCAAGGGAAGAGCACATGATAGCTTATTTGGACGTTGCAAAGAGGCTACTTAGAAAGTTCAAAATGTACAGAATCTCTCAGATCCCTCGGGAAGAGAACGAAAAAGCAGATGCCTTGTCCAAACTAGCTTCAGCCACCACAAGTATCTGGGCGGACAAACTGCCCGAGGTACTATGGGCATATCGAACAACTATAAGGTTGTCCACGGGGAAACTCCTTTCGTGCTGGCGTTTGGGACAGAGGCTGTTATCCCAGCAGAAACAACTTTTACATCCCCTAGGGTTCAGTTATACAGTCCCGAGCACAATATAGATATGCTGCAGCAGAACTTAGACGAGCTTGAGGAGATCAGAGATGCAGTACAAGTAAGAAATTCCGCGTACCAGCAAAGGGCTGCTAGGTACTACAACTCCCACGTTCGGGAGCGGAGATTCCAACTCGGGGATTTAGTGCTAAGAAGAGTATCCCCAAATACCAAGGATAAATCATCGGGATCTCTCGCCGATAAATGGGAAGGGCCATACATCATCAAGAGAATCGTAGGGCACGAGGCCTATATGATAGCCCGACCAGAGGGTAGCCTAGTACCCCGACCATGCAATGCACAATATCTAAAGATCTTCTATCCCTAGAGAACCCGATTATGGTTCTATGATTAATTTATTCTGCGTTAGCTCAGTTTTTAGTTTCCGCTTTGATTATTTCAGATTTATTTGTCGATTTCATTATCATATTGATCATCTAATAAAGTTCAGTTGCTAGTATGGAGTAGCGGAATCAATAAAATCCATGAGCAGCATTTCAATAGCGGCCACTTAGAAGCCGGCCAAATAAACACCAAAAAGAATCGGGTGCTATAAGGCCGTGAAAGAGCGGACGAGTGGTGCTCGAAGGGCGGAAAAGCTATAGTAGCATGCCCGCCTAGTTAAGGCGATACGAACGCATCCCTTAGCAAAAAGGCAAAACCGAGGCACCAGGATAACTGGAAAACTGCTCGGAGCGCCGCTAGAAAGACTAGTGAGATGCGCAGCCGTGTTGGCCGGTACAAATTACCCCAACGATTCGGTAAAACCTTGCACAGATAAAACCAGGAGACGTCCTAGGTGACTTGTGCAAGGACCTCAACGTATGGTCATGGCGAGCCTCGGCGTAACGTTGAGGTAAAACAACCTCAAAAATTGAAGGATAAAAGCCGGTTACATAAGATACTCGGCAAAAATTAGTTACTAGTTAAATAAGATACTCGGTCTAAAAATTAGTTACCAGTTAAATAAGATACTTGGTCTAATCGATTAAAAAGCCAGTTACATAAGATACTCAGCTAAAAATTAGTTTACCAGTTAAATAAGATACTCGGTCTAATCGATTAAAAAGCCAGTTACATAAGATGCTCGGCTAAAAATTAGTTTACCAGTTAAATAAGATACTCGGTCTAAATTGATTAAAAGCCAGTTACATAAGATACTCGGCTGAAATTAGTTACCGGCTATATAAGGCACTCGGTCAAAGTATAGCTAAGGATTCCCGAAGGATCCATGAATCCAAAGATAGCCAAGTACAAGCGGACTAAACAAGTTCAGATTGTCCCATTTATGCATTGGTCGTGCAGTAAAGTAGAACAGTAAGAATATAAGAATAGAATTTTATTCTTAATGTATATGGAAAAAATGAATACAAAGATAGTTACAAAAGGGCTTAAAAATCAAGAGGAAGGCGTCGGGGGTTATGAGCTGCTTCCGCCGACATCAGGGTCAGGCTTCATCACATACTCACTCAAAAGGCTGTCGTCCGAAGGCCACACAATCACATCTTCCTTGTCATCCATCCAGTAGCTGTAGTCGGTACCAGGAACTGGCCCCAAGTCGGGTCTCTCATTGTTGATCCCCGCCTTCTCACAGGCGTAAAAGTAGAGAAAGACTCGGCGGTAGGAACCTCAAGGTGCATGGGATGTGGCGTTTTACCTTTACTTTTGCAATATGCCCACCACTCCTTCATCTGGATCCAAAGGGACTCTAGGGATGTGTCCACATGCTTTCTGATTGAGAGGCTCCAGTTGGTCCTGGCCCGATCAGTCGCCCTATTTTTCTGCTTAAAGAATTCACCAGCCGAGACCATTCCCCGCTGGAATTCCCGGAGAAGCAAAGCATCATAGGCTGGAGATCTCTTAAAACGGTCAACGCTTTGTAGCTCCAATTCTAGCCTAGCTTCCTTCGACAGTTCCCTAACTGTCAGGGCTTGACGTTCCAAGTCTTCGATTCGGTGTTCATAAGTTGACTTGGCATCTTTAGCATTCTGTTCGGCCCGAAGCAAGGCTTCCCGAGTGGACGACAGCTGATCTTGTAGAGTCCTGACCTTCTCCGCAGCAGAAGATGCTCGTTGCTCAGCTTCCATTTGCCGTGCTAGGCATTGATTCAGGAGCATCTGATTCGATTTGGCCTCCTCTTGACGAGCTAATACAGCCCGAGAGCAATGATCTTCACTCTCCTTCAATTGGGCTTCCAGCCTCCTTATTCTTTCTACTTGGGCTTCGCGGGCTTGGCAAGCCCCGGACATCTCGGCCACCATCTACAGCAAGTCAACAACAAATAGAAGTGAGTAAAAAGAGTAAAAAGAGGAGGAATACGAAATCATGCATATAAATCAAGGCGCTACTTACGTAGGAAGCACTGTTAAAAAAATTACAGAGCTGGTCGGATACGGTCCCGGTCCTGAAATGACTCCAACGATCCTCCCCAATGTAAGCCCGACCTGAAGCCATGGCCCTTAGCATGGTCTCAGGGGTAGGATCATCAGTCCGAGGGGAGGAACCCAAACCACCGGCACTGGTTTCAGGGAACTCGGCAGACGAGGTCGCCCGAGGAAAGTCAGTTGAGCCTCAAACATTATCTTTGATCTGGTTTGCTGGAGGGGTCACACTCGCATCTTTTCCAGCACCACCCTCACCCTCACCCTCACCCTCACCCTCACCCTCACCTTCATCATCCGAAGACGAATCAACATAGGCAACTACTCGGGGGATCTTGGGGTAAGGGCGACCAGAAGAAAACGAGGCTTTCCTCTTTCCAGGCTGCCCAACGTCAACATTGCCCTCTCTGGGAGTAGGAGTTGGATTAACGGGAGTTAAAATCTCCGGCACAGTAGGATTCAGCTCGATGGAAGTCGGAATCTCCGGAGCCACCACGCCCAAATGTCCCCCAACTACGGTAAAACCCTGAGAATCAAGGTTTGGTGTGTTTGCAGCAGAACGGGGAGAATTGGACCCACTGGGACAAGTCTCCCGCTCGGGCCCCACCTTCTCTTTCCCTTTAGAAGTAGGGCCCGCTTGGTTGTCCTGATCAGCAGCGGCCTTAATTGCTCCAAAGATCTCTGGACCATGGGTTTCCTCGGGCACATAATCGGGTACTCCCCCCTCATCATCTCCCTCGGGAGGGTTCTCGGGAGCACTTTCATCCGATTCTTCTTCGGGAGGGGCTATCCCGGCGTCTCGCTGACGAAGGGCTGCTTTCCAACTCGCCTCCACAATGCCCTTCATTCGGCGGGCCAGGGCATCGCAGACCACATCTACCTCAAACACTTCAAAAGAAAGAGTCCGAGTTAGTAGACAAATTTAAGAACAAGAATGCAAAAAAAAAAAAAATATATATATATATATATATAAACTTACGGCGTTTGCGGCGCGCAGAAATCTGAGGAAAAAGACGGGCTTTAATCATCTTCCTTTCATTATAGAGATAGGGTTTCCCCCTTTTCTCCAAGGGGCGGATTGCCGCCCGAGCCAAAGTCTTCAGCTCCTCGTCGGTAAAGGCTGAAGTCAGATGGTTCCATTGAGGCGTACAGAAGTACCGAGGAACCCGGCAAGTCATCCGAGTGCCATCCAGGTCAAAACTGATTGATTGGCCCCAGTTCTTGCCTACAAAAAACCAACTGTTTTTCCAAAATTTGTTTGAGGTAGGGAAGCCCCAAACAAACCCCTTCATCTTCTCATCTGTGGTCGGCTCGATCTCGCCCTTGACCACAACATCTTTTGGGATCCACAACTCGGGCTGAGTCGACTGAAGGAAATAAATCCCGATCTTCCCCACCGGCCTCAGCGAATAGAAGTGATGGATCTCGCGAGGTGTGGGAGGTGGCCGCTTCATTCTATGCCACATGTGTCATATGCACATCAAGATACGGTAACTATTCAGGGTCAACTGCGCCGGAGCAAGTCGGGCCTCAGCCAAAAACCATGTAATGAAAGGTTGGAAAGGAAGGGTGACGCCACAAGTGAGCATTGCCCCATAGACCTCCACATGGCCAGGCGGGGGGTTCCATGCAGCCCGACCCTCGGCTGGAATCAGCGAAATCTCGTCGCTGTCCAAATCAAACCGCCGCATATATCTCGTCACCTCTTTAGGGCCGACCACGTTCGGCTTAACGTCATAAATGCATATCTGCTCGGGAGAGAAGGGAATGCGAGCGGTCTTGTGCTCCTCTTCAATGTCGTCCTCAATAATCCTTTGGGTCGCCACTCGGCTCTCCCGAGAATGGGAGTCCTTATAAACTTTGTGAGTACTCATTCTTTTTCCTGGTCTTCTCCTCGGGCAAATATCAGCACAAGCAGAAGGAGAAGAATCTGACCGAGCTTCAGGCTGGTATGAGTAAGGTGGCGATGAACTCGAAGAAGCAGAAGGAATCTTTGAAGCAGGAGGAACCTCAGAAGTAGCAGGCCTTTCTGGAAAAAGTCCAGAAACGTCGGCGTCAGTATAACGCGGCTGATCAAAAAGAGGCTCGTCTAATAACCTATGAACAACCGACGCAGTGAAAGCATCATTTCGCTCAATAGCAATCATACCAACAGTAAAAAGACGGTATCTAGCTTCAGGATCCATGGGAACTAACCTTGATTAGGGAAAGGCAGGTAAATGCAGACAACAGAGGAAGAACCTTCGAGTACAGGCCTGGGGGTCGAAACAGACGATCTCGGCGAAGCAGGATCAAGAAAACAAGTTGGAGGAGAGAACAAAAAACCCAGAAACGCAAGGGACACAGGCACACTTGTTTCGAAGAAATGCAAAAATGGCGGAAAAGAAATAAGAAGGGGAAGTGGACAACCAACATATATAGGCGGCACATTGATTTCAAAAACGAACGAAACCCTAGGAGAAGCATTGTAAAGCGGGAAAATAGAGGGACGTGGGCTATGACGTGGGCTACACGCAGGCGAACAGAGAGGTCGTGTCTCATAAAAGCGTCGTGCCCTAGCCAAGCAAAGAAGGACAAGTGGCAATCGGATAGCATCTTGAGCCGCCAGAGAGCAGAAGCGTCGCCGTCAAGAGATTTCTGATGTGAGTGATGAATCAGATGCGTGCGGTCGCAATCAAAACACGACATTATAAGGCTTCGAATTAAACGAGGATACATTAATACAGAAAACGATAAACGAGGACTAATTATGGAAAAGTGTTAAAATTAAATATTCATCCCGAGAAAACCTGACTCGGCTCGATCGGTTCAAATATTTAAGGGGGTATTGTTATAGGTAAAAATTAGTGGTGAAGGACACGTCATCAACTCGAAAGACCAGGAAAGCAGGAGTCAAGATAAGTCAACTTATAGAGCAGAAACCCCCACGATAACCTACTTGGAAAAGAGAGTAAGTAGTCCGACCACAAACGAAGACGATCAGCTCGGGCAGCAAATCTCACTCGGGCACACTCGGGCACACTTGGGCATACATACTCGGGAATCAATGAGAGTCACCAATATTCATATGCCAATCATAGTCAGCGACCAGCACGTCCACCATAAGCAACGATGTGGACCATTAGAGTTCAACAAGGAAACAAGCAGTTCTCCCACGAATAAAGGAGAAAGAATCTCGTCTAGAACTGGACTCAGCCAAAAAAGGAAACATAATTTAATTAGGACTAGGAAACCGCTTGAGACTTGGGCACCACAACACTAAACCCTAGCGGCCACCTTAAAACCCTAAAAATAACATGTATAAATACCCCCTCTATGCACAAACAGGGGGTACGTGAAAAACAGTGAGAGAGAGATAAAAAGTGTAATATTCTTGTAACCATTTTTGATAGTGAATTTGGCTTCATTGCTAAGGCAACAATCCGTGGATGTTTCTCCAAACATTGGAGTTTTACCACGTAATTGCTTGTTATTTCTTCTTAAATTTAAATCGTTCTCGTTCATAAGCTGTAGCAATTCGAAAATAAATCATTGACTTGGTGACCATCAAAAATCACCGTCAACACTTTGCACAACCAAGGCCCTCTTAAGTCCTCAAGAGAAGAAGCACCAAAGGTAAATTTCTAAGCGCTTACTTGCTTTGAAGATATGTAGTTGCACACACTTACAACTCATGCATATGTTTAATTCTTGTATGTTGTGTATGTTATATGTGTGCATTTATGTTCTTAAAAACACTCTTCATGCATAGTTAAATGATTGCACCTTTGCTTGTTATTTGCCTTTACATACTTAGGCATTTAGGTAGCATTCATTGTGAAGGGCTCTATACAAGCGCTCTACAAAAGTGTTGTACGAACAGCACTCATCTATGACCTAATGGGATTGGGAGAGGCGCTGTACAGACTTGATGCATTTTATTTTGGTTGCTGTACAGGCGTTGTTCATACAGCGACACTTTGTTTTCCTGAGAAGAACAGAGTTGTGGCGCTGTTGGGTCACTCTACAGAAGCGCTGTTCATAGAGCGACAATGAAGAATGTTCTTCATTTTTCCCAGGTAGGGCTATACAAGACGCTCTATGTACAGCGACTCGTACAACGCCTAAGGCAAAAATAAGGTAACTTATCAAAACGATGCCACTCCATTTTGACACCCTATATATATGCCTCTTCAGCATTAGGTCGTTTTAGAGAGTTCAAAATCGGATATTTTACTTAGCATATTTTTCCAAGAGAAAAATTCACTAAAGAACTCATTTTTGATTACTCAAACACTTGTCCATGTGCATCAATCATCATCCAGCATCATCCTTAATCATCTAGGTGTCATCTTAGCATGGGTTTTTCAACACACTTTGCTTGGTAAGTTTTTCACTAATATCTTACATATTTTGTGTCTTTCTTAACAAGATCTCATTTATCATTTGTATGCCATTAGAATATATTTTAGATACAAGATTGAGATTAGTGTATTGATTTTTTGAGAGTTATATTTTGATTGCTATTATTAGGATTGTCCTATCTTATATAGCTATGCTTTATGACATATCATATATCAAAGATTGATATATAAGATTGTGATTATTGTCATCTTTTATCTTAGATAAGCATTTAGTTTAACCTAGCATTACTTGTTTTTTGAATATCATATCATTCACATTAGGTTGTTTAATCTCTTCATTGAGAAGCAAGTCTTGTGTCTACCGGTGAGTAGTGCAAGCAAATTGGAATAGGTCCAATTTTATAGGCCTACGGGTAGTAGTGACGGGTTATAGACCGTGAGAGGTTGATGTCAACCTAGGTTGTAAACGTCATTGCAATTAGTGGATTCGAGGTTCGTGTGTGGCACACATAACAGCCCGTGGTTTTTCATTGTTGAAGGTTTCCACCTAAATATCAAGTGTCATTTATATTTCCGCACCTATACACTTGATTTATTGCTTTGACTAGATTGGGGTATTTTCGTAATATTGACTATTGGGAAAATTGGTAATAATAGTTTAAAATTTATTCAACCCCTACCCCTCTAGATAGTTTTATACACACCGTGAATTATTAGTTTCATAGGAAAATTTAAAATATAGATAAAAATGTAAAATATTGTTTAAAAGGGGTAATTATTGTAATTATTATTATTTTTTTTTTAAAAAAATGTGCCACCAACCATGGTCTGATTTTTTAATTTTATTTTTAAATAAATAATGTTGTTGGCCACTTGGCACTAGTTGACTAGCCAAGTGGCCAATGGTTGGAATTGGATTTTTTTTTTTTTTTTTTGAAAAGAGAACAAGAGGTTGTCGACCAAACTAGCGGCCCTGGCACAATGGCCTACTGTGTTGGCACGGCAGACCAGAAATCTCGGCCCCGCAAGACACAGGCCCTCATGCCGTGCCTGGCACGGCCTACCTCCTTTGCGGGCCTTAACGAGATAGGCATACCAAGCCAACATTATTTGAAACTAGGGCTCAAAATTTATTTGTCACTATTTGGATCGGGTTTTGTAAAAAAGTTACCACATTACTAATTCACGTTTAAAAGACACCAATTTAGGTGACCAGACAAAAATAACCCCATAGTACTTCCACGTCAGTTTTCTTTCATTTAGTTTACAATGACAGAGTTGTGAAGTAGAGAGAGAAAGTCACGTTGAAACCTAAACGATCACTCGAACAGCGATGGAGTGGCGCTACGCTGACGTACTTGGGGCCCTAGAGCTTTTTTTTTTTTCAATTTAAAACCCTCTGGTTGTGTGAATTTTGAATCTTCGAGCCTTTATAAGCTTTGTCCGAGCCTTTCTAAACACTGTCCGAGCCTTTGTGAAGTTGTGTAAAAGGCTCGAACAGTTGAGTAAAAAGCTCGGGTAGTTCATTAAAAGTCTCGGAGATTCATATTTGACAAACCTATTACTATTCATAAAAAAGCTCGGATTATAATTGAAAAGGCTCGGACAGTGTTTTAAAAGGTTTGAACACAATGTTAAAAGGTTCGGAGATTCAAATTTGACAAACCAATTATTATTCCTACAAAAGGCTTAGGCAGTTCATGAAAACTATTTACAAAGGCCTAGAGTTTCGTTGGTTTCCTATCTCTGTTTCCATTTTGCCTTTCATTGTATGAATTTTGCTATTCATAACCTGATAAGATGAGTGATCTTATGTAATTATATGAATGTCGAACTCGTTGGAGAAGAAAATGAACTTAGATTTCAGTTTACAGAGCTTTCCACTTTAAGACAGTTAGAGAGAGAAGTAGATCTCAGACAATTTCAAAGTATCTTCCAAAAATTAAGGTAAAAAAAATAATTAAAAAATGTGTATAGTAAGGTCATTTTTGGAAGTCACTTATTTTGGTGCCTTTTAAACTTAAGTTATTAAAGTGGTGATAGTCTAAAAACACCAACTCAAAAAAGTGACAAAACCCACCATTTCCACTTTGAAACTATACCTTCATATTTTCTTAATTGAAACTTTGATTAATCATAAAAAAGAATCAAAAGTATAATCGTCTTTTATATTTATAATATAATATTTAATTCAAATAAAACATAAAAACATTAAATATCTAATTAATATTAAATACTTTTTTTTTCAAATAATTAATATCAAATACTAAAAAAAATAAAATCGATATTTTTTATTAAATTATTTTCATATTAAAGAAATTGTATGATGTAAAAAGGGTATTTTTGACTTTTCATGAGTCAAACTCTCGGTTCAAGGATGCTGGTTTTTAGAAATTCATAAACTATTAGCACACAATTAAATTGGAAACAGTAACAAAAGTGGTATTTCGTGAAACTTTAATGACTATTTTGGAATTTCGTAATAATATATTAATTAAACAATAATATATATATAAAAAAAGCAGGACACAGAAGTCATTAATGAAAAGAGAGGGACAGATTTCTGACAAGTGTTGGGTATTTAAAGAGCACCCCGCTCTTCAAGCTTTTCATATAGTTATAACATAACAGTCTTCTTTCTCTCGTACAAACGCGAGAGAGTTTCAAAAAAATCGAAACAACAAATCCAACTCCTTTTCAGGTAAACAATCTCTTCTCATTTTCTCTTCAGATCTGTTCTTGTTTTCTCATTCTCATTTTCGATTCGTTGTCTCTGTTTTGCCTGCTCGCGTTTTTTAGTTGTCAATCATGTTTGTTTGCGATGGATCTGACTGGATCGTGTCTAGATCTAATTGTATTCGCGTAATTGAGTTCAGATCTGTTTACGTTTTCATGAAATTTTATGGATTTGGAAGCCTTAGATCAGATGAATTGTAGATGGATCTGAAGCAATTGAATTTTGGTTGGATCTTATAATGTTGTGGTTCCTATTTATATTATTTAGATTTGGAGAATGAATCGGGGTTCTTGTTGTATTACGAATTGAGTATACAAGTTTAGATCTTGAAGAATGATATGCATGCCTAGAGTAGATTTTAATCGAATTATATCTCAATTGCTTATCTAGTAGATTTTAATCGAATTATATTGCAATTGCTTATCTGGTACAAGTAACGGATAACAACATGTTTTGAAGTAGGTAGAACAAGTAATGTTGGATGCACCATTTTTCGGATCATTTTCAATTGATTATGATATTTAACATTATTATGAATTTAGGATAAAAGGAATTCTGATTGATATTGTAGGGATCTTCTTAGTTTATGTTATAAAGCTAGTTTGCCCAGTCTTGATCCATTTCTAGTTTTTCTGTAAGTGCAGATTGGATGTTATGGAAACAACCAGAAATTGGCTTGTTTACTCTGTTGTTTTTCTCATGTATTATATTGTTTGTTTTTAGGTTATATATATTAGGAAACGAAAATGGTGAAGATCTGCTGCATTGGTGCTGGGTATGTTGGTGGGCCTACCATGGCAGTCATTGCACTTAAGTGCCCGTCTGTTGAAGTTGCTGTTGTTGATATCTCTGTACCCCGGATCAATGCCTGGAACAGTGACCAGCTCCCCATCTATGAGCCAGGCCTTGATGATGTGGTGAAGGAGTGCCGGGGCAGGAACCTCTTTTTCAGCACTGATGTGGAGAAGCACGTGTCTGAGGCTGATATTGTATTTGTTTCTGTCAATACCCCAACCAAGACACAGGGTCTTGGTGCCGGTAAAGCTGCAGATCTCACATACTGGGAGAGCGCAGCCCGTGTGATTGCTGATGTGTCAAAATCTAACAAAATTGTAGTTGAGAAATCTACAGTCCCAGTAAAAACAGCTGAGGCAATTGAAAAGATTTTGACCCACAACAGCAAGGGTATCAAATTCCAAATCCTCTCAAACCCAGAGTTCCTTGCAGAGGGAACTGCAATTAAAGATCTTTTAACCCAGATCGGGTCCTCATCGGAGGTAGGGAGACCCCAGAAGGCCAGAAGGCCATCCAAGCATTGAAGGATGTGTATGCACATTGGGTCCCAGAAGACCGCATTCTTACCACCAACCTCTGGTCCGCTGAGCTCTCGAAGCTTGCTGCCAATGCTTTCTTGGCCCAAAGGATCTCATCTGTTAATGCCATGTCAGCTCTCTGTGAGGCAACTGGGGCTAACATTAGTCAAGTGGCTTATGCTGTTGGTACAGATTCAAGGATTGGTCCTAAGTTTTTGAATGGCAGTGTTGGGTTTGGTGGCTCCTGCTTCCAGAAGGACATTTTGAATTTGGTTTACATCTGTGAGTGCAATGGGCTTCCAGAGGTTGCTGAGTACTGGAAGCAAGTCATCAAGATCAATGATTATCAGAAAAGCCGTTTTGTGAACCGTGTTGTTGCTTCTATGTTTAACACGGTTTCAAGCAAAAAGATTGCCATTCTCGGGTTTGCCTTCAAGAAGGATACTGGTGACACAAGGGAGACCCCAGCCATTGATGTGTGCAAGGGGCTATTGGGAGACAAAGCTCGGCTGAGCATATACGATCCACAGGTGACCGAGGATCAGATCCAGAGGGATCTTACAATGAAGAAGTTTGATTGGGACCATCCTCTTCACCTCCAACCAATGAGTCCCACCACGGTGAAGCAAGTGACCGTGGTTTGGGATGCTTATGAAGCAACAAAAGATGCACATGGTATCTGCATTTTGACGGAGTGGGATGAGTTCAAGACTCTAGATTACCAGAGGATATATGAAGGCATGCAGAAACCAGCTTTCGTGTTTGATGGCAGGAACATTGTGGACGCGGAAAAGCTGAGGGAGATTGGTTTCATTGTGTATGCAATCGGTAAGCCACTGGACGCATGGCTGAAGGACATGCCTGCTATTGCTTAAGAAGTGATGACATAGCTGACGGGCTTGCTCAGCCGCGAGGCATTGAGATTATAGATGAATCAGTCAGTTTGATGATCATTTACTATATTTTTTTTTGAAGGATTTTTGTTGTGTCTTGCATTCCCATAAAACATATTTAGTCAGGATAAATGGTATTACCATGGTGGTGAAAGTAAGAGGCTCTTATGTTTTATTTTTATTTTTATTTTTATTTTTTGCCTTACATTGTATTGGATTATATCACCGTTTGTCTGTTACTTGTTTGTTAGAAAACTTTTATTGAATTTTTATTTTATTAAAAATCTCTTCTTATTAATTATTAGAACCATTTGTGTCTTGCTTTCTTATTCAAGCTTCAGGGCAAATAAAATGGTGTCTGGATCATGTGACTGGACTAGTATTTCATTTATTTTGCCGCCTTCTTCGTCAATGAATTATGAACACAAGAGACATTGACTTGTTTGGTATGCATCCTTTATAAAAAAAAAAAAAAAAAAAGTGAGACACTTGTTTGGTTCCAAAAAGGTAGGTCTTCCTGATATGAACAAGTCTTCCTATTGAGCAATCTGAAAATGAATTCTTGTAATTACATCATGCCCTTTTGAGATATCTGATTCTCAATTCGTGTTGTTTTTGTACATACTTTTCATCAAAAAGTCTTTTTCACATTCAAATGTACAAATCACTTTCAAATTATGCAGATCTTGTGTTCAATTCACAAAGTTGTTCCTCAAATAGTATAACATATTAACTACTTGTTTTAAAATCTAATTAGGGTTCGATTTGATTAGTTATATCTCTTGTAATTACTATTCTACCCTTTTTTTTTTTGTAGAACTATGCATTATATTAAATTTTTGAGTTCAAAATCAAACCATTAATTTACGGTCAATCTAATAGTTGGAAAGAATAAACAAATTAAGAGTAAATAATATTTCTCGAGATGAGAATAAATTATAGTTATTAAAGTTATAAATTTAAATTAATATAACTCACCCATTTTTTAAAATTATTTTGTTGAACTAATCAATATTTTGTTTGATATTTATGTAAAGAATAATATTAGACTATTCAAATTATTTATCAAAATTTATAACCAAATAATGTAGTGATAATGTGTCAGTTATAACTTAGAGCATCTCTAATGCAAAAGTGGTTTGCATACCAATAATTGTTGACATGGCAACAATGTCAAGAGACTTGCTTTCTATGTGGCATAAAAATAGATTTGATAGACAATCAACTCAAAATTTGGTCTCCAATGCTTCCGTCTAAAACATAATTTTTTTGATGACATATCCATCTTTTTTCTTGTTTTATTTTTTATTTTATTTCCTTACAAAAATATATGAAAAATTAATGTTAGTTTTAAATGTTTGTTGAGTCAACCTAAAAAATAGCTGTGCAACAGACCGTCTGAAAATGGACGGTCATGTTGACAATGTCTAATATTTTTTTTGCCACGTCAGCTTGAGGTTGAATATGCACGGTTGCATTGGAGACACAATTATTAACATAACGTCTATTTATTCTACGTGGCATCTTTTTTTTTTTTTTTTTTTCATAATCCACGCTTGCATTGGAGATGCTCTAGTAATTTGAACGATCTAGTATTACTCATATAGAAATAATAAAATATTTTATACCATTTAAATTAGTAAAATATATTTATAAGTCATTATTTTTAACACACATAATAGTTAGGCTTTCTCTAACTTTTCTACATAAATCTAATAGCATAAAACAATAATTCAATAATATTCATCTATTAGTTAACTTAATATTTTTTTTATGAAAACATTCTTTTACTCCGAAAACATTCTTTTAAATATAATGAAAATACATTTCCAACATAATAATGATAACACTTTTGCTCACCCCCTTTAAGGGAGGTAACCGTTACCTCTCTCCTAAATGGGTGACATATGTCTATGGAGAGGGTAAATTTGTCCAAACACGGTTATTTTTTTAGACAAATTTACCTCTCGTTGGACACATGTCATCTTTTTGGGAGGAAGGTAATGCTTACGAAGGGATGAGCAAAAATGGATTTCATAATAATAATATAGAATTGTGGAAGCATTTATCCACGTGGCACAATAACTTTCTTCCACGTGGACAGCTCACATGATTTTTTTTCATGAAATTTAACCAGACAGAATCATATCCCGGAATCAAAACAGTGGCAGTGGGTGTAATTCCCGAGAAGATACTGACCTCTTTTTGTACTTTCACTGTTGAGGAACCCAACACACCCAACTTTAAAACGTGCCCTAACTTTACCCAATTGGTACCATTTTCGCAACTCTGAAACTTCGATTTCGCCCCAAAATTACTCACATTCGATCCTTTCTTCTTCAATTCGATCTCGTTTTCGTTCAATTATTTTTTTCCTCTATCGATTGATCCCACTTTTTGTCCTGTCCGTCCCTTCATTTTTATTCTAGGGTTAGGGTTTCCAAATCCTCGTAAAATCTTCGATTTGTGAAGGATTATGTTTGATCTGTGAATATAAGCGTCTATTCTCGCTTTCCGTTGTCGAAATTTATCTGGGCCGTCTTTAATTTCTTGGGTTCTTGTAAAATTCTTGAAACTTCGTCGCGATTTAAAAGAACTTTAGTTCTTTTTCCATTTTTTCTGTAAATTAATAGGGAACAATTTTATATTTGTCCTTCCTTAATTCTGTTGCCATCGAATTTTTATTAATTTGTTCAATAATCAGGGATCTGGATTTCTTCGGTTTCTAAATTAGGGTTCTTCAATTGGCTTTTTATTGATTCAATTATTCAATTTTGTGTTACTACTTCAATTTTTGAGAAGAAGCTTTTTTGTTGGTGAGCACTAGCTCCTACCATTATGTTATATGATTTGTTATATATAAATATATTAACGAATTTATTGAAAATATGATATCTTGATATGTTACTGTTTGTAGTTTTTAGGCCTATTGAATGCTTGAAATTTGTATATGTGAATGCTCTTATATATAGTTTTCATTTTGCAGCTATAGGAAAGCTTACATTGTAACATTGTTAGTTAATTGAAAACTAGTGTGTATACGAAATAGGGAAAGTTGTCAGCAAGGTTAATTTGACTGAATTTAGAGAGATTAAAAGAAAATAGCTTTTTGTTCATTACTAAATATTTTATAGAAAAGTAATCTCTTGTATGAAAAGTGTGTGTGTGAATTTTGTTTAATGTTACTAAAACATCAATTAGCCTTTCTATATACTGTTCATATGTGAAATGTATATTTTATTGATATATGGTTGGTGTTGGGAGACTTCATTTAGATAGTTTGGAAGGTGAAAACATTTTACAGTGACAATGAGTCAATGACACAAGACTTAGTTGCCTACCCAACCATGGGGTGGCGTTGGAAGCTTGTTATGGTTTGGAGGTTAAGATGATGCTGATCTGGATTTTGGCTGATCTGTTGTATTTGACCCTTTGTCTTGTCTTTTGTATTGCTTGCTTATGATAGACAATAAGGAATATGACTCAATAGATTTAATGCTGATGCAAGATAGATGCCTACCATTTTAAGTTGGTGGTAGTTTATATAATACCTATCCATCAAGTACTGTTCAAGTTTCTGTGTGAAATCATAAGTGGAAAGTTTTAAAAGGCAGCAGGGTTCAAATTTCAGACATGCTTGCAATGAACTATATTTTGTTCTTGTAATCATTTTAGCTGCCCAAAAAATGATTGCATTAGTTGTAAGCTATCCCTATCCCTCCTCTGCTGGATGTTAGCGGATGCACTGGGTTAATACTATAATTTTGTTTAATTTTAAATTCAAAACTTTTCGCCTCCTATAGTTGGTAACTACAATGCTATTCCTATATCTTCATGTTTTAAATATTTAAACTTTTATTGCTAAGGCTACTTGAAAATCTAATTGTCGGATATGTTATGTCTTTTTAGTTTTTACACAAGTTATAGCATAGATATCTAAACCCTTTGGTTTGTACTTCTAAATTCCTTAAGACAATGCTGACTTTCAGGGGTAAAAATGATTAACAAAAGATCCTTTCCTGATGAGGATTCGTTCGAGTTTTCTTGTAAGCACCCTAAACAATGGGAATACCCCAATCACCTTGCACCGGTTGTGGATATCATTCCTTCAAATGACGTTCGTCTGAATCCTCATTGTTCAGGTATTTAATTATTATACTGGCATTTATAGTTTGGGTATATTTCTTGGCTGGAGGATTAGGTGTCTTGAATTATGCTTACTGCTTATGGTGATTATGCTGTAGTTTGTTCTGCCATTAATATGCTACAGTATGATCTCTTGGTATGTTGTAATCTTATTTAGTGAACTTTGGGCCGTTTTATACATTGATGAATGTGTAGTGTATGTATTGTGATGGGACATATGCATATATGTTATGAACTTAATTTAACGTGAAGATATTAACTTTTCTATTATATTTTATAACTGAATGAATTCCAATATGAAGGTGAGCACAGCTTCAGCAAATGTCATGACCAGGAGAGGTTTGCATTTAAGTCAGATGCTGAAGCTTCAAATGGGACTGACAAGGAATTCGAATTAGGTACTTCTGGCTGCATTTCCCAGTTTTGGTGGGCCAGTGGAAGCATTGTTGAAGCAGATGCTAACTCAGATCCAGCACTTCATCTGTCACTATTTCCAGAATATTTTCCACCCGGACACCAGCTAAGGACTTTACTTCACTCTGATGAGATCTATTCATCTCTCCTTGATTATCCTCCTCTGAAGCCAGTTTCTGTTGGACCAGAGTATCAAGCTGATGTTCCAGAATGGGGCCTACTGGGTTCAAAGAACACTCCAGATAATCAAGTTGAACCGGTACAGTTGTCAGATTCTGGCCGCTTGGTTGATGATGGTGATGAGGAGAAGCTGATGGGTACTTGTGTCATTTCAATGCCAGATTCTGAAGCTTCTGGAAGTTATTGCTTTGGAAAATGGTGGACCGGAAACGACTGTGAATGTATTGATACAGGTTCTATTAGATGTTTCAGACAGCATGTCTTGGAAGCAAGACAGAAACTTAGAGAGAAACTTGGCCCTAAGATATTTGAGGAGTTAGGCTTCTGTGATATGGGAGAGGGGGTCTCTGAGAAATGGACTGAAGAGGAAGAACAAGCATTCCATGAAATTGTCTTCACTAACCCTGTGTCTATGGGGAAGAATTTCTGGGACCATCTCTCGGTGGCTTTCCCCTCCCGAACAAAAAAGGACATTGTCAACTATTATTTCAATGTCTTTATGCTTCAGAAACGTGCTGAGCAGAATAGGTTTGACCCGGTAAACATCGACAGTGACAATGACGAGTGGCAAAGAAGTGAAGTTGGAATGGAGGAGGAAGATGAGGACTCTGGTGTGGAATCTTTGAATAATCAATTTGCTCCTGCATATTATCAGGAGGAAGATGTAGATGATTGCCCTGGTGATGTTGATGAGGGTGAGTATGATGAAGTTGATGATTGTCGGGATGGTGCAGATGTTGTTTGTACGTTTGCAACTGATGAAGAGGATAGGGGAGATGTTGATGATTTATTAGGACCACATATTAGGAACTCCTTTGCTGATTCTGTTGATGATACGGGATTGCAGCTTTTGGGCAAGATTCAAAACAGTAACCTGGAGGATTATGATATTCAAGATGATTCATGCACATCATATGAGTATCAGCAGGACAAGGTTGATTGCCACGGTCCACTTGTTGCTGGGTGTGATGCAAAGCAGCACAGTCAAGGATCAGATTGAGAGAGAAATATTGGTGGAAGCTTTAGATATCAGAGGAATTGATTTGGTACTCATCAACATTTGGAACAAAGAGGTTTCTTGAGACTATTGTTAAAGGGATTGATATTAGTTATAGTACAGTTTTTGTTCATCTCTGATCTTCCAAATTCAATATTGACCATCAAGGATTTGGTGAGATTGCAAAAGAGGTTTTCCATTCCAACAACTAACCTGACCAAAGATGAGATTTGTTCTGGTTTTGCTTGTAAATTTTCGGAATTGTCAAGGGGAGGCATTGCATCACCATTACTGGAAATTAGATTTTTCAAAAAGGTTAGTTTTTAATCCCTGAGTGTGTCAAAGGAATATGCTCGTGTTCAATCGCCATTATAATCATGAAGACATGAGTCATGCTTTTTTATATATATCAGGACCAGTCCTTGGGGAATAGTTAATTTTGAGAACTCCATCGTGAGGATTTTGATGGAAGTGAGTCTTGAGTTTGTAAAATTTTCAGTTCTTTACTGTGTTATTCCACAATAATTGTTGTTTTTTCCTATTAGCAGTGTATTATTTCTAGCAAGGACTGCCTTGCTACCAATGTTGTTGTAATTTGATAGATATGACAATAAAGTTTTAATTGTATGCATTTTTGCTCTATGAACAGCTACAATATCCCCCCATCCTCTCTGGTTTTTAAAGCCTTGCAGTTATTGTTATGGTTTCTCAACTTTTTTCATTATATAAACATGAATACCTTTAATTTAGATCATGAATTCTTACAACAGCTGAGGATATGGTTCCTCAATTCATAAAAACTTGATTTGAGATTTCTTCCTATTTTGAGTATTTACCAAGCATGGTATCATTTTATGTACAAAAGAACCAAGATAACATGCCCAATTGGGAAAAAAAAAAAGCAACATGTTTCAAGCAAGTTTGTTTTTTGGTTACTAATCATTTCCTACTTCCTAATCAATTACAAGATATCCATCCATTATAGGGCTCGAAATTTAAATAGCACTTTATGGGGTGCCTTTTGGGGAAAAGTCACCAACTTATTAACTTAAGTTTAAAAGGCACCATTTATGGTCACCAGACAAAAATACCCCTTCATTTGTCGCTTTGTGAGTTTTTTCAAACGTTGAAAGAAAAACCTTTGACCGAGAAACGGACGGACAACAGAACCAAAATCCGACGGTGAACCACCGGAACAGTAGTATGTCGATGAGAGTTGAACGGCGAAGCAGAAGGAGTGAGGTAAGCATTTTCATTCTCGTTTTCGAATAAGATTGTGTGTTTGTTGATCAGGTTAGGTTAGGGTTTTATTTTTGGAAAAAAATTTCTTTGAAAACGATGAAGATCTAGGTTTGATTAGTTGAATCGAGCCTTTTTGCAGTTGAATCGTGCCTTTTTGTAGTTGAATCGAGCCTTTTTGAACTTCAATCGAGCCTTTTTGAACTGTGAATTGTAATCGAGCATTTCGGTGTTGTAATCGAGCCTTTTTGTGATGTAATTGTGCCTTTTTGAACTATGTTTTGTAATCGAGCCTTTTGGTATTGTAATCGAGCCTTTTGGTGATGTAATCGTGCCTTTTTGAACTGTGTTTTGTAATCGAGCCTTTTGGTATAGTAATCGAGCCTTTTTGTGTTGTAATCGTGCCTTTATAAACTGTGTATTGTAATCGAGCGTTTGTGTATTGAGATCGTGCCTTTTTGTGTTGTAATCGAGCCTTTTTGTATTGTAATCGTGCCTTTTTGTGCTGTGATCGAGCCTTTTTGTATTGTAATCGTGCCTTTTTGAACTTTGATCGAGCCTTTTTGTACATTTATGTCGAGCATTTTTGTAGTGTATTCGAGCCTTTATGAACTGTTTTCGAGCCTTTTTGAACTGTTTTCGAGCCTTTTTGAATTGTTTTCGAGCCTTTTTGTACTGAATTCGAGCCTTTTTGAACTTTGTATTGTGATCGAGCCTTTTTGTACTGTGATCGTGCCTTTTTGCACTGTGATCGTGCCTTTTTGTATAGTGATCGAGCCTTTTTATAGTGTGATCGTGCCTTTTTGCACTATGATCGTGCCTTTTTGTATAGTGATCGAGCCTTTTTGTATAGTGATTGTGCCTTTTTGTATAGTGATCGTGCCTTTTTGTACTGTATTCGAGCCTTTCTGAACTGTGATCATGCCTTTTTGTACTTATATGCTTTTTTTATTTTTTTATTTTTTTTTGTGAATATGCAGAGGGTGAATCTGAAGGATTTCCTGAAAATCCCTGTGGGAGAATGGTTCCACGGAAAAATTATTCAGCATGACCATGTGAATGACATTACAGATGTCCACAATGCACTTGAAAGTGTACCTGAACTTCTTCGGATGGAAGACCGTCGTCGGTTTACTGAGTCTTGCTTCGGTCATTTACTTCACATGCATCAGGAGATGAATTTTTCGGTTGGAATTGTCCATCGGATGCTGTTGCGCGAGTTGCATCACGACGGCCCGGAAGATGAGATGAGATTTTTGTTGGGTAAGCATACGTTCCGGTTCTCGAAGGTTGAGTTTTGTGTAATCACCGGATTGAAGTTCGGAATCATTCTCGACCCAGCAAGTTATGACATGGTACAAAATGGCATACACGACCGATACTTTCAGGGTCGAGTCGTAGAGAATGAACACCTGAAAGCAGTGCTGCGGAGTGGTCTTTTTGAGCAGCAGTACGATGCGGTAAAGCTGTCATTATTGTTTTTGCTGAACTGGATACTGATAGGGGTGGACGAGAGATATAAAATTCCATTATGGCAGTTTCAGCTAGTTGAGGACTTGGACGCTTTTGATGCGTTCCCGTGGGGCGCATACGTGTATAAGTGGACTATATCTGGTTTGAAGCATGCTTTGGATGGTCCACGGCAGCGGTTCGAACAACGATAGCAAGAACAGGCCACGGATAACACCACTGAGACGTATAACATATACGGTCTAGCGCACGCATTATTGGTGAGAATTTATAATTTGCAGCCGTACTTTAATAGAAAATATTTTATATCACTAATGTGTTATCTATTATGCAGATATTTGCTTTTGAGGTTATCCCGGAGCTTAGCAGCAATAAGCACAAATGTGGGGAACGCAGGGTAATCGAGCTACCCCCTCCACATATTCTGAAATGGGAGTTGACTGCGCGACCGCGGGGGAAAACGCTGGATAAGATTTTCACTGAAAGGGTAAGTATTGATGTTGTTAATGTTTATTATTTTCAGTATGTTTGCAATTACAATGATGTCACTCCGATTGCAGATGTTTGCTCGGGCTGAATTGGTGCCTACGGAGGCTGAGAGGCGTCAACGGTACTATGAAGGCATAGACCTGGGAGGCAGTCTATATGATGACGATGCCGCAGATTTACCTCGTGACCGCCCGGATCCCGATCGACATAGGACTGCCGGACCCAGTGATACAGAGGATTCATATTACGGACCTAGTGATATGGATCCTCAGTATTCTGCACCTTCTGATCTGGAGGGCTCAGAGTCGGAGGTTGACATTGGTAGTGAGAGTCCCACGAGGTCTAGGTGGATACCTTTCAGTCAACCCAGACAACCACGACCTAGACCTAGTGATTCAGACCCGGAGGGTCGCAGTCCTATTCCCGTGAGGCGTAGGCGGGTACGATTCACATTGCCTAGACGGCCTGCACCTGAAGGTCAGCAACCTGAAGGCGTTCAAGAGCATCCATAGGTACATAAGCCTTTTTTTAACCGCATGCTTTACTTTCCATTGACTTAATAGTTTTAGTACTGACAGAGTCTGCAATCCTTTCAGGGCTGGGAGCAGAAATTAGCAAAAGTGATGGATGCTGTCCGAACATTACGGACGGATGTCATGGATGCTATCCAAAAGAATGAAGAGAAAAGAAATTCACAGCATCTGGAGTTGGTGGCTATGATTCGGACGCTACAGGGTCTGACGTCTCAAGGTCCGTCGTCGCAGGGTCCGCCGTCGCAGGGGCGTATGGAGGAGGATCCACCGTTCGATGACCTACCACCTCATGACTATGATGGAGCATTCAGTACAGGCAGGACAAGTACTGATCATGATGAGATAGGGTTAGGGACCAGACATAGGGAGGCACATACTACAGACACAGTACCCGAGCAGCAGGCTCCAGATGCGCTAGGACAACCGGCGGTCCCCGACGATACAGAGACAGCATTATTGGAGCGTATACCGTCACAGGCAGTCACCCTAGACCGCTCATCACAGCTACTGCATGATCCTGTCGATATCCAGGAGCTATCCATTGACCGCACGTTGCAGCGTACCCATCCAGTCAATCCCAGCGAGCGTAGACCTCCGATCGACCAGAGCATAGCCGACCCCTCCAGGCGATCCTCGAGGAGATATTTGGTTCTTCGGATTCCACGGTCGCAGGTCGATCAACGGGGACCGAGTTCCTCCTCAGCTCGCACCGATCCCCATGGTTCGGAACAGACTCCCCCACCCCTAAGGCGTAGAGACTGGATTCGACGTCGAGGTAGGATGGAACGGAGCCGATACACAGACCCCTGTCTACCAAAGAGGGCACGGGTGATGCCGCTGTCGGCACATGAATGGAATCCACATGGACTGGTAGATCCTGAACAGCTTGCGGCGTATGAAGACTACAAGAGGAGCATGTCGGGGGAATTGTAAGTATTACATTCTGTTTATAGTTTTTTTCGACAAATATGTAAGTCAGTATTATGTAACTTTTTCCCTACTTATGCAGACGTGATGTGGATCTGCACGACCCAGTTGGTGTTCCTGTCACTTGGTTCCATCGGTTGCAAACCAACTTAATGGAGTTGGAGGATACGGTATGTTCCTTCCTTGAACTGTCTTTATAAAACTCAGTCACAAATGGTTGAATCCTAACAATACAAACTGTTCAAATTTTCAGCACATTGACGCATACTTGAAGATTGTCCGGAGGCGTCAGCGATTGCACCCCACTGTCTATGGTTCGAGGATCAACATACTGGATTCCCAATTCTTTGTAAGTGTTAATATTATACGGTTTTCGCTTCAACATTGATGTGTTCATACATCTTCTGCCTAATGTTTCGGTTAATTTTCTTTCAGACATTGTTAGATCACCAATGGGACAGAATCGGCACTGGTGAGGAGAGGAAACCCCCATCAGGTTGGTCTGTGTTCAAGCAGACATGGTCCCATGATGAGCTTATGGTGGTCCGTGGGGAGCTCCCGTTAGGGATACGGCCTTAGCACGATGTTGACATTGTGAGTGTTTATTCGAGTTTTGCATCCATGTTTATTCGAGTTTTGATAACACCTTGGAGAAACACCTGCAGGTTCTGATTCCTTGCAACGTTGGAGGTATGCATTGGGTCATGGCCAGCATTGATCTGCAGTATGGGCACATTCTTGTGTTTGACTCGTTCAGACGGGAGGTCCCATTTAGGCACAGGAATGCCCAGTTTGCATGTCTGCGCTATTTGCTACCCTCTCAGCTCTATACGGTGCACTTTCACAGGAACAGACAACCGGGTGACAAGACTTACAAAAAGAGGGATGGGCCGTTCCGGATGTTATTCGTGTCAGCCGACCGAGTGCCCCAACAGGAATTGGGGTATGACTATTTCAAGTTGTTATTCTATCCCAATCGGTTTTGAAATGTATCAATGCTAATGGTTGTTCATGTGGTTAATTGCAGGGGAAACTGTGGTGCCCATACGTTGAGAATGATTGAGTACCTGACGGTGAACAGGGATACGTTCGATTGGACGGAAGCCGATATGCCCATCATCCGGCAAAAGATGGCCATCGAGGTTTATTGTAACTCCAGGATATTGTAGTTGTTGTACATAACAGAGCTGTTGTTAATGAAATTATTAACTTTTTATTTCAAGTTGTTTGCAGTTCAAAGTTCAACTAAATTAAAAAAAAATTTCGAACATAAAATATTTCTAAAATATGTGTAGGGAAAAAAGAACAAATAAAAGTGTTACACATAGCGGAAGCGATACTAAAGACGATTTAGTGACTTTTAAAATTTTTCCTTTTTGAACCTTAAACCCTTTTAATCAATAAACATGCATATATATCAACAAAAGTAAATTACCTCTTGTCGCGTGATCCGATTGACTTACGTCGATGGTAATCCGCAAGACCTTCAATCCGAGCACGAACGTGGATCACCTAGGAGCGTGGTCTCCCTTTCCTTTGAATTACAAACCTGTGAATGGACCAAACAAATACTTTCTATTCTTTGTTAGTCACAAAACAATCAAAAGAATGTCAAAATTATTCCGGTCACTTTTGAGTTCTCAATCTTATGATCGAAACTCGCGTGAACCTAGATCGATATCGTATACACAAGCTTATTGATGTTTAAGCAATTGTATACTATCAAAGAATAATTTTTCACTCCTTTTTGTCTCTCTAGAATAAAAACTCTCTTAGAATTAAGAAGAAGAAGAAAGAAAATAAAAACTCAAGCACCAATACTTGATGTGGCCGAACCCTATAAGAACATATATATAGGTTGGCCGAATTTTTCTTCTTTTTCCTTTAGGGTTGCCGAATTCTATGTAGTATAAGATTAGGGTTGGCCGAATTTCATCATGTCACTTATATAGGGTGACTTAAATTCAACCCTAATTCTTTTTAACTTTATAGACTTCAAACCCTAATCCAACTCTTTTATTTTTATTCTTTTATTTGACTAAATAAAAAAAGACTCCTTATTTGATTAAATAAATAATACTAATTTATTTATTTACTTATCAAACAAGTCTTTTACTTTTAGGAAAGATTTGTTTCTTTAATTAAACAATTAATCAATAAATCAATTAATTCTTATTTAATTAAAACAAATGAAACAAAATAATATTTTTAGGTTAAAACCTTAACCTAGCCGCCCCACTTATATATAAGATGGGCCTAATATTATTTTCCTATTTCATTTAATCCATTGGACTTTAAATAAAAAGCCCACATGTGAACCAGACCCATTCTTACTAAAAGAAACAAGCCCACATGTCTTTCATTAATATATTAATATAATTGAGCAGCCCATTACTTAAATAATGTGCAAATTATATTCTTAATATATTAAATGCAATTCTAGATGGACCCTTAAATTGGTCCGGTAGAATATATCAAGTGATCCATGCAAGTCCGTGTGGATTGGGGATCTTGGCGGGCCATCTAAATTTAAGCTTCAATAGACATAACCTAATCACAATCAACAAATGATTCACTTAGGTCCGATCCATTAATTTTAACTCATTCCACTAAAGAGCTAAAACTGAACTCTTAAATAAAGATAGAAAAGGAAGATGCTCCTCATTCATACCCTAGACAATCATATTGGAGATAGTGTATCCTCGTGATTAATATCAGTAATCGCCAAGAGTTCATAGACCGCCTATAACTCTCCAAGTTACCATATTTACTCATATGACCACGTTTTGAACTTGGATATTTTGACTTGTCCAGAAGCCATGTTTTCAATAGACACTATTGAAAACTCAACGTTGAGATTTAATATCCAATTACCTCAAAACATCCATATGATGATATTATACTCTCATTTAATTAAATGGAGCCACGATGTCCATATCTATAAATGAAGTCCTCTATCGATTAACAAATGAATATCACCAAATTATCGAGGATAGACTATGCGATATAATCGTACTCATTGATAACTCAAATGATATCACTTGCAACCATAAGTCCATCATTTATCTCAGGATTAAGATAGACTCTCCGATTGTCCTGATAATGAAAAAACTATTATCTATTGACGGTTTTAGATAAAGCTTTTCATTGTGATCCAGTTCAATGCACCCAGTGCACTAGATCCTTTTGCTCGAAGACACTCCGATGATTTTAGACTCATCATATCTCATTTGATCCCACTCAAATGCTAGCAAAAGAATTCTACAACTTTAACAAGATAAAGGTGCCCAACCTTTAACTTAAGTTGTGAACAATATTCAAGACTAACTAAAGAATTGTGTCTACCACATACATATCCAGATGTACGAACAATTCTTCTTTTCCCATAGTCTTTAGACCTTATGATTATTTACTTTGACAATTATAATATAAACTATAAATGCTATACGATTTGTTAAACCAGAAATCACTTTATTAATATGAAAAAGATTGTTAATTACAACATTACACTCTTGCTATTGAGCATAATCCTAACAATATGAACATATATCAAAGCATACACAAAGTTAAAAAATACCATATATGAGTATATCAACTGGTATGGTGACTTGTGGAAATAAACAAACTACAGCAGCTAAAATCCAAAACACATGTCTAAAACATAAGCCCTAACATGATTGCATCGTTCGTCTTTTTGTCCTCTCTAGCTGAAACTCGTTGCACTCAAATAAACATCACTAACTCTGGCCTACTGTATATGTTATTATGCTTGTCGTCTAGTGTTGGATAAGCAGCCACGACAGCATCTTGAGCGCCAATATATAAGGAGCAGGATGGAAAAGCCCCTACAGACAGTAGTTTAGCACAACAGCAGCACCCAATGCAACTCTCATCCCTTCAATCGCTTCCATGACAGCATTTATGACGTGGGGTCAAGTCTCCTCTTATAAGACTCCATTCATTCCACGATAGAGTCCTTCTGAGGGCACGTTTGTTTGTTGTGTCCATTTGAATGACAGATGCTGCACTTGCGACGGTATTGTTCGGGTACAATAGTACTGGGACCTTCATTAACCATAGGTGGGTTGGAACACTTCCTGCTATTATGTCCTAGTTGTCCACATCTTCTACACAACTGTGTGGTTGTCCTCTCCGAAGACGAGACATGTCGACCCTCCATCGGGCGACCGGATTGTCTCTTCGTCCTTGGATTTAAAACCACCCGCGCTGCGATGTCGGATGGCACTACCCATGAAGAAGGATGACCAACAGGCATGATAGGAACCGAGTATGCATCAATAAGTGTCTCCCTTTTGTAGTAGTCCGCACATAGAGATGTGAAATCCACGTTCCGCTCCCTACAACAATGAACACAGTTAGATTCACGTTTGGGTACTATAAAGCAATAAATGGACAGAGTCATGTACCTTGCCGCTGCGAGTGCATGTGAACATGGTAAAAAGTCCATTTGGAATTTGTTGCATGTGCATGTCTTCCGGGCTAAGTCAATCGTCCACTGTTTTCCCTTGTGTCTGACGGAAAATATGTTCCAGTCAACTGCATTTACGGTCATATAACCGTATTTCTCGACACGTTTGAGGATCACAAGATGTGCTGCGTCGGTCAATCGATGACGCATTGATCGTGCATTTGTATGACGATCGTGGAACCACTTTTGTAGCATATTCCGAATGAACTCTACCAGTGTCATCAATGGTAGTTGCCATGCAAATTTTAGGCATGAGTTTATGCACTCTGCAACATTTGTGGTCATCAACCTGTACCTTCTTTGGGGGCAATGAACACGGGACCACTTGTGTGGACCAGCATCAATGGCATAATCGTATGCACCCTTGTGCAGCCTACGTAACTCCTCCATGTGGCGATCGTAGTGGATTTGACAGTACGACCTAGCAGCGTTATCCATTATGTCGGCAACATCTTTTCTGTGGAATCGCTTCTTCATATTTTCACCAAAATGCCAGCAACATATGGTATGGGTTGCATAAGGGAACACTTTAGAAATCCCTGCTTCAATGCTTGCATGACGATCGGAAATGAAAACCAGATCATCTATATGACCAAGGGCACCTCTCAAGCACTCCAAAAACCACTCCCATGAAAGGTTGTTTTCTGAGTCACCGTACCCAAAAGCAATTGGATACACCTGTTCGTTTCCATCTTGTGCAGTTGCCACAAACATTGTACCCCCGAATCTTCCTTTCAAATGGGTACCATCAATTGCAATCACAGGACGCATACACCTCCGAAAACCTCTAATTGAGGACCCTAACGACATAAAAAAGTAAAGGAATTTACCATCATCTGCGCACTGTAAATCTGTGATTGTGCCTGGATTTTGCTGTTCCAGAACGTATGCAAAACATGGTAGTAGTTGGAAACTTTCTTCATGCGTTCCATAGGTCAATGACAATGCATATTGCAGGGCATCATGTGCCTTACTGTACATGATTTGGATGCCATACATTGTTTTCATATCGGCGATTATGTCCTTCAGACGCATGAGAAGACCATCGGCTTGTTGAAGTCTAGGTGCAACAACTTCTGCGATTGTGACTGCACTAGCTTGTCGATGGCGACGGTGAATCTCCTCCAAGGGATAGGTGTGTTCGTTGACAAAACTTCTGACTTGAAAGTAAGTCCCTTCTTCTCTCCTCACCGCTCTTAATTTCCACGTACAGTCGTCAATGATGCAAATTAGATGTAAAGTTGTCTTATTGGACCTTTTCACCTTCCATTCAAAGTTCTGACGCATCGTAAAATCGCCAACTAGCCTCTTCAAATCCTTTTTACTCGGGAAAAATTGACCCTTATAAATCATGGTTCTCGGTTCTTGCGCTTCCAAGGTGCTGATTCTACCAGTACCAAACGAGTATGAATTTGCTCCTGGAATAACCCAAGTTGTCGCATTAACAGAATCAGATGTTGTCACATTATAACGGACCTCGGAAGTCCCAGGCATATCTGGTGGTGCAGTGCCACTAATTCCTTCTACACGTCTACCATGTGTTTGCATATGTGCATGCTCTTCATCCGCATTTTGCAAATCATCAACATGTTCATTATTTGCCTCATTATCCACCTCATGGTTCGGGTAATTGTCATTGTTCTGCTCATTGTACTGCGCATCATACTGCTCAATTCGACAACCAAACACATCACCACATTGAGTCTCAGCCGCATCTGCATGGTCGACCACAACTTGTGGGACACCAAACATGTTTCTCCCACCTTCGTTGCCACTCCTTTGGGTGAACACTTGGTTGCTACCACTAAAGGATCCAAATTGTAGGGTATTTTCAGGAGGAGGAATATCATTCCCTAACACATCTCCAGCTGTCCGCTCAATAAGACTGACACATACTTGAGGGATCACTCGATCTTCCCCTAGCATAAACTGGACATCGTCGTCATTGCTTATAAATGTGCGACACGTACTGCCAGGAACCATTGATATTGATGACAAATCAATGTTGTATTTGCTTACATCATAGTTCACAATAGTATGCACGATCGACACCAATTCATCGTAAGTCAAATTCTTTGACACGTACATTCCTCGGTTATCAGATCCAACGAACCTCTGACTTCCGTCGAGTAACTGCTCCCATCGACCGTTGTAGGATATTACTATTCTAACCCGATTCATGAGGCTGTCAAATTAATAATCACAAACCATTAAAAATGACACGATTTCAGTTCAAAAAGACACGATTTCAAAAAGTCACGATTTCAGTTCAAAAAGTTACGATTTCAGTTCTAAAAGGCACGATTTCAGTTCTAAGAGGCACGAATTTGTAGCAAAAAAGCTCGATTCATGACCAAAAAGGCACGACATTTTTTTAAAAAAGGCATGAATGAGGACCAAAAAGGCACGATTTTGTAGCAAAAAGGCTCGATTCATGACCAAAAAGGCAAGAAATGTTTTTCAAAAAGGCACGATTCATGAGCAAAAAGGCACGAATGAGGACCAAAAAGGCACGATTTTGTAGCAAAAATGCTCGATTCATGACCAAAAAGGCAAGAAATTTTTTCAAAAAGGCACGATTCATGAGCAAAAAGGCACGATTTTGTTTCAAAAAGGCTCGATTCATGAGCAAAAAGGCACAATTTTGTAGCAAAAAAGCTCGATTTTGTTTGAAAAAGGCACGATTCATGACCAAAAAGGCACGATTTTGTAGCAAAAAGGCTCAATTTTGTTTCAAAAAGGCACGACAGGTTTTTCAAAAAGGCACGATTCATGACCAAAAAGGCACGATTTTGTTTCAAAAAGGCACGATTCTGTTTCAAAAAGGCACGATTCATGACCAAAAAGGCACGATTTTGTTTCAAAAAGGTTCGATTCATGAGCAAAAAGGCACGAATTGTTTCAAAAAGGCTCGAAAATAAAATGAAAAGTTCTTACGTTATAACAATGGCTTCAGTTTAACAAAATACTAAAATGCTCGAAATATTCAAACAAGCAGGATCAAGAAATATTACCTTATTTTATTGAAGAAGAAAGTCGGGGCAACACCTTGAACTTTTATTTGTAGAGAGACAGAGTAACTGAGTTAAATCTTACTGACGTTTTTGTTGCAAGTGTGGACAGAGAAAAGACCAAACAGAATAACATAAATCATTAACTAAGGGCAATTTTGGTAGTTCACCATAATAGGTGCCTTTTAAACTTAACTTATTAAACCACTGACATTCTCACCAACTCAGTTTAAAATGGTGACAGATTCCACCATTTCCACTTCTTACTAGCTGATTAAATGTATCATGAGGAATCTTTCTCACAACCAAATAGAGAGCTTAAGCTCACATTACTTAAATTGGTCAAAAACCTCTTTTAAATTTAATTTGTTAGAAACCTCATTCACAAGAGAGTTGTTGAAATTTTCTTTAAAAATGTTGATGAGTAAAGGATTTGACCAAATGAGTAAAGTGGGCATATTTTAATTCTTCATGTTAACAATGACTTAAAACTAGAGAAAAAGTGACCAACCTTTTGCTTGTAAGTTGTCATCATGCCAAATTTTGGCATCATATTGTGAAAATTTACTTACAGAATTTCTTACAATATATATTCAATTAGTTAAGTAACTACTAGCTACCTATCATGTCTTTCCATCACTCCTGATCAGCTTCAAATTTAGATGCACAAAAATCTCAACATTTTGTTATTCAATAATGCAATTTTATCCAAGTTTAGTGTCCAAATTTAATGCCAAAATGAAGTGGCATCACTATAATTTATTCTTTTAAATTGTATTAGATTTGCATGATTTAAATGAATGGATTACAGTGTTGCCACATCATTTGGAGATCAGATTCAAATTTCTACCAAAACTCACATCTCCATCTTTTCATCACTAGACCCACACTTCCATCTCCCACATCTTCATTATCATACACCATTCTTACATCTTCTCCATCTTCACTACCAAACCCAATGCCTCCTTACCTCATACTTTTTTTTTTTACAATTTTTTTTTAATTTTTTTTAATTTTAAAATTTTTTAATGTATAAATTGGACCATCGCTCCATCTCGCCAGAGATGGAGTAGATCTCTCCATTTCCAGATTTTGTTTTGTTAAAAAAAATAAAAAATTCAATTTATTTATTTATTTATATTATTTTTTTTACGGTGTTTGTGATTGATGATGTAAGGGTTGATTTTTGGTGTTCAAGTGGTGTTATGGTATGATTTTTTTGGGTTTTGGTATTTGAGAATGATGATGAAGTTGGGATGATTTTCTAGTATGATTTTCGGTTTTTAGGGCTGATTTTTTCTAGGTTTTTTGTGTGGGTTGTATTTTCTTTTTTTAATTTTTTGTTTTGAATATGAGATGGATGAAGATAAAGGAATTTGTTGTGTTTAATATATATATATATATATATATATATTCATTGAGTGTGGGTCCCACAACAGGAATCAGATAGATGGTGATGTTAAATCCACCTATTCTTATAAAGGGTAAACTGATTACTGTGGGTTTTACTTTCCTAGGTTTAAAAAAAAAAGGGTTAATTGCAGTAACATGCCCTGCATTTCTTAAAAAAAGCGAAAAGATAGAGTGAATGGTCATGAGGACACCATTTGAAGTTTATGTAAAACTTCAATGGAACTTACACAATGAGGAAGCAGCGATTCATTCTCTCATTTTCCATATTGGTCACTTATAGCACACACGGTATGAAACGCGTGTTACAGTGAATTTCATTCTAAATAAGAATGCATATGTCTTTATTTTATTCAGTGTACAGATCTTAGTCTAGTCACAACTCTTGTGACTAACCCGAGTTCTTAAAAGCTCGTCTCTCTCCGACGCCACATTAAGACCTAATATCTGGCTTGATCAGGTATCAATGATAATGGGGTCTATCACGATCAGTTCTAAAATATTTGTATATTTATTGTGAATCTCATCTTCCAGTCAATGCGACAAATTCATATACACTAGCTTCGCGAGAATATATCCTACATATTCTCTAATATATATGTGTCTCATCTCAGCCTGCTATCTCTGCAACTAAGGCGACCGCACGTGTAAGAACGCCGGTCTCAACCTGACGGCATATTTCTATTACATTATGTGCGTAATTATGCTAGCATAAATAGTAATTTCCTTACTATTAAAGTTATGTCACAATCCTCTCAATCTAGGATTATATTGGTATACATTAACCAATCTTGTAGCATAAATTCTATTGGGCCTTGTACATATCACAATTTGCCACACTTTCAAGGTATGTCATAATCCTCTTAATCTATGATTATATTGGTGTCCACTCACCAATCTTAGACTAATGATAGACTTTCTACATATCACAATGTACATGAGACTTTGTATAGTACTAACATGAGGAACTTGTCATCAATTCCTTGAAGTTATGGAGTTTCAAGGTACATAATGAGGCTAAGAGTTTGTGATTTCATAATAGGAGTATCTATGAGCTTGAAATTGCTCATTTTGAATCAACTCTCACTCCGAATATATAAGCCACTTTGCTTATATAAAATCTCAATAAAATTTGAGAATTACCATTTCATTATGGTTTTACAAACCCTTCATTATTTCTAACCAAAACATATAGTCCACAGATATAAATAATATGAAAATTATCTTTAACCTGTTTAGTGTGCTTACCATGGCTATCTTTTGTTATCATTAATCTGTAAGACATTACAGCTTGATGAAATCAAAAATACCACTTACTAGAGGATTGTTTCAAACCATACATTAATTAAACAAGCACACTTGTGCGCTCTTGGTCTTTTGAAACAAAATTTACAGGATGTTCTATGTAAATCTCTTCCTCTAGTTCTCTATCAAGAAGTACAATATTTACATCCACTGATGTAATCTCATGTTCATGTGACTATTGCTAGAAAAATGCGTATGGAAGAAAACTTTACTTCCAGAGAATAAGTTTCTTCACTTGCAACCAATTGCGCCTTATACCTTTCAATAGTACTTTCTGCCTTATGTACGATATGTGAAACCCATACGTTCACAATGGCCTAATGACCAGGCGGTAAGTGAATTAAGTCCCGAACATGATCACTTTTCTAGACTCCATCTCCTCTTCCATTGCTTTTATTCATATATTCTCTTAGTAGATAGAAGTGATAGCTCAATTCTAAAAAATCCTTGGCTCATCACTGTCAAGTGAAGTAATCATTAAATCTTCCCATTCAATCTCCGAATGATGTCATGGGATAATTTTATGATTATTTCGACGAGTTGGTAAATTATCACGGTAGTTGATTCAACAGCTGTTTCACTCCCACTAGGGATGAAAAAACCATGTGGATTTCTACTTCCACTAGGGTGTAGACTTCCACTCCCACTAGGGATGGAAGATCCATGTAAAATTCCACTCCCACTAGGAATGAAGGATCAAGTTAGGTTTTAATGTACTGCCACTTGCGTATTAACATAGATCATCCAATTCCTAAAATCAGATATCTATATTAAACTCGCTTCTACTAAGAAATTCATTCTCTAATAATGACATCTTGTGATTATAATTCAGTCACACTTCTATCTAATTGTACACCATCATTTATTTATCCTTTGGAATGCACAGAATATCAAACAAAGATACGATTTTTTTCTTGCATCTAATTTCTCATTTCTAAGATGGATAATAAACACAACCTACATACCCCAAGGGTTGTAGATTAGTCAGACTAGGCTAACTACCTGTCTATAATTCATAAGGTGTGGAAGTGTTTGATCTAGTGGAACATGATTCAGTTGGCAGCAATCAATTAAGCTATCTTCTAGTAAGATACTAAAAATTTACTTGCGCCATCACAAACTTAACCATTTCCAATAGTATTTTATTTCTTCTTTCCGCTACACTAATTTGCTGCAAAGTCTTAGGAATAAATAAATATCTTTCTATATTTTTCTTGCTAAACAATTCCTTGAACTGTTCAGAAAGATATTTATGTACTCAGATTACTTTTTAAACTCAAAAGTTTATTATCTAATTTGATCATCAACCAAACAATCTATTGCAATCCAATGCTTTAGATTCATGGTAGATCAAATATACATAACCGAGATGTCTAAAGATATTAATGAATGTAACTAGATATTAAAATTTCATGTCTAGCCTTTACACTCATTCAATCACAAATGTTTTAATGAATTAGTTGCAATGGTTCATAACCTAGTTCTTTACTGAATGGTTTTCTAGTTGTTTTTCTTGCTAGATAATTTGCATGTCTTTTTAGATAAATGAGTCCAATTAGTCCTCTTTGACTGATATACTCATTCTATCTAGTCCAACAAGACTTAATTTAGCATGCTAAAATATCAGCATCATCACCATTTCAATGATTGAAAAACAAATATTATTATAGCCGTCCAAACTGACGTATAATATCATGAAACCATTAATCAACTATTAAGTACCATATGGATATAATTTGCTAAAATAATCTTCATACAATTATCATGATTATTAACGATAACTCAAATCAATGAGGACAACCGCGGACACTAAAACCCAGTTAGATCTCAAGTGTATATTAGAACATCATGGAGTGCAAATTTAAGCTACCATGCAAACCCAGTTTGTAGGTATTTAACTCCAAAATTGTTCTAACACATATACATCTTGCTTCTAATAATCTAACTTTACTCAACGTATGCTTTACAGTTTCTTATTGGATGGTATATCTTCACTTATCCACCATCCACAAAGAACGAGATTTAGAAGGAAAATACCTAGCCATAAACTTTAGCATAACTTAACAAATTCTTGATTTTCAGGTTTTATGCTTTTCGACTCTATGCATTCACGAGCGAAAAAGACCCAGCTTGTCACAATTGTAACAAGTTATTTTAGTTTTGTCCTTCCTCAATTCGTTATCCCTCAACTTCTTGCATATTTCAATCTAAGATTAAGTGGCTATGACAAGATTCTCTTCCCCTTTTGAAAATATCTATTTCCACTAATATGCTCAAAACTAAAAGTTTTGTACAAGTTGGAATCTTTCATATAAAATTGGCTAGGAGCCTAAGCCGCCTCTTTAAGCGCTCATCTTCTACTACCGAAATGACGCGATCAATACATGTCAGATTAATTTTATATATACCAACTATCAGATGAGATCAGATCGTTTAGTCGGTGTATCATGTTTTATATCCTTATTGGAGGCTGCCACTAATTTTGGCGCTTCTTATAAGTACTCAAAACTTGATACCGTACCAACTAAAATTTTAGTACTCAAAATACTACTAAAATTTCCATTCAAGCTAAAATCTGAAAGGTAAACCACTTTACTTAAATCCTATTGTACTTGTAAACAGGCTACTATTTAAGATACTCCGTAACATAATTCGAGTAATTTAACTTCTAGCTTGATAAGCCTCCACATCTTGTATGTCGAGCAAATAAGTACTATGCCGAGGTTCAATCATGATTCATGTTATAGTCTCAAGAGCTTCTTACTCTTAAAATACACTAAATCTTATTGTATCTATTCCCTAGATTACACGATTTAGTTTATCACTTTCAAATTGGCCACAATATTTTAGATATATAATCTATATCTTATGCTAATCTATGTAGAGACATACAATCTACTATGCAAGCATATTAACTTCCAAAAAATACACACATTTAATTTTGCTGCAAACACAAACTGAAAATATGATAAAATAATTTAAGGTATAGAATCGAAAAGGTGGTCAAGCGTCTAATCATCTTCCATTTCCAAAAAATTAATTATCATAAATTCAATACTTTACGCAAAATTCTAATTCTAATATTATACTCAACAATTTAGAATTCCCAAAAACAGGTGATCATAAATAACAGAAGAATACAATGTACAAGTCCCTAGAAACATTTTACGGTCAAACCGATTCTTACTACAAAGTAAATAAACCAAAAATATTTACTAGAGAATGGTTTATAAAATATTAATGCTTTCTAAAATATGGGGCGTTGCATGCTATTCATTCTTACTTCTCATATTCATATTGATCACCACTGAGAAAGAGTTTTAAGTCTTCATAACTCATTTAACTGCCATTTTCTCGAATATTGGTCCTTTATCGCGTGTGCAATAACTCATGTGCCTAGCACTATGAATATTCAATGCGGATGTAGTAGATCGCCTCACATTCCCAGGAATGTGGTGCTCCTCTACGATTTCTAGTTCATACGCTATTTGACCAAAATACATTGTGGTACCTTACTCTAGCTTTTCCAACTTTATAGATCTATTAACTCTTCGGGAAATTTCATTAAAAGACTATCCACTGCATCTCTCCACATAAAAAGCACGAGTCCAAATTGACTACGGCTATATGTCATTAATAAGATTCATAAGATCTTCTCCATTAAGACATATGAGAAGATGCAGATTTATTCTAAAATTTTCTAAGACATTTAGAAACTTTTGTCTTTTAATAACATTGTACATTTCCAGTGTACATACTATAAAATTTCTTATTCTTGATTGCATAATTAATTGGATGGAGAATTCTAATCGAAGGTATTTCCATATAGCTCCCATTGAAGCTAACTTTCGGTGATCAAAATTTTCACAGGAAAATTCCATGACCATCAGAAAAACAGTGCCAAAAATTCCTACTGGAAAATTCCACGGTGGCTGAAAATGCCACTGGAAACCATCATTGGAATCCATACCGAAAATTGTAATTGGAAATTGCATTAGAAATTACATTGGAAATCGTGTCGAAAACCGTAACCAAAAAACACATCGGAAACTATCACCAGAATCTTTGTCAAAATCCATCCCCAAAAACATACTGGAAACCGTCATTGGAATCCACATCGAAAAAACTATCACTGGAAACCGTAACCAAAAACCTTATTGGAAACCATCACTGGAATCCATCTTGGAAACCATGATTGGAAACCACATCTAAATCCGTCTCTAAAAAAATCTGTTAGTGGAAACCGTGTTGAAATCCGTCATTGAAATCCGTGTCTGGAATAGTCATTGGAAACCACATAGAAAACCGTAGTCGGAAACAGTATTCAAGAACTGCTTCGAGAAAAAACCTTCGCTGGAAAATCTATAACCGGAAACCATTTCTAAAACCGTCACTAGAAAATCTATAATCAAAAACTACTTTGGAAACCTTTACCGAAAAATCCACAACTGGAAACCACTTTGGAAACCGTCACCGGAAAAACCGCAACCAGAAACCACTTCGAAAACCTTTGCTGGAAAATCCACAACTGAAAACCACTTCGAAAACCGTCACTGGAAAATCTGTAACTAGAAACCACTTCGGAAACCTTTGTCGGAAAATCCGCAATTGGAAACCACTTTGAAAACCTTTGCCGAAAAATCTACAATCGGAAACCACTTCGAAAATCGTCACTGGAAAATCCACAACTGGAAACTACTTCAAAAACTGTCACTGGAAAATCCACAATCGGAAACCACTTCGGAAACCGTTGTCGGAAAATTCCTTTGTTTTCTATGTAACACGTAGCATATTCATAGTGGAACACATGGCTGATCCATTGCCACCTGAAAAGCTCTTGACATGTGTCACTTTCTTACTAGACCATATGTCTTATGTTTTGTCACATGCACAAAACCTTTTACAAGTGTCACTCTCTGAGTGAAACATGTGAGTGAAGCATAGCCACATATATAACTTCTGTGTCATCCCCAATCTCACCGGAGGCGTGTGTAGAGCACTCTCTGCCTTTTTAATGTTTCTCGATTTTGGAACCACAACCATTCGACTCGTATTGTCACGGTGAATCCAAAAATGCCAACGGTTATGATTTTTGGGTTAGAGGTGAAGCGCACTCTCCGCTAATTGGTACGTGGAACATGTTCTTCACCCAAATTCAAACTCAAAACAAGTTTCCAGATTTTAATCTTCAACAAAAATATTTGAAATCATTTTTCTCCCTCGATTCATATCCAAATTATGCTTATGACCTATCGTTGGAAAGCTCTCGGAATGCTCTATCTAATGGTACCATGATCGCAGAGAAATATAAAAACATGACAATGAGGTTTTAGACCCTACAAAGTCATGAGTTTCTTAACTTCAATTCTTCAAAATTCTCCAAATTTTGAAGTTTATACATAACATGCATTTCCAGAACATAATATAACATGTATAAGCATACATATATTCTAGAAAAAGGAAATTAAACACTTGCATGTGTGTGATGCCATTAGTGTTCATTTATTGTTCTACAAACAAAAATAAACAAACATCATAACATGGCATTCTTCTACCAGAATACAGTCCCAAACATGTGCTCTGATACCAATGAAAGTAAATTCGATATAAACAACAAAACGAATTTGGATCATTACCGTTCACCATATGGAAACCCGAATATCTACAGCGGAAGCGGATCACCGTTCACCATATGGAAACTCGAACTCTACAACAGAAGCGGATCAAACACCTGGGATTGTATCACCGGTCTGAGGACGATCACGGAATCGGAAAGCCCTTCTAGCCATAATGCATATACCCACACTTTGATTGAAGATGGGAGAAAATTCTACATATTTTCTACACATCTATTATGTGTTACTGTCTATTAAGTGTCTTTGTGTTGCACACATACTTCTTTCAGTATTGCACTCACAAAGAAGCACTCCCTCTGATGCTTACACCGAAGCACACACTCTCTTGTTTTCTATTGCACACATCTCATGCATATTGTTCATATGCACTTCACAGCCACACACTCAACACATTCACGTTATTGCATGTCATCTTTTGTTGTGTGTATCAGTTTCTTTTAACTGATGCAAAAACTGCTCATAAAACTGCCATGCAGTTATATGTATTTGGTGCATGGGATTGGGCTTGGTGTACATGGACTTTAGGCTCTCCATGTATTGCTTATCTTGGCCCACTTGGGTGTATAATGGGTCTCCAACCCATACTCAAATATACTAACAGCTCCAAATTCTTTTCTACTTCTTTTTAATACAACAAAGTTGTATGCACACGGAAGCTTAACAAATGAATTGCTTTAACAAGACAATATGAGTTCAATTACACAAGTGTTAAAAGCAATACAAAGTATAGAAGTAAAGAAACTTAAAGTGAAACTTGACAAAAGTATTTTTACGTGGTAAACCTCCGAAGAGGAAACATCCACGGGTTGAATCCATAACCACCAGCAACACCCAATTCACTAGTTGGAAAGAAGTACACTCTCAAAAGCAATCAAATCATATGAAACGCTCTCTCTTGAATATCCTTTCTATCCTACCCTTAAGGCCTCTTACTAATGAAAATTTGCCTCAACTTTCTAACCGAGACAAATCGCTTGCCTCTAGAAAGCCACTCCCTATCCACAAGTGTCTAGGAAGATTTCCTTGCTTGGACTTACTGAAGCCACATGCTTTTTGCCATGACTTCCCTTGCTTGACTAATCTGAGCCTCTTGCTCTTAGTCAAGACTTCCTTGCTCTATGTTGAAGAATCCACTCCAACAAGAGACTTCCATCTTTTGCAAGGCAATAAGATCTAAGTGATGCAAATGATGCAAATACAATCAAATAGAGAAAGTAGATCACAGAAACTCTATGAACATGCAATTAGATAACTAGAATATGTTTTCAACACTCAATCACAAAGTTATCTAGAAATCCAATCATGTGAATAAATAAAAGCTAGTTTAGAATATTCAATATCACAATAAAAAATCCTAGTTCTTAGATAATGAAACTAAACCTAGAAATCAACAATCAAGCTCATCATACAAAACATTTCTAGAGACAATTTCATGTGAATCAAGTTTAGCTTTCAAATATGTTCAATCAAAATCACAAAAAGCTATAACTCGAAAATCAATCAAACAAGTCTAAAATTGGAATCAAAATCATTCTAAACATTTTTCATCAATCAAGTAATAAGATCCATCAAGTTGATCATAAGAAAAATGGAGAGAAGATCATTCACATACAAAAGATGAACCACGAACTGAAGATCAAATTTCTGCGAATAATTTGGACATCTTTTGACCTTGAAAATGCTTAGGGCTTATTTCTCTCTTCAAGACCAACGATTTCGGTTGTTGAATCACTTAATTTGGAGTTGAAATGAGAGAGATATGACAAAAACAAAATTGGAAAAGTTGTGAGAGAGTTTACACGGGATTTAAAATATATAGGGAGGGAAACCAATTGGAGAAGATGAAGGGCAAAAGGGTAAAAGAGCCACCGCCTCTCATGCTTCCCGTGGAGGTCCGTGGCCACCACGGGGAGGCAGAGAGTTGTCTCTCCCGTGGTGGCCATGCGCCTCCACGGAGAGAGAGAGGTTGGTTGGCCCTTCGCTACCTCTCTTCTCCTTCGCTCCCTTCGCGTATCTCTCACGTTCTTTGACCGCTTTTTGGCCTCCAAACTCCGAATTCGAATCTGCTTTCGGATTACGAACCATAACTCAATTGTGCATGAGGAAGACTATGAAACTTTGACCAAAGGTTATGAATTCAACTCGATACACAACGACGAAGACAATGCATTGTAAGAGAATGTAAAGTAAAGTAGCGTAACTTCCTCGTTTGAACTCGAAATCTAATGAGTGAGTAATCAAAATGACCGGAACTAAACAAAGAATCATATAAGTACATATTCAAGTTCAAAACAACAAAACCCAAACAAATAAACACAAGATCACACAAGCATGCCATTTCCTAGAGATAGTCCTAGAACATGCAATTCTACAATGTTTGTCAATATAAGACTAATGCATGTCCACACTGTAGGAACCTAGGGTTACAAATTGCACAGCAGAAGGGTTTTTAAATTTTTTTTAAAGCAATCATAAACTAACCCGTTTGTACAGTAATAATTAAAAACAATAAGACGGAGAAAAAACTATTTCATACTAATGTTTGTAGGCTCCTTCTTCTTTTCGATTTGCTTCCTAATTTGAACCACAAGATCTTCCTGGCTATGACCCGGGATTGGTAACGGCGTGTGGGCGTGTCACGGTACTCAGGAACAAGGAGGATGAAGGTAGAAGAAAGGAACACAAAACAACCCCATTGTTTTGTTTGCAGGAGAATTCGGCCACCCTATTAAAAACAAGAACAAAAAAAAAAAAAAAAAAAAAAAAAGCTTTTTTTTTTCTTTTATTTATTTATTTATTTTTTCGTTGCCGCACACCCTCTGTCTCTTTTCTTTCTTTTTGCGTGAATTTGTGTTGATTAAAAAACATATATCAAAACTAATCAATTAAATCATTTTAAGATATCTGATATCTTTAAAGATATTAATTAATTTATTTGATTTGATTTTGAATTCAAACTCTTTTAAATTAAAATTTAAATATTTAATTTAATGAAAATAAAATAATCAAATTATCTTATCTTCATTCAAAATTAAATATCAATCAATACCCTCCATCTAATGATTAATTACACAATTAAATAATCTAATTATTTAATTAACATAATCATTAATATTCATTAATTAAATAATCTCATTATTCAATTAATTCCCGTATAGACACGTGTCACTTTCGTAACATAAATAATTGGACAATCCAATTAATTAACCGTGACCCTTGTTACCTAAATCGATCGGGTTAGCAAGGGGACCTAATGGACCTACAGTGTTTTGAGCTCCAATAATCCTTAGAAATAATTAATTAAACTCTTTAATTAATATTTCATGATTATTAACTTCGGTGTTATTCCACTAAAAACCTGAAGTTGCACTCTCTTTGTAGACGTTTTTACACAAACCAATAACTCTTGGTGTCCATTGATATAACTATTACATATGGTATGATCCTCCACAAATAGTTCATAATTAGAGTTGGGTCATAATGTCTGTTATACCCCTCTAATTATATCTTTCCATTAAGTACCATTGATTCTCTAATGAACAATAAATCCTACATTCCTTACGGAATTAGGAGAGTGCTCATATTGTTCAAGCCCCAAATCAAGCTTTAAGGGAACTACTATCTACTTCTCGCAAGAAGGAGTGAATTCCTCAATTATGTACAAACCTTCTTAGCCACAAGCTAAACCGTGATTCCAACATACGAAGTTATTGACCGGGAATGCAACTCCAATCTCACCCATGGCATATCAAAAACCACGATCTAACCTGAAGGAGTCGATAAGACACTCAGGATTAAGATCACCTATATATAGCCATCGTTTGTTGATATATATGAATCTCATCTTGTAATGGATCTTGGTGAGAGATTCATATAGATCATGGCCCAGTCCTATATGTTCACATCATATAAGGTGCCTCCATTCTCATATCACCATATGAATAGTTTAGGTTAAGACCATCGTACATTACAGAATGGACCGCAGTTGTAGATTAACCACAAATAAAGTACCCAACTCTATTTGTTATCTACGGACTCTTTAGATTGCTCATCTCAAACTGAATACCTCTGTATATGACACTCTTATACTCAGTTAGAGATTACATCCAGCAATCTTGGATGTTAAGTACGCATGTTATATATAAATGTATGAGATAATTTGAATTAATAAACTACTTCTTTTATTTATGTTCAATTCACATTTACAAATTACAAGCTTTAGGGTAAAACCCCCAACACATACTTCAACAAGTGTGTGAATATGTTATTCCAAATGTAGCACAACGATGTAGGGACACATATGAATGCAATGTATGTGTGTGCGATTAGCACAACGAAGCAGGGACACATATGTAATCAATGAATGTGTGTGCTATTAGCGTAACGATGCAGGGACACAAATGTATGAATTGTGTGTGTGTGCACTTACGCCTTGGAAGAGAGAGAAGTATCTTGATACATTAGCATCCAAGTAAGCGCATTTCCTTTTGAAGACGATATTTGCATGAGAAGTTGCTTTTCTCCTTTGAAGCACAAATCAACTAAGAAACACCTAAGCAACTAACAATTACAAATAAAAAGAGTTTTGCAATGGAATCAAGCCAACACAAATCTAGGACCTTACAATTGGGTCACCCAAAAAAATAAATAAATAAATAAATGACAAATTAAAAAACTAAATTAAAATAAAACTTAAAAAATGTATAATTAACATGCACTTAATTTTTACCACAATTAAGTTGCCCACGTATCCTCTTGGGGTTTAGAAGAATCAAAGGCCACGTAGTTCTCTTACCTTTTATTACAGGTTTGGTGATAACGTAGATTAATTGTTGTCATGATCACCTGTTCCACTTTTAGGTTGGTCATCTTTGAAGAAATCGTAGGGTTCCTCTTGATTGATTTCTTGTTGTCTATTTTGTGCCTTCATCCAATCATCAACACAAGCTTGTATCTGAATTGATTTTGGACTCAAAAGTGAACATCTTGAATTCAAAATATTCTCATCAGCGTTGAACTCTTGTTCCATCGCCATCGCCATCGTAGAAACTGGTGTTGAAAGAATTTGTTTGATTGTCATAGCTGATCATGCTCAGAATGTTCACATTTAACGCTCATTTACTTAGCTTTTGTAACCGTTTTCCGAGCCCTTTTTGGTATTTAATAGTGTAAATAAGTGTATTTCAGGTATTTCAGCTCATCAGGGGTATTTTGGACCAAACTAGAGAAAAGTAGCGAAATCAGGGCAAAAGAGGGCAATTTCGTAATCATGGAGGATCATGGGTAAAAGTGCAATTCTACAGATATTATTGTTTATTCGGTGATTAACGAAGAGTGCAGGGGTCCATTATGTAATTCGCCAGCCAATGCACAGACGGTTGCCACGTCGCTTAAGTGGGATGACGCCGTTTTGGGCCTCTTTCAGCACGCGTCAGCGTGATGTCACGCGTTTTCTTCATACAGACTGGGTAGCACAGACCCGCGAACCCGAGTTGTAGACCCGTTGACCTGGTTCCGACCCGACACGCCACCCGACTGTTTTCGACCATTTTCGGTGATGTTTTCGGCCGTTCTCCTCCCAGAACGACGGTCGGAGCTTCCCCGGTCAGATTCCCACCATTTCTAGCCTCCCATGCACGTGACCTTGCTCTCCACAAACGCCTCAAATCCTTCAAACCTCGCCGAGTCCACACTTCAAGGTCCTTCCAGCGGCTTCTTGCACACGAGAAACACGTCCAAACCCACAGAATCTCAGCGAGTTCATGCCGAGAGAAATGTCCCACGAGGCAGAAGGTATGAACTCGCCGGAAACCTTCCATTTTCACCGCGACTTCACGTCGGCGAGAACAAACCCGCTAGCCAGATTGAATGAAGTCACCGGAACACCTGGGAAGGAAGGAAGGAAGCTCGTCCTACTTGCTCTCCATTCACATGAGCTTGTCCAAAAACCCTTACCACCTTAGATATTTTGAGATATTTTGGATAACTTACCTTAGACAACTTCCTTACACTTTTACTACACCATACATATTACACACTACACTACACTAGAATTATTAGTTTTTTAATTTACCTTAGTTTTAGAATTAAGAGAGAGAATAACTCTCACAACTTTAGTTTTGTTTTCTTATCATTTTCCCATCATTTTCTAGGTAGCCAAACACCACTTTGAGTTACCTAGACTTGATCCTTTGGAGTTGCTCTAGAAGGATATTTTGCTTGGATTGCTAGGAGGAGTCTTCTTGCGCAAGAAACGAATCCGGATGGGTTTGTTTAGCTCTTCTTTCGTATTTTCATGCTTTTATACTTCTATGTGTAACTAAACTCTTTTGTTAAGGGATTGATGTAATTCTTGTAATTATACTATTGATTTAATCAATCTATGTGTTACTTCACTCTTTAAGGCTTGTATGTGTGTATTATGAACTCTAATGATATAATATGTGGATGACATGTCTTGCATATGCATCTATTATTACACACTTGGTAGTTGATTTCATGCATAGAGTGTCCTACAATATGTATGAATGTTTCACTAACTATTTCATAGAGATATATCTAAGTAATTCATGATTGGGTTAATTAGAAAATCTCTACATCACTATTCCTAAAATTCTCTCTTGATCACTTGTCTATGATATTAGATAATGTGTAAGATGATGGATTTGGTGCTTAACATTGTTGATAAATGAAATACATGCCTTAGAATGTTGTGAATGTGCTTAATAAATGATTGATTAATGAAATGGTAGTTACTTGAATGAGTCAATTCCCTAACATCTTTAATCTAGCTTAATTGTCTTAATCTAGCTTAATCCTTAGTTAATTGCAAGCTTAGAATAACTGATTTAGATAACATTAATTAGTAAACTTGTTAGAAGTTAGAAATTGGTAAGTAATGATAACCTAGAACTCACTTAGCTAATCACCTCCCCGTGGGAACGATACCCTTACTCATTACCTTATACTACTCACACGACTCGTACACTTGCGAAGGGTGAACCACCCACGCGCCCCTTTAGAATAATTGTAGTAGAATAGCGTAATTTAGTGTAATTAATTTAGAACCGGCTTTCGCGCGGTCAATAGCCAAGATTGGAAAGTACCTTTCATGCTCATTCCACCAGTGTAGAATCTCATTTTTTTTTTTAAATTTTTAATTTTTTTTAATTTTTTAACTTCAATGTCTTCTATAAACTCAAAAAGAGGTATCTAGATAAGATTCAAGCTTGGAATACGTGGTGGAGCTTGATGAAGAAGAACCTCATATTTGTTTTGGTTTTTTTGGATAACAGATTATCCCCTAAACTCATAAATCCGGAGGATGATGGGGAAAGAGATACATTTTTGAAAGTTCTCAAGGTGTGTTTACCTTATAAAGCTAGAGGGGTGGGGGGTGAATAGATTTTTTCTAATTATTACCCAATTTTCGCATGCATGTCAATTTTATGAAAATACCCCTAGCAAGTCAAAAATACATACAAGTGTAATAAGATGCGGAAATAAAAAATGACACTTGATGTTTACGTGGAAACCCTCACAGGAAAAAAACCACGGGCTGTTTAGTGCGCCACACTCGGACCTCGAAATCCACTAATTGAAATGGAGTTTACAACCTATGTAGACCTCGTCTAACACTCCGGTCAATAACCCCCCACTTCTACCATGCGGGCCTTTAAAAGTGGCTCTAGTCCAATTGCTTATGTGACCACCTATTCCCGGTGTCCGACCTAATCCCGGTCAATCACACAAGACTTAAATCTCTCAAAAGAGATGCACAACCCTATGTGAATATGCAATGATATCCAAATATTGCAATAAGAGCTAGGGTACTCTAGATGCTTACCTAGGATTATAAGATGACAATATAATCAATCATAGATATCACATATAGCTATATGTCATGGCATACAACTTTAGCTAAGTAAAGGATAACCAATCCTAGATACAAAGCTATCACAAATAACCCACAAACATTCAAAAGATTAACTAGTTGATTAAAAAACAATCTATCAACCTAGTTATCAATAAATCACACAAGAATGTTTATGGCATAGCTTTTAGGCAATAATGACCTAATCAAATAAGCTATGAAAAATTAACCCAATCAACACATAATCTCAATTATGTATGTAGAAATTAATCTAAAACATACAAGTAATAAATGAGATAAAATTGACAAGTAGAAACACTAATTATGTAAGATAAAAGTGTTCAACAAATCATACCATGTGTGTTGAAGAAGACCCATGCATTTGCACATGCTAGATGATGCTAGATGATGCTTAGATGATGATTTATGCATGTGGAAATGGGTTTGGATGATCAAAGATGAGTTCTTGATGAAAAAACTCTCTTTGAAAATCCTCTCAATCAAAAATATGAGTTTATTGAGTCATTCAAGTGACCTAAGGTCAAAGAGGCATATATATATGATGTCCAATTGAAGCTATGTCGTTTTGGAAATTTTCCAAAAAGTTTCCGCGCAAACCGCTCTACGTAGGGCAGATTTTGGGCGGGTGTAGGGCGGATTGAAAAATCAATCAGGTTCCCGCTCTACGTAGGGCGGGTGAACAGCGGAATGGGCGCGACAGTGCATCAGCTTCAACTTCAAGTGCCTCAAAACATGACCAAACGACATCAAAACCTTTCATATAATATATCGTTGGAAAGGTATGGATGTCTAATTTCTACTCCAATTTATGGAATGACATTTCGATATCTGTAGAAAACGTTATGGTCAATAGAGTGACCAAAGGTCAGAAACGGACAACAACATAGTTGCCCTGTTTTGGTGGTCACTTTGGAGATTTCAAAACCATTCCAAACGGTCATGAAATATTACGAATAATATACCGTTGGAAAGGTATGGGTGTCTAGTTTGTCCAGAATTTTACAAAACTCAATTTAAATCTTTTTATAAAAAGTTATGGTCACAAGACCATACAAAGGTCATTTTTGAAAAAACATTGAAATTCAATCTTTTGAAACTAGAAACATTACTCCAAACAACCAAACCAAAACTACCACTTATCCAAGAGAAGAATGAGACCTTCTCAAGTGGCCAACCATCGCGCTAAGACATGCACACCATCGTGCAAGCGCGGACGTTTCCGATCACACAAATGGAAAAGAATTACACCACACTTAATACTAATCATGAAGTGCAAGTGTGGGAATTGAATGCATCCTAATGCCTATCATGTCATGGCATTTCATAGAACAAGATGCAATCAATTTAATGCAAGAAGAGATATTGAATAATCAATAAAGCACAATGCACACAAAATATAAACACAACATTCAAGAATAAGAGTTATGCATGCTGTGTGTGTGTGCAACTATATCTCTTCAAGGCAGAGTAAGCACAAGATATACCTTTGGTGTTTGTCCTCTTGAGGTCTTGGAAAGGGTCTTTGATCTTCAACTAATCACCTAGACTACCCTTACAACCAAACCCCAACATATGGTTTGCCCACGAAATAAGCCAATCAACTAAAGGGAATCCTTACAATTTTGAGTTTGTGTAACATCTATGTTTTGTGAGGGACCATAAACTCTAAGATATTCATCATATAACTCATACAATAATGTCTTAATTCTATCACAACACATATCAACATCATAATCTATTTTTAAACCTTGTTCATAATAAGCAGTTATATATTCAGACAAATTTTCTAATCTATAACGTGGATCAAAACACATGGCAATCAAATAAATATTTGGAAACTCCTTATAATAGTCTAACCATTTTTCCTTCTTAGCAGTAACAGACTCTAGTAATTGTGGGTCGGATTCACAATGAGCAAAGGCACCAACAATATTAAGACTCTCAATAATAAATAAATTAGTTGTAGGATAATAAATGCCAGATAAATTGTTAGTAGTATTATTAAAGACTTTTAACAAACCACAAACTTTGTTACAAACATCCCAATGACTTGGATAAAGATTAATGTGACTAACATGATATTGAATAAAAGTAACTAATAAATCCCTATAATCATAACTTCTAGCAAGCAATTTAAAAGTAGAATTCCAACGTGTTGAAACATCACGAGGAAATCTAACGATACACTTACCATTTTGTTTACAATATATTGCCAATGCTTTCATTGCAGAAGGATGTTTCCATAAAAAAATAGAGGGCATCTTTAATAGGTTGAATAAACTGTTGAAGAGTTTGTAATCCTATTTGAACACATAAATTTAAAACATGGCATGCACATCTTTGATGAAAAAATTTACCACCAATATAAGGTTTGCATAAATCAATTAAAGCAGAAATAGCAGTGATCGGACTTTTGCAAGTACCAAAATTCCACACTCGGAATACACAAATCACTGAGATGTATAATGGCAAGTGGGATTGTTCCTCAGGGAAAGGGAGGATATTTGGCTATAACTAATTTATGTACACTAATCTAAACTACGTGCGGAAAAGTAAAATTCATTTTTGGTTTTGGAATTTGTTTTAACAACTAAACTAAATAAAATTAACCAATCTAAAACAAGTAATCGAAATGAAATGTGTGATATATGATGATGGATATTGGGGAATTGAGTTGACAACTAAAAGATTTCCTAATGTAATGAACTAGTCCAATTAAGCATTTTCATCCTACTCAAGGGTTGTTCTTTTAATTGATTTTACTCATTAATGTGCAAATTCACACCTTGACTCAAGTAAGCCCTACTATGAGTCTTGGTGGAAATAGATTCAAACTCTTACTCAAGTGAACCCCACTATGAGTAATTGCCCAAATAATATTCTTAAGAACAAATCAAAGGTTTTTTACCAATTAACACATGCATTTACCAATTTTCACTTCATATAAGCTAAAGATTGGAGAATGGGTTGAAAGCCATTCAAACCCTAAACCACAACCTTCATATGTGAACCATTTCTACCACAAGCTAAATTGAACCCCAATATTAACAAGTAAGTAAAAATGGCAACTTCAAGACAATGAAATGAAAATGTACCAAGAGAGGATTTGTATAAATAGATAACTAGTTCAAATACATAGGATTATCAAATAAGTTGTCTCATCAATTCCCCAATAAAAGGGTTTAGTTACACATAATGAAAATAAACATGAAAAGAGAAAGGTTGTAGAAAAAACCCACAAAAATCTTCATGAGTCTCCTTGTCCCTTGATGAGCTTGAAATCTCCTTGACCTTGGTGATTCCCTTCTTCTCTCTTCAATTAATTTCCAAAGTGTGATGGAAAGAATGTAGTGAAATGAGTTAATGAGGCTTTGGATTGGTGGGAGCTAGAGAGATGTTAGAGAGTTGTAGAGAGAGACTAGGGTTTCTTGCAAAATGGTGGAGAATGCCCTAGGGAAAGAGAAAAGGGGGTATTTATATGGGGACCCATGAAGTAGGGCTTGAAATCCCGGTGCTGTTGACGTGGCCCGTGATCGGCGGTCGTAAACGGCGGCCAGGCCGCCGTTTGTAAACCGCCGAATGGAAAATGAACCTACTGGAATTGATCGGCGGTTGGAACGGCGGTTGGATCTTGGCCGCCGAATTGCACCTGACGCGCCTGGAATGAAACGGCGGTTTCAAACGGCGGCCAGACCGCCGAAAGAGACCGCCGAATGCTTCTTTTCTTGCCAATTGTCCGTTTTGCCCCCAAATGCTCTCCTTTCGCCGCTTTTAGCCCAAAATCACCGGATTTCTTCATTCTTCCACCCAGAATACAAAAGGTACCTGTACAATCAACATCGAGCCATAAATTTCATGAATTTACTCGAAAGTCAATCAAAATTATCAGAAATCGGGGGCGAAATTCTATATATGTAATGGCTCGATCAAATACCCCCAAACCTAGCTTTTGCTTGTCCCCGAGCAAATTCAAAAACAAAACTAGGGAAACCCGATAAACCAAAATAATCCTACCTAAGAACTAGTACTAAAGCCGCCGATATACACAACTATGAAAACAATCAACAAGAGTGCGCATGCCCAATATGATGAGATACCATGAGAAATGTGCTAAAGTTGAAAGAACACAAAATCAATCCAATGGGTGCAATGCTAGTCATGAATCCCACACTAAATTGTCCTTGCTTTGGCGACCACCCACGCAAGCGCTTCGGCCATATTTCGCCTCGACTCTAGGTCCTTACAAGATTCACTCTTATTTTTCCTCTCAGAACCTAGGTTTACACTCATACAAGCATATGCGAATGAGTTTATGCAATGGGAGCAAATTAAGACGCATACATGAGTTTCAAACATTGAACGCTCTTTAAGTGAATAAGTCTCATGAAAGGAACCAAAAACCATGAACGCGGTAGAGCATGACAAGAGCTTGCATTCTCAAATGGAAAACCTACAAGATCAAATTGACTTTTCCTACCAATTGATGAGGCCAAGGGTGTTGTATGGTGAATGGTGGATACGGGAAGTGTGGGGAATTTCCAATCAAGCTTACAACTCTAGAGCAATGAGCTAAGTTTGAGCTCAAAAACTACAAAAATTCCAACTAAGCTCATTTTGAGCAACTTGTAACAACATTTGCTACTCAATGAGAGCAACACCAATTTGGGCTCATACAAGGCTCCATTTATTTGTATTTATTTCTTTATTCTTTTTCTTTTTCTTTTTCTTTTTTCTTTTTTTTTTTTTTTTTTTTTTTTTTTTTTTTTTTTTACCAAGAACATACACATTACAAAAGCTTGAGTACGCAAGATCGGAAAGTTTAGGTATGGTTTGTGTTTGGGTTTAATGGTGTTTGGGAAAATGTTTAGCTTGGTGCTCGGCCACCTTTATTAGACCCTTGAGCACAATTGGGTAGGAATTGAGTGAAAGTGTTTCGGTGTTTCCTATAAAAGTCATATCATCCTTTCAAGTAGGCAAACCACAAGAAATTGCAAGCTAAAGACATGATATCCACTATTGATGAATGTTCTATGGCTAGTGGTGCAAATGATGTGATGAGACTTCAATGATGCACAATAAAATGTGAGATGTGTTTAGGAATACAAAAAGAGAAACATAACCCTCATGGATTCGCTTTTTAAGGCACATGAACTTAGGGTAGTCTCCACTAATAGACCTACACACCCACACAAATGGCCACCTCTACTCAAATCAAGAAAGTATGGGACTAACTCATGACATGCACGCAATCTTAGATTGCCAATGAGCACATAACAAAGGTATCAAATCAAGCAAAATATGCTCATTCATGGCCTATATCGCACAAGCTTGGCAAAAATTTTGTTCCAAAAAATTTTATTTTTTTCAAACGAAATAAAGTCAAGTAAGGTTAAGTCATTCACATCCACACCCCCAAACCTAAATCCAACATTGTCCCCAATGTTGACAATGAGGACCCGGCAAGGAAGGCGCTCAAAAATTCTATAAACAAAAGGTCATGTATAAAACCATGTGCAAAATATCCAATAAAGCACCATAAAGTTCCCAAAAGTAGACAAGAAAATACGCATAAGCAACTAAAGCTAAGTCTGAAAAGTAAAACTAAAATCCGACTGAAAGTAAAGTGCTAAAATGCTCCAAAAATAAGTGCGAAACTAAAACTAAATTAAGTAATGTAAACTGAAATAAGTAAGTAATGTCCAAATGTGCATCCCTGTCGTGCTCTGGATGTGCCTACTCATCCTCCTGCTGGTGCTGCTCCTGGTGCTCTGAGCTAGGGCCTGCTCCACCACGGCGCTCTGAAGCTGTGACTGTGCTGTTCCTCAGGATCTTAATCAGCTCATCTATCTGTTTCTGTTGGTCCTTCTGAGCCTGGATGAATGTGTTTGCCCATGGGGGCGCCTGTTGATTGTACTCTGTCACCCAAGTCTGAAACCATGCTGGCCTCTGCTCTGGAGGTGCCTCTGTGTCAGCAGGCACTGCCCCAGGATCCTCCTCATCATGACTGTCCTCATCTCCTCCTTGCTGCTGCAGCAACCTCTGTCTCTTCCTCGATCCCAGCGGTAGGAGGCGCTCCACATCCTGAGGCTCTGTCAAGTCGTGAAAGGTTCTGGAGTTGCAAGGATCCCCCATACTGAGCAGGTCATCTCCTCGTCGCTCTGGAACACCTGCATCCCTGCATAAATCAGCAATCAAGCATGGAAAAGGGATGACCGACTTTTCCGTCTTTCCGGCTCTGCATATGGCCGAGCGGATCAGCTGCCCCACATCAATCTGCAACTGGTTCTTGATGCAATACAAAATCTGAGCGATCTCCAGAACAATCTTTGTCCTCTGCTGTGTCGGCTTCAAAGAGTGAGACACAAAAACAGACCAAAAAGCTATGTCTCTCTGTAGTTCGGATTGACGAAGATGATGGTCCGCATCCCACAAACCACTGTCATTCATTTCTCTTCTGAGAGACGCAGCAAGTGTAGAATCATATAATCGGAAGGTGCCTTCCCTCGGGAGCCCATTCTGTAGGTCATCAAGCGAAGTGGTCCCATAGTAGTCGTTTATGTCCTGGGGGCGAATGAACACATCTACATCTCGAACCCTCACAGACTTCCCCTCCAGGAATTCATCAGGGATCATGGAGGCATAGAACTCCCGAACAATGCTCACATTGGCCCTGTTGCGAGGTTTAGTGACAAATTGGTGCCACCCCATTCCTTCCACTTGACGCACAATATCGGTTCCGCCTACGTCCTCCAAATCTATGGCCCTGTCATGGTGTACAGTTCTAGTGAGAATGTTCCTGAGACGACCCGCATATAATGCATTGCGAAGGCTATGCTCATCAATTCGTCGGTTACGGGATCCCGAAGCCTTGCCCTTTCCCTTTTTCGGTGCCATTCGGGAAGCAAAAAGAACTCTACATAGCACAAACAAAACAACCACATACTTCAAACCACATCATGCCACATTTTCAATTAATCCATAACATAGGCACATTTAGTCATCAAAATAATTACACACCCACATAGCAAATGGCCAATCTTTCATCCAACAAAAACCAATTTCATGCCCACATTTATTCACAACAATAATCTTCAGCAAAATAAGCATGTTATCTAACAAGATTTTGGCAATCAACGGCATTCGCAAAGCATTCAAGCAACAATATTTCCCTTGCCAATGGATTGACACTCACGCAATTAAGAATTTCGGCCAAATTTGCACCAAAACAAAAATTTTCAATTCAAAGCATATTCAAGCAACAATTAAACACCTAGAAGCATTTGATGACTACCACAAACAAAACCCAAGCATGCATTACCATTAATTCGGCCTCTAATCACAAAATCCCCAAATTTTCGAACAAAACCTAACCCTAACATTGTCATGCAAATTTTCGGTCAATTGAGAGATAGGCTAAGTTAAATTCTTGTAAAAACAAGTTTAGAGGGGAGAATTACATACCTTGAAGCCTTGAGAGGGAAGAGAGGGAGAGAAATGCACCTTGGAAGTGTTTTTGGAGGGTTTTGAGAGAGAAAAAGTGTGTGGGGCTCGTGAAAGAGACGACCCTTTTAAGACCTGTTATCGCGAATTCGGCGGCCATATTCGGCGGCCAGGCCGCCGTTTGTAAACCGTCGAATGTGTCTTTTGGGTCAAAACGCAGTCGTTTCGTTAATTCGGCGGTCTCATATTATGCGGCCAGACCGCCGATTTAACCGCCGTTTTGTTGAGTGACATTCTGGACTGAATTCGGCGGTCTAGTTTCAACCGCCGTTTTGTGTGGTTGGAGACCTGATTGAATCGGCGGTCTATTTATGCTCGCCGTTGTAACCGCCGTTTTGTTGGCAGAACTTCTGTTGTTGATCGGCGGTCTCTAATTCGGCGGCCAGGCTGCCGATTTGGACCGCCGATGTCTGAAAATCTGGCAATCTTCATTCTGCACTCCTTCATTTCCACTGCACACTTCACAATACCCATCAAGCAAAAAAAACACCCCCAAACCTGTCTTGGATATGGTACTCAACACATTTTTCTCAACAAATTTCTTGACTCAAAATCCAATACAAGTTTGGGGAAACACTCCATATATACCAAAAACCTCTTATTTGAACAAAAAGAAAATGCATTAAGTTAAAACTACCTAAGTGGGTTGCCTCCCACTAAGCGCTTGATTTAACGTCTAGGCAAGACGTGGTGATGGGCGCTAAGGCTCGCCAAGTTTGACTTGTTCGATCATGAATGCACTCCGTGCTCCTCCATAGTATGGCTTCACTCGTTGTCCATTGACCTTGAAAGTGTCTCCGGTTCTCAAGCTTTGCACTTCAATTGCACCATGTGGGAATACCTCCTTCACTCGAAATGGACCGGTCCACCTTGATTTTAATTTCCCCGGAAATAACTTCAACCTTGAATCAAACACAAGAACGAGCATCCCGGGATGGAGGTCTTTCCTTAGGATCACTTGGTCATGGATCTTCTTGGTCTTTTCCTTGTACAATTTTGCATTCTCATAGGCCTCATACCGGAGTTCTTCCAATTCATTTAGTTGGAGCTTCCTTTCTTCTCCCGCCAATTCCAAATCAACATTCAACTTCTTGATTGCCCAATAAGCATCAAACTCCAACTCAACCGGCAAGTGACAAGCTTTCCCAAATACCAATCGGTAAGGTGTGGTGCCAAGAGGGGTCTTGTATGCCGTTCGGTAAGCCCAAAGTGCATCATTAAGCTTCATTGACCAATCCTTCCGATTAGGCTTGACCGTCTTCTCTAGAATTCTCTTGATTTCCCGATTGCTCACTTCAACTTACCCGGAAGTTTGCGGATGGTAGGGTGTGGCAACCCTATGAGTTACTCCATACTTTTTCATCAAGGTGGCAAAGATTTTGTTGCAAAAATGGGTGCCTCCATCGCTTATGATTGCACAAGGAGCACCAAATCTTGAGAACACAACTTCTTTCAAAAACTTCACTACCACATGACTATCATTCGTCTTAGTTGCCACCGCTTCAATCCACTTGGAGACATAGTCAACCGCCACCAAAATGTAATTGTTGCCATTTGAAGATGGAAAGGGACCCATGAAGTCTATACCCCATATATCAAAAAGCTCCACTACCAATTCTCCTTTTAGGGGCATCTCATTTCTCTTTCCAATACTACCCATCCGTTGACACCTATCACAATTCTTGCAAAACTCATAGGTGTCTTTGCTTAGTGTTGGCCAAAAGAATCCGGAATGAAGGATCTTGAGAGCGGTCTTCTTGTGACTAAAGTGACCTCCACAATGCATTTCATGACAAAATTTGATCACACCTTCTTGCTCTTCTTCCGGTACACACCTTCTAATCACTTGATCGGGCCCATGCTTGAAGAGATAGGGTTCATCCCAAAAGTATTGTCTAGCCACAAACTTGAATCTTTTCTTGGCTTGATAAGATAAGTCCTTGGGCACTATATCCCTCACAAGATAATTCACAATATCGGCATACCATGGTTCTTTTCCACCAACCACCCACAATTGCTCATCCGGAAAGCTTTCTTTCAAAGGAAGCATGTCTTCTTCTTCATTGGACCCATGTATCAACCGGCTTAGATGGTCGGCTACCACATTTTCCTTGCCTTTCTTGTCCTTGATTTCCAAGTCGAATTCTTGTAAGAGAAGAATCCAACGGATGAGTCTTGGCTTGGCATCTTTCTTTTGCATTAAATACCAGATAGCCGCGTGATCGGTATAGACAATTACCTTTGCTCCCACCAAATATTGCCGAAATTTCTCCAATGCAAACACAACCGCCAACAATTCTTTTTCGGTTGTAGAGTAGTTCAATTGAGCATCATTTAGAGTCCTTGAAGCATAGTAAATTGCATGTGGAAGCTTGTCCATTCGTTGCCCAAGAACGGCCCTAACCGCATAATCCGATGCATCACACATGATTTCAAAAGGGAGACTCCAATTTGGTGGTACAATGATAGGTGTTGATGTGAGGGCCTCCTTGAGAGTATTGAAGGCTTTCATGCATTCTTCATTAAACACAAACTCCACTTCTTTTTGAAGAAGATTACACAAAGGTCTAGAAATCTTGGAAAAGTCTTTGATAAATCGTCGGTAAAAACCCGCATGGCCCAAGAATGACCTTATGTCTTTGGGAGTCTTTGGCGGAGGCAAACTCTTCATAACTTCAATTTTCGCCTTGTCTACCTCTATTCCCCGGCTTGACACCACATGCCCAAGAACAATACCTTGTGTCACCATAAAATGACACTTCTCCCAATTCAAGGTTAGGTTCTTCTCTTCACATCTCTTCAATACTTGAGTCAAATTGTCAAGGCACATATCAAAGGATCCTCCAAACACCAAAAAATCATCCATGAACACTTCAATGATTTTTCCCACCATATCCGAGAAAATGGACATCATACACCGTTGGAAAGTGCCGGGAGCATTGCATAAACCAAAGGGCATCTTCCGGTATGCATAAGTGCCAAAGGGACAAGTGAAAGTTGTCTTCTCTTGATCCTCCGGTGCAATTGTAATTTGGTTATACCCCGAGTAGCCATCCAAGAAGCAATAATGGCTATGCCCCGCTAGTCTCTCCAACATTTGATCAATGAATGGAAGGGGGAAATGATCTTTCCTTGTTGATGCATTCAATTTCCGGTAGTCAATGCATACTCTCCATCCGGTTTGCAACCTTTGAGGGATAAGTTCATCTTTTTCATTCCTCACTACCGTAATCCCCGACTTCTTAGGTACCACATGGATTGGGCTCACCCATTTACTATCCGCAATTGGATAGATAATGCCCACCTTCAACAACTTCAACACTTCATTTTTTACTACTTCTTGCATGATGGGGTTGAGTCGCCTTTGAGCCTCTCTTGATGGCTTGGAACCTTCTTCTAGATTGATCTTGTGCATACAAATTGTGGGACTTATCCCTTTGATGTCTTCTATGGACCACCCAATTGCCGCCTTGTGCACTTTAAGGACTTCAAGGAGTCTTGCTTCTTCATCTTGATTCAATTCCGAAGAGACAATAACCGGTCTTCTTTCTTCTTCATCTAAGTAGGCATACTTGAGTGTTGTTGGAAGTTCCTTCAACTCTAACCTTGGTGGTGTAGGCAATTGTGTCTCTAACTCTCCACTTCCCACTTCTTCAATCTCATTAATTCTTTCTTCATCCACCAATTCTTCCATCAACTCAAGTCTCTCTTCTTCACCATCTTGTTCATCTAGAAACTCCATTGCACTTGCCATTAGAGCCTCCAACTTCTCCTTCAAAAATTCTTCACTTTCCTCTTCAATAATTGTGTCCACCGAATTTACATTAAAACTATCATGTGCCCCAATAGGATATGCTCTCGACTCAAAAAGCTTGAACTCAATTACCTCATCTAAAACCTTCATAGTGAGCTTCCCCTCATGCACATCCACAATTGCTCTAGCGGTCGCCATGAATGGTCTTCCCAAGAGTAACATTTGGTCTTCTTCCTTGTGCCCCTCCATGTCTAACACCACAAAATCGGCCGGAATAATGAGCTTCTCTACTTGAATCAACAGATCTTCTATTATTCCCATGGGGTGTCTTGATGATTGGTCCGCCAATAGAAGTGACATGGAAGTGGTCTTGAGGTCATTAAGTCCCAATCTCTTGTAGATTGTGTAGGGCATTAAATTAATACTTGCCCCCAAGTCTAGCATGGCTTTCTCTTGCTTTCCTCCACCAATAGAAATGTTGATGATGAAGCTTCCGGGATCTTTCATCTTTTGAGGCAACTTCTTTTGGATTACCGCACTAACATTCTCCCCGAGTCTCTCTTGTTGCCTAGGCTTGAACTTGATCTTGTCTTTGTTCAACTCCTTGAAGAACTTTGCATAGGAAGGCATCTTTTGAATTGCATCTAGAAGTGGAAGATTCACATTTACCTTGGAAAGAATGTCATAGATGTCTTGAAAGGATTGTTCCAACTTCGTATTCTTCAATCTTCCGGGATAAGGTATGGGAGGTATGTACGGATTTGATGCCTTATGTAGACGAGGAGTTTCTTTTGAGGTGGGCACCACTACATCTTCTTCTTGTCTTGTGTCTTCTACCACCACATCATTCTCTTGTATTCTAGGCTCACTTGCATCTTCTACAACTTCATCATTGTCAAGGATCCGCCCACTTCTAAGAACCGTCATGGCTTTGGCTTGCTCGGGTTGGCTAGGGAATTTCCCTTTGTCTTGCTTTTGTAGTGCTTCGGCAATTTGGCCCATTTGAGTTTCCATGTTCTTCATTGATGCCCCCATATTAGTAACTAGAGCTTCAAGAGAACTTAGCCTTTGCCCATCCGACAAAACGGCTTCCCTTTGTTGTTGCCTTGCTTGGTTGTTGAAGTTCTCTTGCCGGTTCCATTGGTTAGCTTGGCCACTCCCCGACCCTTGACCTTGGTAGAACCCTCGGTTGTTGAACCCTTGATTATTGTTGAACCCTTGATTCACCTCTTGGCTAAGCATGTCCGAGTTCAATGCATTGTTGTTTGAGTAAGAAAGGTTCGGATGTTGCCGCCATTTTGGATTGTAGGTTTGAGAGTACACACCTCCTCTATCTCTTTGTTGATATCCCATCGCTTGGACTTCCTCTTGGAATCCATCACAACCTTCTCCATTGAAAAACATATCCCCACTTCCATCCCTTCCTTGAACATGGCTTGCATTCCCTTTGTTGGTTATGAATGATTGCATAGACAACATCGTGGCTTGCATGGATTGCATTTGCTTGGCCAACTTTGAAACTTCAATTGCCGTCTTGGTTCCTCCTCCTATATCATGCCTACCATTTGCTCTTGTGCTAAAATTACATTGTTGGGACATAAGAGCAAGCCTCTCACATACGTCCATCACAAAAGCCGCCGTCTTGTCCGCGGTTGAGCCTCCACAAGCATTAGTAATCAAAAGTTGTGTATGAGGAGAAAGTCCTTCTTGAAATGAAGATACCTTGTATTCTTCGGGGAGCATGTGGGGAGGAAGTTGTGCAAGCAAGGATTGGAATCTCTCCCATGTCTCATGAAACGAATCACCCATCTCTTCTTGAAATCCCGTAATTTGCATCCGCAACTCTCTTTTCTTGTTTGATGGAAAGAACCGGTTGAAGAATGCTTCACACACCGCCTCCCATGATACAAGAGATTCGGGCTTTTGGGTATTGAGCCATTTTTTTGCATTGTCCTTCAAACAAGTTGAGAAACACCTCATTAGTAATTGTTCATTTGAGAGTGTACCCATCCTTGATGTAAAGGGGAAGGTTTCCACCACCCCACTAAGATCCTTCATAAATTGTAAGCAATCTTCATGTGTCTTGCCATAGAAGGATGGTAGTTGGCTAATGTGCATGGTCTTGAGCTCATATGACTTCGTGAGCTCATCAAGAACAATGGCCGGTGTTTCATTTCCAATGATAGGTCTTGAATATTGTCCCATGGTGAGTTGTCTTGGAGGGTTTTCCATGTGTGGGGGTTGCATATTTAGTGGGATATTCATTGGTGGGGGTGGATCATTGGGTGGGTTTTGGTTTTCTCTTCCGTCTTCCATATTCACCCGTGCCCTTTCAGTGGCTCTTGCTAGTCTTCCAACTTGATTAATACGATCGTTGAAGGGTAACAGAACACCTCCCCTAGAACGACGTCCGTGCATACACTAGCAACCTGAAACACCAAAAACAAAAACTACCAAGAAGTAAAAAGATAAAATAACACAATTAAACTACTAAACTATGTCCTAAACTAAAATAGCCAAATATAACGCTGCCGATCCCCGGCAACGGCGCCAAATTTTGATCGGACTTTTGCAAGTACCAAAATTCCACACTCGGAATACACAAATCACTGAGATGTATAATGGCAAGTGGGATCGTTCCTCAGGGAAAGGGAGGATATTTGGCTATAACTAATTTATGTACACTAATCTAAACTACGTGCGGAAAAGTAAAATTCATTTTTGGTTTTGGAATTTGTTTTAACAACTAAACTAAATAAAATTAACCAATCTAAAACAAGTAATCGAAATGAAATGTGTGATATATGATGATGGATATTGGGGAATTGAGTTGACAACTAAAAGATTTCCTAATGTAATGAACTAGTCCAATTAAGCATTTTCATCCTACTCAAGGGTTGTTCTTTTAATTGATTTTACTCATTAATGTGCAAATTCACACCTTGACTCAAGTAAGCCCTACTATGAGTCTTGGTGGAAATAGATTCAAACTCTTACTCAAGTGAACCCCACTATGAGTAATTGCCCAAATAATATTCTTAAGAACAAATCAAAGGTCTTTTACCAATTAACACATGCATTTACCAATTTTCACTTCATATAAGCTAAAGATTGGAGAATGGGTTGAAAGCCATTCAAACCCTAAACCACAACCTTCATATGTGAACCATTTCTACCACAAGCTAAATTGAACCCCAATATTAACAAGTAAGTAAAAATGGCAACTTCAAGACAATGAAATGAAAATGTACCAAGAGAGGATTTGTATAAATAGATAACTAGTTCAAATACATAGGATTATCAAATAAGTTGTCTCATCAATTCCCCAATAAAAGGGTTTAGTTACACATAATGAAAATAAACATGAAAAGAGAAAGGTTGTAGAAAAAACCCACAAAAATCTTCATGAGTCTCCTTGTCCCTTGATGAGCTTGAAATCTCCTTGACCTTGGTGATTCCCTTCTTCTCTCTTCAATTAATTTCCAAAGTGTGATGGAAAGAATGTAGTGAAATGAGTTAATGAGGCTTTGGATTGGTGGGAGCTAGAGAGATGTTAGAGAGTTGTAGAGAGAGACTAGGGTTTCTTGCAAAATGGTGGAGAATGCCCTAGGGAAAGAGAAAAGGGGGTATTTATATGGGGACCCATGAAGTAGGGCTTGAAATCCCGGTGCTGTTGACGTGGCCCGTGATCGGCGGTCGTAAACGGCGGCCAGGCCGCCGTTTGTAAACCGCCGAATGGAAAATGAACCTACTGGAATTGATCGGCGGTTGGAACGGCGGTTGGATCTTGGCCGCCGAATTGCACCTGACGCGCCTGGAATGAAACGGCGGTTTCAAACGGCGGCCAGACCGCCGAAAGAGACCGCCGAATGCTTCTTTTCTTGCCAATTGTCCGTTTTGCCCCCAAATGCTCTCCTTTCGCCGCTTTTAGCCCAAAATCACCGGATTTCTTCATTCTTCCACCCAGAATACAAAAGGTACCTGTACAATCAACATCGAGCCATAAATTTCATGAATTTACTCGAAAGTCAATCAAAATTATCGGAAATCGGGGGCGAAATTCTATATATGTAATGGCTCGATCAAGCAGCGGTATTGCTAGAAGCATTATCAAAACCAATTGTAAAAATTTTGTTTTCAATTTTATACTCTGCCAAAATAAGTCTAAGATGTCTAAAAATATTAGCAGTAGTGTGTGAATCATCAAGAACGCTAAATGCAAGTTCTTTTTTGGATAGTCCATGCATTATCTATATAATGGCAAGTGACACCCAAGTATGAATGCATTCACCAATAGTCACTCCATATGTCGGCACATATGAAAACACGACCATTATATTTTTCAAAATATTTTTCCAACTTTATTTTTTCTTTGTTATAAATCTTTCAATTGTTTCTGTAATCATGGCTCTAGGAATACGACATGCAATAGGATTTACTACCTGACGACAATAATTAATAAAACAAACCTTTTCACAAAAACTAAATGATAAGTGTTCTACTACAACCATTCTAGCTAATTCTTCTCTATTTTGTCCATCACTATATTTAAATAATTGTTGGTTAGGGGTAGCGTACCTGGAAATTTGGGCTTGTGGACTCGATCTGGCATGTGCTTTTGGATGTTTGTTCATTATATGCTTCCGATAAGAGCCATATCCTCAAGATTTGTGCCACTTAAATACTTTTTTTCAGTAATTGCAAACCACTGTAGTGCTTCCATCTGCTTGCGTAACTTTCTTCATATGGAGTATGAAGAGATCATATTTGACCTGCTTCTATAACATCTTTTCTGTAGGTGGATCAAATTCAAATCTGGAGGGGGATCAGGCATATTTTCTGATTGACTTATCAAATTAGGGGTGGCATTGGGACCGGGTTCAGAAATTATTAGAGGGGGAGTAGGAGAGTTTAGGCCTAGGTCTTCAGCATAGACTTGGCGTTATAGATACTCATGATAGGCGGTGTCGTCATAACCGAGATTATCCGTCATATGACCCTTACCTTTCATCGAAATGGAATGCCTAGGACCGTCACCACTTCCACTTCCACTTGCCATTTAAAAAATTGAATTGTAAAATTCCTTGAACAAAAAATGTTTAAAAATTGATGAAAATAAATGGTTGGAAATAAATTTGGGAGAGAATTGGAAACTTAGTAGGTAGTAATTGCAAATAAAATAAATTGCAAATAAATGAAATTGGAAACTTAGTGCTTGTTTGTTTGAGCTTTCTACTGCCTCAAAAGGTCTATACACGTCTATTTGAGTTTTTTAGAATTGTTTGGTTAAACTTTTGAGACTGTCTATTTTAAATTGAGTAGATGCTATTAGAGTTTAAACCTCTACTAAGCAAAAGAAATTGAGTAGAGGCTAGTAGAGTTTAAACCTCTACTAGGTAAAAGCTCATGGGGTGGCGCTTCTCCAAATAGACATTTAAAAAAAAAAAAAAGTCTACCAACCAAACAACTATAATTTTTTTTTTTTTCCTTCAAAAACTCTATTTCTAATAAATCTACTATAAGTAGATTGCCAAACCAAACAAGCTCTTAGTAATTGACTAATTGCAAATTAAATAAATTGGAAATAAGCTAAATTGCAAATAAAAAAAATCGGAAACTTAGTAATTACAAATAAAATAAATTGCAAATAAAACAATTGCAAATAAAATAAATATTAATAACTTAGTAATTGAGAGGGAATTGGAAACTTGGAGAGTTGGAGAATTGAGAGAATGGAGAGTTTGAATTGTTAGGCCTCCAATAGTTCAACCCATTTTTTTTTTTTTTTGAGAAAAAATGACAGGAACCGCAAGTTCCAGTCTGGTTCGAACCAGGCAGTTTCTTAAAAATTGGAACCGGAACTGCCGTAATCCCAGTTTCGGTACCGGTTCGGTTCGCCGGTTCAAACCGATACGGCTCCATGTCTAATGCCTACCACCATTAAGTCACTAACCCACTAACCCATCTATATTACTATAAGTATTTGTATTACTTTTGGATTAAATTAAAACTAATTAAATATTTTAGATTTGATATTTTGATTATTTATCGGATTGGATATTGAAACAGGGTGAATTGAAAGAATGGAATGGCCGAATTCCAAACTTCAAATTCTAAATTATGAATTTCAGATTCGAATATATTAGGGTTAGAAATAGGGAAAATGAGAGAAACGAGGGACGGGAGAACCTTCCCCAAACATCCCCATCCCCACTTCCCTCAAATGGGGTTTGGTGGCGGGGTTGGGAGTGGGAGGACCCTCCCCGCCCCAATGGGGGCCATGCCTAACCCTATTTGTGATGTGCAATTGTTTTACCAAATTCCATTAATTCGGTCTATGGATTTTTTTTTTATATATATTTTAAATTTTTTTAATTTTTCTATTTAAGAGACTTATTGACATATTTGATTGTTAGTAATAAAATCATTCATTTGAGAAATACTTGTGGTGACTATTCTATCATGTTCGTTTGGCCAATGATGATAATAATTATACGATTTTTGGGCATGAAACAGTCACACAAATGTTATATATTTGAAGCACAAATTAACACTGAATAAAAGATGATGGCAATGTTTTATGGATCTGATATGCACGTTGGCCAGCCAATATTATCAATATTATCTGTCACCTGTACTCAAATCACACTCAGATCAAGTAATAAGGGCTTATGGATGCAATCATGCAAATAAGCAAATAACAATTTGGTTAAATTTATATGATGAGAAGCAAACAAAAGTAACTATATAATGTTTTTTTTATTGAAATACTATCGGGTTGAATGAATGTTTTGTTACCAAGTTATACTGGGGAATCATAAGTGATGCGGTGGATAAGTGTGCTATAAGTATACATACAGTTATATGCCTACCAGAGGAAAACTCACCATATAATATTTATACCCCCCTACTAAACTATTTATACCACACTTTTTAAATTATTTAATATTCTTTTTTTTCCTTTATTAAATTACTTAAAGAGACGTACAATTTTTATTAAAATTTTTTTGTATAAAGTAAAACTATTTAAACCCCACTTTCTTTATTTCAAAACTCTAATGACAAAAGCTTTAATGATAGATTATTTCAATGTTTACTATTTTTGTTTATATTTTCTTTCAGATCTCGATCTCATGTTTCCCATGTTTAGTATTTATTGATTTATTACTATTTTTGCTTATATTTTCTTTCAGATCTCGATCTCATGTTTACCATGTTTAGTATTTATTGATTTTATAGTTTCACATGTCTGTTTTATTTTTCTTCTCAAATTCTAGATCCATGTTTGCTATTTTTTTTTTTCTCTCGGTTTATTATTTCTTTCAAATCTTCCAGGTATACTATAATTTGTATCAATTCTTTTGTAGATTTTATTCTGGATCTTCCAAAGTTAGTTTAATGTTATTTACAAAAAAAAATAAAATAATAATAAATAAATAACGAAATTGCAACCAAGAATTAATATTACACTCACAATTTACCACCAGCAATTCAATCAACTATAGAAATAAAATAAAATAAAATAAAATCGAATCTAATAAAGATGGTTTTACCATGAAATAAGAAGAAAAAACAAATCCTGAGAATGGATATGAGAAAACTATATATACAGATTAGAGATGAAGTGTATTTTTATTTTTATTTTTATTTTTTTAAAAAAGATATGGGATATATTAAGTTTGAAAAATAAGTAAAAGGGTAGTCTTGAAAATAAATCAAAAAATTAATAAAACGATTTAATTTTATATAATTAAATCAAAATTTTAAAAGGTGAGATATAAAGAGTAGAACTGAGGGGTACCAATAGCGCCATTCTATTTTTAATGTTAAGAGCTACTAGAATAGAAAAAGTTCATCAAGAAATCTGACCGTGACAGAGCCTATAAGATGTTTGCTTTCCATGCAAGGAAATTTCCTTCCATTTTTGGCATCAACCTTTTAGAGAGAGAGAGAGAGAGAGAGAGCCAGAGACAAATGCATTTTAGAGAGAGACAGATCCTCCATCCTCCTCTTTTTCTTCTTCTTCTTCTTCTTCTTCTGGTTACTGGTTAAAAACAGAGCAAATCTCCGTCAGTTCCATACTTTTGCTTAGGGAGAGAAAAAGTAGACTCCTTTGTTTTTTGAAGGGTTTTTAGGTTATCACAAATCTATGTGGGTAAATTTTGATTTTTTTTTGAAGAACGGGTTGTTAAGGGTTCCTCTGCTTTTCTTGAAGTTTCTTTGTTGTTTTCCCTAGAAAGTTTTATGAATGTAGAGGGATGGATTCAACTGAAGAAGAGGTAAAACACAATAACAGCAAAATGGGTTTTGAAGAGAATGGGCAGATTAGCTATGGCCTGAGAGAAAACCCCAAGAAATCTTGGAAATTTTCAGGCTTTAACCATGTTAGTGCTTCTTCAATGCAAGAGAACCAGTGCAAAGAGTGTGGAAAAAACTTTGAATCTCAAAAAGCGCTTTTTGGTCACATGAGGCATCACTCACGGAAAAGAAAGACAAGAATTTCTTGCAAAGAATGTGGAAAAGCCTATCTGTCTTTGAAATCTCTTGCTAATCACTCCAAGTTTCACTCTGATGGGCATGAAGATCTTGCTGTGAAGACCTTGTATGTGAAGAAAAAGAGATCAAAAAGAAAAAGGTACAATTTTTGTGCAACTTCTTCTATTTCTAGCTTGAATGCTGTCACTGAAATTGGTCAAGAAGTAGAACATGCGGCTAGATGTTTGATGATGTTATCGCGGGGTTGGGGTGGATTGATTTCATTCACAGAGTTTTCAGATAATGATTCTGTGGCTTTTGAGGTCGAATCATTGAATGGCAAAATGAAGAAACCAAGAGATGATTCTTGTGTTTCAGCGAGCAAGATTGAACTGGACAAGTTCTGTGAGGGTGGTGAATTTGGGATGCATAAAGTAGAAGATTTCATTGTGGCCATTAGAGTAGAATCAAGTGAGGATTTGATAAAAGAAGTTGGATTGGGAGCTAATTTTGATGATTGTGACAATGTAACTTGTGATTGTGAGTTCAAGTGTAAGACGTGCAACAGGATGTTTTGCTCTCGTCGAGCATTGGCAGGCCACCAAAGGATTCATGGAAAACCAGAAATTGAGGCTCAGAAAAAGAAGCACAAATGCCGTATTTGCTTGAAAGATTTTGCAACAATCCAAGCATTGGGTGGTCACAAGAGGTTTCACAAATTAAGTGTGAGAAGACAGTCTCCATGTGTGTAAATATGGTAGTAGTCATACAAAGGTAATGCTTCCTTGTTTCTTTTGTAAAAGAGAAGCTCACTCCTTTTTTTTTTTTTTTGTCTTTCGAAACTTGAATACAGTAAATCTGTTGATCAGAATGAATAGCAGATACATTTTCATCTTCTTTTTGTGATTGTGTCTCTAATAAATAATAATTGCGATTTTGCTTCGAACTGAGACACTTTTGAGGTTGATAGATTTTGTTGGTAAGGAGAAGTCTTACTAATTACGATTTGGTCTTCTTTGGACTTTGGGTAGCTTGAAATTGCTCTGAAATTTGAGTCAAATTGGGCTTTCATTGACCTCCAAACCAAACCAAGATTTTGTGATTGTGATTGAAAACTACCAATATCATGATAAAAATACGATTAATTTAATAAAATATTATTCGGCCCGGTGACCACTGCCAGAGAGGCTGTCCATTTCCTCTACCTCTAGGGGAAGCAAGCCAAAATAATTTGTTTGTTTGAATTTACGTCAAAATAAGCAAGCCAACTTCTTTTATATATTTGTTATACAAACAAATAAACAATGCTACAACAATCCCAAACAAGTCCTTCATATTTTTATTTATTTCTTATTAGTAGAAACTAGAAAGTTCCTTTATTCAACAACTATCCCTTGCATTTTTTCCTTATCAACATGATATGTCTCGAGCAACCCCTCCCAAGAACTTACGGCAATTCGACAGGTTCTATTCCCCATATGTCTCGAGCGTATTCGTGAATCGTTCTGTCACTACTGAACTTGTATGATCCTGCTGTATTCATGATTGACATTCGTGTCCATCCCTGCCAATACCACATTTACAGAAAATGTGAATCGCTGATGAGCAACAACGTGTACAACAATGTGAACATGGAATGGAATTCACGTAAACTTAATATATTAATCACCTTTTGGTCTCGATATGCTTCATCGACCTTCTCTTGGCATTCTATGTAACTAGGAAAGTCTTTGCCTACAAGGAAATAATCTGCACAGCCGAAACCTTCATTTCCTTCCAATGATTCCATCAGTTCATCATAGTTGTAAGGACCAAATACGCCACTTCTCACATATTCCTTCACTTCTTCAAATCGTGGATCCGGCACAAACTACATCAAGCGGTCAGCTAGGTTAAAATGCATATCAAGGTGCCAAACAGGAAATATGATCACAAAGCAACCCTTAAAATGAGCGTTGTAACATAAGAGCTCATTGTTTAAAGTAAGCGTTCCGTGGTTAAACCATCAAGGTTCATTACCAACAGATCAAAGTAAGAACTATAGTGGTGATAAAGGGTTGACTATACATACCTTTCCATCAGCTCTCTCTTTTCTCAACCCTGCAATCTCATGAGCCTCAGCACCGAAGAGGAAGAAGTTGTCTTCTCCAACCTCTTCCCGAATTTCAACATTGGCGCCATCCAACGTGCCAATCAAGATGCAACCATTCATTGCAAACTTCATGTTACTAGTACCACTAGCTTCCATCCCAGCAGTACTACAGAAAACATAGGAGGAAGAAGAGAGAATGTAAGACAGTCGAGCAATATCTAAACTTTTTAAACAAGTTAACAGAAATGACTGCATCTTTTCATGAACATATCATGCTTGCTAAAAAGCATGCACGGGGCTACTCGGCTTCATTTAAAGCCGGCTGTCTACCAGGAATACTTTAAAGCTGAGCTCAAAACAATTTTAGCCTCTTGAATTTTGAGCAGTATTTACACATCATATACATATAGCTGAGATCTGCATTTTCTTCAGCACTTGTGTCCACTAGAAAAACATGTACACATAAGAAAATTTAAATACCTGATGTGCTGTGAAAGCTCACTTGCAGGAATTAGCAATTCAGCAACGCTGACGTTGTAATCAGGGACAAAGACAACCTAAAACAAAACAAACAATAACATAATCTCTGGTTAGAGATACTTACAAACTTGCACAGCAATAAACTGATATAAATTTACATAGAAAGAAATCAAATTTAATATCTAGCAAAACCAGTTAAATCATATAAGTTGATAAAGGAATTATTTCATAGTCCAATTAAAAATTCAATCAACAATCCATGAGGTTCTTCAAATGTTACTTTGCAACAAAGCCATACCTTCAGTAAATCACCTATTTCAGGATCATGATTGACAGTAGCCCCGACATCCGTGATAAATTTCACAATTCTCTTGGCTTGCACATATGTAGCAAATGCTTTTCCCCCAAATATACAGACTCGTGGAACAAACTTAGCTTTTCTTTCTGCAGCACTCATTTCTTTCATCTGCTTGTATCGGTAAACAATTCCCAAGATATTCATCAGTTGTCGCTTGTATTCATGGATGCGCTTCACCTGAAAATAATAAATTAATCTACATTTTATCATCTACATTAGCAAAGGTGATATTGTTTGAGGAACTTTGGTGAAAAATAAGAAATTGTTTTAGCTGGCAAGTCTATTGAATTCTACAAATCATCAACTATGCAACAATTTGGTTCAAAGTTGGCAGCATTTGGATCTTACTAATCCATGTATCAGAGATTAGGCACAACTCACAACAATGTAGACATAATTAAGCATCACGATAATCCAGTTCAAAGTAGACTATTTAGCTTGTGCATGATAAACTTATAATATTTCAGTGCCCTGGTTGAAGCAATCAAATTTATGCTATTATTTGGAGGTTGCCAACAAGATAATCAGCTTTTTTGTTTTGTCAAAAATTTATGTTATTTTCATCTGATTCCAGAATATATTATCTGTTATAGTATACACAATTGTAAGCAAGAGACGTCAATAACAACCTGGATGTCAAACATTGCATCAGGGCTAACAGTATAGCCTGTTCTCTCTTTGATTAATGACACAACCTTCATCTTGTTGCTCCTTTTTGCTGCCATAAATTGGGTTTGAAGATCCTCGTTATCTGCAAACTATAAATAAACAACAATGTTTCAATTAGGTTTTATTTCACTGTTTGCAATAAAGAGTTTAAAATGTATATATAGTATATTATACAATGTACACGAAGCAAACTATAAATAGCATCAGAAAATCTTAACATCTGGGCTGTAATAGTTCTGAAAAGCTCTCTAAATGTCAGAACATAATTTGAATTTCATGATGCTGTGACAACCCAGATGTTAGACACAGGCTTGGAAATGGGTGTGGACAAAATGCTGAACTGCATGGACTCCATGAATATTTTAAATAGAACAATATTTCTTCTCCAGACTTCAAATCTTCAATGTGTCAATTAGAATTAAAAGTTAGTCTAAAAGTCTGTAAAGCATGGATACTTACTAATCCTTTTTGACAATCATTTATTACAGGAAACCTAATCAATAGACCTACAAAACCATTAGTGCAGTTGCCAACTCCCATTTCTTTCCCCCCATTGCTTACCAGCCCAATAATGAGTGAGTCGGACACATTTTACATAAATTATCGACTCAGACAATATTCTCCACATAACCCATGTGGAGTAATGGCGAGATCAATGGTCCAAAGTTTTAAGTTTCTATGTAATATAAGGGATGCAATTACATCATTAAAGGAAAAACAAATGAGTGCTTTTCATGGCAATGAAAGGAAATTTGCTGTAAATCTCTTTTAGCAATGGAAACATGTAATCCACACACAGAGATGATTTTACAAATGACAAATAAGGATATGATTGATTACCTTCCTTAACTCAGCCAGCTTCTCAGTATTTATAACCCAGTCTTCTGTGCCAATCCAATAGGTTATGATTCTACTTAAATCTGGATTGCAGAAACGAATCCACCTTCTTGGTGTGACCCCGTTTGTTTTATTTTGAAATTTTTCAGGCCATAGCTGCCAAAGGTTTTAGCATACTGATCAGTGATAAAAGCTGTTATAGTAGTGATCAACTAGAATGGGCTGAAAAACTATAGTTTCATACTAATAATTGAATAGCATCAAGTTATAATCCATGAAAGTGGAAAAAAAATACCATAAACATGAGTACCTTGTAAAATTCGTTAAACACTTCATCCTTAACAATTTCACTATGTATTTCAGCAACTCCATTTACTGCATGCCCACCCACAACACATAGATTAGCCATACGAACCAACTTGGGTGGTTCAGGTACTGCTTCTACCTCCTTATCCTCTTCCAGGGTGCCTTCTTTTTCAGCTTCAGGTTCTTCATTGACAGATTCAACTTCTTCTTCAGTAGTTTCAAGTTCATCACTGGGAACAACAACGGTACTTTCTTTGGGTTTAACTATTAAATTTGCAAATGTGGCAGGCAGATCAACATTGTCTAGTATTCTCATTTCCTTCAGTTTTTTCTCCAATAAGTCAGGATCCACCGTACCATATTCTGAAACTATGGTGTGAATCAGCTGAAAAATATAAAATGGAAGAAATTAAAGTAAAAATGAGAACACCAAAAGAAAGATAAGGTAATGATTTGTGCATGTACTCCAGCATTACCTCCTCATCAATCATTTCTATAATCTCCACATGTCGAGGTAGCAATTTCTGCATCAGTTCTAAACTCCATTTCTCCAACGCCTCAGGTAAAACAGTATGATTGGTATATGCCACAGTTCTGGTACACAGGTTGCAAAATGTGAGTGTTATAAGTTACAGAACTAACCTATCACTTCAACAGGTCCACTAGGCGCCTAGGTATATGTGCACTTCTATATTTTTCATGATTGAGACAAAATATGATCCCACATGAATAAAGTTGAAGGGTGAAAAAAGTACAAATGTCAATGCTAGATAAGGCACAAACATTTGGAGGGAAAAAAAAACCAATGAAACCCAGTATATACCAAAATATAAATAGAAATACAGTACAGCCATAGGGCAATTGGTAATATCTGATCATATTCACTTAACCCATCTTAGTGTTATCTAGTTAGTGCCAATGATCCTAACCAAGAATGTGATAAATACAACTGATTAACTCTTAACCCCTAGGAATATAACTGACTAGAAAAGACCCAGTACCGACAATCCAACCATTCACAACTCAAAAGGTATCCTCAACAATAATTCACAAAATAAATATTCAAAATATGAGACGAGTAAAATAAATTTTTGATGCATAAGTGTGGAACAACTGTGATAGAAAATACCTCTGTGTAATATTCCATGCCTCCTTCCAGCTTAAACCTTTCAAATCTACCAAAATTCTCATCATCTCCGGAATGCATAGAGTAGGGTGTGTATCATTCATTTGAACTGCAACCTTCTCAGGGAATTCATCCCAGTTAACATTTGCTCCAGATCTTCTCTCAAAACATACGATGATATCTTGGAGAGATGCCGAGCATAAGGTGTATTGTTGCTTCAAACGAAGAATCTTTCCCTCGATTGATTCATCCCCAGGGTAGAGTACATAACAAATCTGACATCAAATATGACATTTATAAAGACACCGCCCCTTAAACCATCATACCAACATGGAATTGAAGATCAACAAAAAAACCAAATATAGGAACATTTAAAAACAGGCACAGTGTGCAATTATAAGCACATACAATTCGGAACAGACCCAGAACAGAGTACAAGTTATCAGGGTTTCAGGAAAATAGAGCTACGGAGAAGCAACAACATCCCCAAAACCAACAATCCAACAAGATTTCTCCTAGAACATGTGCCTAAATCAATAGCAGATACAAGAAAACATGATAAAATCCAACATTATGATTGAATTCAGTTCGCTCCACTAACACTACCCAACTTCATTAATCAAGTCTTTTTTCCTCTTTGATTTTTCTTCAGTCTAGAATACTGAGCATGTATAAGACCCACAAGACCATCATAGCTGACTTAAGTTTTAACAGATTTTCAGAAATTATAGTTGCTGATTAAATTTTAGACATGAAAATATATCCAAAATCACAGATAGAAATAAAATGATCACAAATGCATCAAAACCTTTTCAGCATTAGATAGGGCCTCAGCTGCTTTGGTGTGATCTCCAGCATTAAAAGCGTATAAATCAAAATCTTCTGAAGGAACTTTAGTAGACCAAAGTCGCAGGTTGATTGTGGTTTTGGTTTTATACCCTGGTATTGGGACGTCATATGCAACAGCCTTTATATCTTCTCCTCCAATCCAGTGGCTTTTTCCATCTGATCCTGAAACAACCTTGCCATAAAACTTTATGGGATATGATACATCGTTTCTCACTATTTCCCAAGGATTGCCCATCTGCAGGGAGGAAATGCAATTAAATAAAATGTAGTCGACCAGAACATAAAGAGACAATGCTACTGAAGTTTCAATGATATTGAAGATGCCATGTACCTAACCCTTAGGCAATGAATAACTTGAAAATGAACAGAAATCAAGGATACCTCAAGCCAATCTTCAGCGACTTCCTCTTGACCATCTTTTGTAGTTCTCTGTTTAAATAACCCATATTTGTATCTAAGACCATAACCCCATGCAGGATAATTTAGAGTTGCCAAAGAGTCTAGAAAACAGGATGCAAGTCGCCCAAGACCCCCGTTACCAAGTGCAGCATCGGGCTCCTATCATAAATAATAATAATAATAATAATAAAAATAAATAAATAAAGAAGTTAGCCTCTTCAACAACCATGTGCATACTCGTAATCACAGACACATGCAGACAGATCCGCCATTTATCTAAAGTGATGCTATTAGGAAAAAGAAGAGCAGTTCTAGATCTTATAGCTATCTTAGCCGGTAAAGGCTTCCATGGCAGTATCAACACTAAGCCAACAAAAAAAAAATAATATTGTTGTTAGCTTGTCAACCACCCTAGACTTCCATCATTGCATGCATCTCAAGTTCAACATTTACACGGTTGTTTTAAATAAATGTTTAATAAAAGAAACATATATTTTTTTTTACCAAGGTTAAGTTGTGCTTGAGATTATATTAAAGGAAAAATGTGTCGAAATACCTACCTGGCCTAGCACATTTTCCAGATTGTGTCCAAGCTTGCTTAAGGCCTCTGCATAAGCACCGGTAAGCCCTAAATTTCCAATGGCATTCAGCAGTGCTCTACCCTACAAAATTAGAAAGTAATGAAACATAAGATAGTAAAAGCTATCTGTTATAGAAATTAAGGTATTAATTGTGAGAGTCAGTATAATAGACAATGAAAAACCTGTAGAAACTCCATCGACAAATAATATGCTTGCTTCACATTCAATTTCTCATAACAATCATATGTTGCATTCCAGTTTATAATGAGACTATCACGAACACTTTGTGCAGTTGCAAAGAAAGCCTTAGGAAGCTCAAATTTTTCTGGAGAAAACAATGGAGTGAACTCTGCATGATATTTGATGCTCGAGGCGATAGATGCAGCATCTGGAGTGTATCCATTCAAAGCACTTGACACTTCTAAATCAATATACAATGATAAACAAGAACCATAAGTGTCGTGTGTATAGGACCATCATAAATGAAAAAGAAAGATTTCACATTCTTCAAAGAAACATAGAGAAATAACAATCTGATGAGTGTGATATTAATCATATATTTTGAGAAAAATTCAAATTGAAAATATTGTGCATTTACTTCTTCAATGCATCACATATTAAATTGAAAGTTATTATAAAAACTTAACTTCTAAAACAAACACTAAGTAGTCATCAAATAAAAAACAGAAACCGGAGCGAGACATTTAAACAAAAGAGAGAGACCTCACCTTGTTCGCTAACCACCAGATGATTCAGCTTCTGCTTGGGCTCGCTGGACACATTCCTCACACAAAACGACGGCGTCTTAAGCCGCGAAGAATTCAAGGTCCGGATCAGGAATAGCCTGTTCCTCGAACCGAATTGGATGAATCTCGACAGCGGACTGTTGTAGTGCAAAAACGTCTCCGATCGAGTCGACGAAGTTGCATATAATTGCGAAACTGCCATTCTCTCTCTACGCAGATCACAGTGTTAAGTGTGTAACGTGTAGTGTAGTGAATGAGAGACTGAGACTGCGACTGATTGATTCACCTTTCTTATCTTCTCATCGATTTTGAAAAACGTTTCAACTATGATTTGTATTTATATAATTTGTAAGATATGACGTGGCTAGTGATCATTGAGTCAAATCAGTGACCTGTCGGCTTCAGATAACTTTGATTATTTTTTGGGAAACGACAAATGACAGGGAGGTGACGTGGCAAATACACTTCAGTGATTGGATAGTGTAGTGTAGTGTAGTTGTGTAGAATTTATCGTAGAAGCTTGTGGATTTACCACCATCCCACCGTTGGTAGTGGATTTCACCACCTCTCCCTTTCACCACTCCCTTTCACCTGTCTAGTACATAGATCATTAAGGTAGAACCGTAGAATATAGTGGAAGCTTACTCATCAACATGTGGCAATAAAATAGAGCTTTGAATCACATGTGTATGTATTTAGTGATGTCATCTTCACCAATAAATAAGCTTATTTTTTGTTGTTTAGTTCATCAATTTGAATCCATCAATAATCTTAGACAGGGGTGCCTTCTTTCCCCCTATCTTTTTATTTTGTGCGCTGAGGCTCTCTCTTGTATGATTACGAAAGGGGAAAATAATGGCAGGGGTTTGGGTGTCAAATGTGTTAGGGGTGGGCCTAATATTTAGTCATATGTATTTTGCTGATGATAGTATCCTTTTTAGTAGGGCTTCGAAAGATTATGGCTCTAGTATTAGGGAGATTCTGAAGGTGTATGAATGTGGTTCTGGTCAGCAAATTAATCTTCAGAAAAGTAAGGTTACGTATAGTTCTAACGTTGATGATTATACTAGAATTGAAATTCATAATTTGCTAGGAATAGAGGATCGTAACTTTCAGGATCCGTATCTTGGGCTTCCTTCGATGGTGGGTAGAAATAAGAGATTAATGTTCGATTTTATTAGAGATAGGGTTTGGAAGAAACTAAGAGGGTGGAAGGATAGCTACTTTTCTTTCGGTGGTAAGGAGGTATTGATTAGGGCAGTGGCTCATGCGATTCCTAATTATGCAATGAGTATTTTCCAGCTTCCGGTGGGTCTGTGTAAGGAGTTAAGTTCCATGTTCTCCAAATTCTGGTGGGGTTCTAGGGAAGGAAAAAGAAAGATTAGTTGGGTGAAGTGGAGTACTCTTTGCAAGCCTAAATGCCAAGGAGGATTGAATTTTAAAGATCTTATTTCTTTTAATCAATCGCTTCTAGCAAAGCAAGCTTAGAGGATTATGAATAATCCTAGATCTTTGGTTGCGCAGCTGATGAAGGTGAAATATTTTAAAGATGAAGAGTTTTTGGAAGTGGTAGTAAAAAATGGCAGCTCACATATATGGAGGAGTATTTTGTAGGGGAGAGAGTTGCTTTCTAAAGGGCTGAAGTGGGTGGTTGGGAACGGGTTAAAGATTAGAGTTTTTAAGGATAGATGGATTCCGCGTCCTAATACTTTTATGACTTTTACACCTGATCCGGGGATTGATCTTCGAGTGGTAGATCTTCTTGATAGTAATCGCCATTGGTGGGATATTGATAAGCTGAACAGATTTCTGGTGCCGAGTGATAAGGAAATAGTTCTTTCCATCCCGATTAGTTGGTTAGGTGGAGAAGATTTTCTTGCTTGGCATTTTGAAAAAAATGGAGAATACTCAGTTCGAAGTGGCTATCAACTAGCTATCTCACAGAAGGTGTATGTTACTGAATCAAATTCTGAAGTATCACAGATTTGGTGGAAGAAGATGTGGAGTCTGAATTTACCTCCAAAAGTTAAAATTTTTGTTTGGAGAGCTTGCTGGAATGCCTTCCCTTATTTACAAAATCTCTGGAAAAGAAATGTTGTGGATTCTTATAGGTGCATTGTGTGTTCAGACCCTGTTGAAACCTCAACCCATGCTATTTTCTGGTGTAAAGAAGCGAAGAAATGTTGGAGAATGACAGATATTGTTTGCCCTCTTGATGAAGTGAATCAACTTGCTGCTATTGATGTTTTTATGTATGTTTCTTCTTTCCTTTCTGTAGAGGATTTGTGTAGTTTTTGTACGACAGGTTGGGCAATTTGGAATAACAGAAATTTAATCATTCAAAGTGGGAAAGGTAAGCCTTCTATGTTGGTGGTTTCGGGTGCTTTGTCTCTATTGCCAGAATTTCAGACGTCCAAAAGGGCCACTTCATCGTAGCTTGTCTCTATTGAGACTAGGAGCAATCATGATTGGCTTGCCCCTCCTCCTGGCAAGCTTAAGCTAAATACTGCAGTAACTTTAAGCAAAAAAAGGATGACAATCGGTGTAGGAGCAACAATTAGAGATGATAAGGGGTTGGTAATAACTGCTCGATCAAATCAGATTCAAGGTAAATTTAAAGCAAAAATAGGTGAATTAATAGCTCTTAGGGAAGGGCTTCTCTTTGCTAATTTCTATAATTTGAAAGTGGATTATGCAGAGGGGTTTTCTCCTTCATTAGTTTCCATCCTCAACGATTCAATCCCTCTTGTAGGGGAATCTAAATTCGTTGTAAACGATATTAAAGCGTTGTGTTCAGATGTTGGCATTATTGAGAGTTTAGCGGTTTATAAGTCAGGAAATTTCTTAGCTCTTAAGCTTTCATGTTCAACTTTTTTCTCTTATAAGGAGTTCATTTGGTTGGATTCACATCCTCCTAACAATGGCTCTGTTTTGTAATATGTACTGTGTTGATTGTTATCAAAAAAAAAAAAAAAAAAAAAAAAAAAAAACAATTCTACTAATCTACTCCCTTTCATTTTATCTCATATTATTATTTTTCTCCCTTTCATTATCTTTGTTATTATTTCATCTGTTGTTTATCCGTTCTTCAATTTTATTATAACACATTATCGGCACGAATTTATTTATTATTACTAGAACTTAAAGTTTCTAGATTTATTACCAGAATCTGAAACTTCTAGATTTATTTATTAATACAATAACCTGAAGTTTTTGGATGTATTTATTATTACGCATTTTATTTACTTTTACGCAATTTTTATTTGAACAATTTGGTCACCCATCCAAAATCTGAAGTTTCTGGATTTATTTATCATTACCGGAACTTGAAGCTTCTGGATATATTTATTTGCAAATACTCCTTTATATATCTGAAAATTTAAATTCCTTGAATTTTTATCATACCAGAAGTTCTGATTATAATTGTGATTTTCAGATAACCAGAAGTTAAGAATGCCAAAGCTTACAAATTTGAAATTTGCGACATTAGAAGTATATGGGGACAACTACATGTCCTAGATTATTGACACTGGATTACTTTTAAAATCAGAAGGCCTGCTTTACACCATTGAAGATTGGACCTAGTCAAATGAACAAGACAAATCTACTGCCATGGTTATTATTTGTCACCATCTGAATAAGGATCTGAAAACTCAATACCTAACTATCATATAGCCAGAAGTTCTATGGCAAGAGCTAAAAGATAGATATGACAACCAACCTGATGTTGCATTACCAAATGCCAAGTATCAATGGTAACATTTACGGTTTCAAGACTATAGACCAGTCTCTAAAATCACCACACTGCTAAAATTATGCGGTGAAGAGGTAACATAAAAGGATATGTTGGAAAAGACAATCACAACTTTCTATGCCTCGAATATGATATTACAACAGCAATATCGAGAACGTCAATTCTCAAAATATTTAGAGCTAATCTCATGTCTCTTGGTTGCAGAGAAAAATAATGAGCTCTTAATAAAAAATCATGAATCATATCTGACTAGTTCTACAGCATTCCTAGAAGTGAATGTTAATACTATTGGAGAACATAACCGCGGTCGCGATTGATGTGGACGTTTGTGCACAACAAAACAATGTATTTTATGTGATCATTTGAAAACCATTTTTAACCACTTAGGAATCCTCTTAGGATGTAAAACTTAGTAAAATAGTAAACAAAGATTCGTTCCACAGGGAATTAGAGTAATACGTTGGATTGATTAACTAATCTAAAATGCAATAAAGTAAATTATGATAGTTTGGATAGTGTATGGTTTGAGAAACCATCAAACATACATGTAAAGTAAAAGTAACAAAATGTGATAGGGAAAATAGAATGCTCAACAATCTTTGATAAGAATAGTGGAATCTAAACAATTAAGAGAAATACTAGGGAAATGATGGAGTTGCAAGTGAATTATGGGCAATGCTTTTCGAGCTACTTTAATGAATCAATCTCATACTTGTCAACCATTTGTATTTTTAGATGTGTTTAGGTCGTCACTACGAATCCTAAACAATTTCCCACCAAAATGCCTAACCGATTAAGGAGAAGGGGTCAAGGTGGGATTGGTTTGTTACAAATCAAGGCTTAGATTATTGTGGTTGATATACCCTCCAATAATCTATCCTATTCACTATGTTCCTAATCAATCAATGGTGTCAATCCAAGATTAATTGCATAACAAATTATCCTAAACAAGAGTATAATCAACCAGTGGGTATACAATGTCAATCATATAATGAATAGGATTTAGTTATCAAATGAATAGAACACAAATAGAGATTCAAATACAATATAGCTTAAGTAAAACCCAAATCCAAGTGTTCCTCACATCTATCCCCTAGAATAAAGGTTTAGTTACACATAGTTACAATAAAATAGCAAAGAAGTAATAGATTAGGAAATCATCCTTGGGCCTCCTTTTGTAGTGCTTGATCCTTCTTTCCTTTGATGCTCCTAGTGTAAAGAATGGTAGATGAGGATGTGTCTAGATGGGTGGATGTCTAATGGATAGTGTCAAAGGAAAGAAGATGTAAAGAATGGGAAGAGAGGAATGGTTGGATGAAGTAATCAAGATTTGCTGTTGAGTTTTTGGATGGAAAAGGTAGTACAAGATTGGAAAATGAAGGAAGTTGAATGTGTGTAGTATGGAGGAGAGAATGCTAATCTAAATCTTTGTATTTCGTGCTTGGAATCCCCCTTCAAATTGGAGAAGAAGAATACTTATAGTGGCTGAAATAAATTATAGGTGTGCACAATATATATCTAGAGGGGGGTGAATAGATTTTATCCGATTTTACCCAATTTTCATGTATGGTCAAGATTACGAAAATACCCCTAACTAGTCAATATAATATAGCAAGTGTAATATGTGTGGAATTTAAATAACACTTGATATTTACGTGGAAACCCTCACAGGAAAAACCACGGGCTAGTAAGTGTGCCACATTCGAATCTCAATTCCACTAATTGAAATGGAATTTACAACCTATGTTGACCTCGTCAAACACTATGGTCAATAACCCCCCACTTCTACCTGCGGGCCTTTAAAAGTGGTTATAGTCCAATTGCTTGTGACCTATGCAACCTTAGCCAACACGTCTTAATTCTCAATGAAGAGATAATAAAACCTATGTGAATATATGAAATATCCAAAATGCAATTTAGAGCTAGGGAACCTTATATGCTTATCTAGGATGATAATATTGCAATTAAAACAATCCTAAATATCAATGGCTAAATGACATGTCATAAAGCTTAGCTAAACATAGATTAAATAAACCTATATAGCTATCACAATACAACACTCAATCATATCAACACAACAATCTCTATTTTGAATATTATAAATTAATCTAAGAACATGCAAGTAATTAAAGAGATGCCTTGATAAATAAAACACTAATTATATATGATAATAGTGAAGAACTTACCAAAGCAAGTGTGTTGATGAAAGACCCATACAAGCAAGCATCCTAGATATGCTAGAAGATGCTAGATGAAGTTTAATGCATATGAAAATGGTTTTAAGTGTTTAAATGAGCAATCTTGATTGCCTTTTCTCTCACAAATCTCTTTATAGACTTTAGGGTTCTTGTATTGAAAGAATTAGGTGCAAAGAGATGAGAAAGTGATGTATTTATAGACATCAAAAACAGAGCATGTGAAAAAACAAGTTTGCCCTTGAAAACCCATGATCGACAGTTTCATTTTGCGGCCAGGCCACCAACCACAACTGCCGAATTGAACTCGAGAAGAACAAGGATGCAATGACGGTTTCATTCGTTGGTTACCAAATCGTCGATTCAACCGTAGAATCAAACCCGAGAGATTAAATCGACCAGGTCTGATCGACGGTTTCGAACAGCGGTCGTGGTTACCGATCATAACCGCATAAATGCTCCAGAAACTTCTTAACACAAACAGCAGTTTCATTCGGCGGTCATGGCCGTCGATCAAACCGTTGATTCACCAAAAGTTGTGAAACCAAAGGAGAAGCCAATGGCATTCTCCGAGGGTGGTCTTCACGCTAAACCAAGCACACATTAGTGCATGTGCGGATGTTTCAAAACAATATTGGGAAACGAATTACAAGACACAAAAACACACAACAATATTCAACAACAAAGTGCAAGTGTGAAACGTGACATGTGAAGAGAATGCACATGTTGTATGTATAATTCCGCCAAGCAGACACGTCATTAAGGGAGTCAATAAAAGGTTGCCACGTCACTTGTTGACCAGGTCAAAGGAAAAAACGTGGGCCAGTCAGTATCAGTCTTAAATCAACAAGTTAAGGGTGTAGTTGCCAGAGCCAAGGTATGTACTCGCCAAAGTTAGAAACGTGGTCGCTGAAGGGTAATACCCAGAAATGGGGGTGTTCGCCGAATCAGCATACTGGGCACGAACCAACTCGGTGAATATACAGGAAATCCTAACCCGAAGCAACGTGGGATTCCCAATACAAGTCCAAAAGGGAATCCTACTACCAAAATGGTGAAGACCAAAGGGAAAACCCTAATTATTATGTATAAATAGAACCACCTATCACACGAGGAAGGGGTTCGAAAACCTAGAGAGAAGAGAGCAATCTATGAGAGATCTGAGTGTATAACAAAGCAATAAGCCTAGTATTATTTTTCTGCCCTCTAGGGTGCCGTGGTTTTTTCCCATTCAAGGGTTTTCCACGTAAAATCTGTCTCTTGTATGGATTGATCACGAGAGTTGATATAATTGTTGAGTGTGTGGCAATCCAAATTTCACCGTCAACAATTGGCGTTAGAAGGAGGGGGATTCTTTGAACAAAAACTTCGAGGAACCCTTGCGAGTTGAAAAATATGAACAACGATAGTGACAAAGATGGTAACTCCAACGGAGATCTAATTGTTGAACCAACCGCGCCGACAGGAGATAGGGCGGTGACGATCGGGGAACAATCGGCAGCAACACCAGGAACTAGGGCAGCCGACCACGGGGTTCTGCAACACTTTCAAACTGCACTGGTAAACTTAATCAGCGAGGCTGGCAAAATAGGGCTTTCGCTTCCCATAGGATTGGGAGTCTCTTCCCCCTATGAGTTAACCACTCCTGGAATCCAGCCACCCGGAAGACTACGGTCGAAAGTTCACATTGCAACCCCCGATGCTCAAGTAAGACAGTCCACTGAAGAGACTCCCAAGGACCACCCTGAGGATTTCGAAGGGAGAAAACTAAGGAAGGGAAAATGTGTGATGAATGAAGAATCTAGGGAGGAGCGAGACCAGATACGAACACATGAGGTCAATTCCAGTGACACATACCAAAGGAACCGGCGGAGACACCGTTCTATCTCGTCTGAAGATAAGAGTCCTCGTCCACGAAGGGAATTACGATCCAAAAGAGCACGGCGGAGAAGATCCGAGAGCACAGAAGATCGAAAGAGCCCGGATGATAGAGGCAATTATGGGAGAATGACAATCAAGAGTAGACTCAATCCAGCAGGAGAGCCAACTGGTCAGCGAGATGTCACCCTGCAAGAGCTATCAAGAAAGGTTTCAGCAATGGCACGAAGGTATGGTTGCAACGTATCTTCGGATGATGAGTCAGATAGCCCATTCGTTGAAAATATTGCTCGTACCCAATTTCCAGACAGATTTAGAATGCCAACCATTGAGCAGTATAAGGAGAACAGGGATCCGAAGGAGCATGTTCGCTGATTCCGCAACATTATGGCCCAGTATTCATCCAATGACTCGCTGTTGTGCCTCACCTTCCCGCAAACATTCGGTGACCTCGCCACCAGGTGGTTTGGAAGACTTCCACCCGGAAGTATAAGCAGTTTCTCAAACCTCAGCAAAGCATTCATAAGGCAATTCATGGGGAGTGTGCAGAGAAGAAAGTCACTTGCTCATCTATCAAACTTGAAGTAGGAGCGCAATGAGTCAATCAAGAAGTATCTAGCAAGATTCGGGAAGGAGGTTGCTCAAATTGAGGATGCCAGTGATGTAGCTGTTATCGCCGCTTTTACCAATGGGTTACAAAGTGGTCGATTATCCTTTGACCTGCGAAGAGATAGACCGAAAACTTATGAGGAGATGATGGAAATAGCTGGCGACTATGCACTGGTAGAAGAAGAAGAAGTAGCGTAAGGGGGTAGCTACGTACATGGACACAAGCCTGACTCAAAATCAGAACATAAGGATGACAAAAAGACGCAGTCACGTGACCGCCAGAGAGACGAGAAGGGCCAAAAGGGACATCCAAGGGAAAGCAGGGGAAACGTTTGAGCCAATAGGTTTCGAGGAAGGTACAACCATTACACCCCTTTAACTGGCGATCAGGAGGAAATACTTTCTGTGGTAAAAGACAAAGGACTCGCCAAATACCCTTGGCAGCAATCAGCAAATGCTAGGAGAGATACAACTAAATACTGCTAATTTCACAAAGATCATAGGCATGAAACTTCAAAATGTTTCCAGTTGCGTGATCATATTGAGAGCTTGATCAGAGATGGGCACCTGAAGGATTTTGCTTTGAAAGGGGATAAGCACGGTGGTCGCTAGGATAACCGTCAAGGAAACGGACAGGAAAGGAAGAGTCCAAGGAGAAATAGCCCTAACGCCACTATAAACACCATTTTTGGCGGGCCCCATACTGGGAGAAGCAATCGAGAAAGGATGTCAGAAGTCCGAGAAGTAATGTATGAAAGCAGAAGCATGGAGATTAATTCTGTGCAAAGAAACCCCAAGAAAGGAAGAGAAGGACATGACCCCATAACGTTTACAGCAGAAGACTCAGACGGAATTGACGCAAAGCCTAATGATGCAATCGTAGTGGGGGTTCGAATAGCACACAAAGATGTCCTTCGGGTAATGATTGACAATGGGAGTTCAGCTGATATTTTAAGTGCCAGGGTATACGATGAGTTGCGGCTGGATAGAAAAGATCTTGAACCCTTCCATGTGCCGTTGAAAGGTTTCAGGGGCGCAGAAGTGAGATCATTGGGAACTGTGAAGCTGCCGGTGAGGTTTGGTACAGCACAATGCCGACGAACAATCTGTAGGGAAAAATACCGTAGTACACGCAGCGGAAGCGAGACTAAAAATAGATTTAGTATGTTTTAAAATTTTTCCTTTTTATGAACCTTAAACCCTTTTAATTAATTAACTATACATATCAAATAACAAAAGTAGAATACCTTTTGTCGCATGATCCGATTGACTTACGTCGATGGTAATCCGCAAGATCTTCAATCCTAGCACGAACGTGAATCACCTAGGAGCGTGGTCTCCCTTTTCTTTGAATTGCAAACCTGAGAATGGACAAACAAACTTTTCTTTTTCTTTTGTTAGTCACAAAACAATCAAAAGAATACAAAGATTATTCCGGTCACTTTTGAGTTCTCAATCTAATGATCGAAACTCGCGTGAACCTAATTCGATATTGTACACATAAGCTTATTGATGAACAAACAATTAGTGTACCATCAAAAGAATAATCTCTTCTCTCTTTTATGTCTTGGTAGAATAATCAAACACTTGTCTATGAGTTTAGAAGAAGAAGAAAATTGATTCAGTGAACCAGTAGGGTGGCCGAACCTTATAACATGTGTTATATAGGGTGGCCGAAATTTCTTCTCCTCTTCCTTTAGGGTTGGCCGAAATCTACATGTAGTCCAATTAGGGTTGCCGCAATTCCTCTACAAAAAAAGGATTTGTGTTGCACCCTAAATCACATGTAATTAGACTCCTAACCCTAATTCAACTCATAAGTATTTTTATTCTTTTATTGACTTAATAAAAGACTTTCCCATTTGATTAAATAAATAAAACTTATTATTTATTTTTTTACCAAATAAGTCTTTTACTTTTAATATACTACTACCAATAGTATAACTCTAGGAAATATATTTCCTGATCAGAAAAAGATTTGTTTCTTAATTAAACAATTAATTAAACAATTAATTAATTCTTATTTAATTAAACAATGAAACAAAATAATATATTTGGCTAATATTTTAACCTTGCCGCCCCATATGTATAAAATGGGCCATATATTATTTTCTTATTTCATTTAATCCATTGGACTTTAAATAAAAAGCCCACATGTGAACCAGACCCATTCTTACTAAAAGAAACAAGCCCATATGCCTTTCATTAATATATTAATATAATTAAGCAGCCCATTAAATAAATAATGTGCAAATTATATTCTTAATATATTAAATGCAATTCTAGATGGACCCATAAATTGGTCCGGTAGAATATATCAAGTGATCCATGCAAGTTCGTGTGGATTGGGGATCTTGGTGGGCTATCTAAATTTAAGCTTCAATAGACATAACCTAATCACAATCAACAAATGATTCACTTAGGTCCGATCCATTAATTTTAACGCATTCCACTAAAGAGCTAAAATTGAACTCTTAAATAAAGATGGAATAAGAAGATGTTCCTCATTCATACCCTAGACAATCATGTTGGAGATAGTGTATCCTCGTGATTAATATCAGTAATCGCCAAGAGTTCATAGACCGCCTATAACTCTCCAAGTTACCATATTTACTCATATGACCACGTTTTGAACTTGGATATTTTGACTTGTCCAGAATTCATGTTTTCAATAGTCACTATCAAAAACTCAACGTTGAGATTTAATATCCAATTACCTCAAAACATCCATATTATGATATTATACTCTCATTTAATAAATGGAGCCACGATGTCCATATCTATAAATGAAGTCCTCTATCGATTAACAAATGAATATCACCAAACTATCGAGGATAGACTATGCTATATAATCGTACTCATTGATAATTCAAATGATATCACTTGCAACCATAAGTCCATCATTTATCTCAGGATTAAGATAGACTCTCCGATTGTCCTGATAATGAAAAGACTATTATCTATTGACGATTCTAGATAAAGTTTTTCATTGTGATCCAGTTCAATGCACCCAGTGCACTAGATTCTTTTACTCGAAGACACTCCGATGATTTTAGACTCATCATATCTCATTTGATCCCACTCAAATGCTAGCAAAAGAATTCTACAACTTTAACAAGATAATGGTGCCCAACCTTTAACTTAAGTTGTGAACATTATTCAAGACTAACTAAAGAATTGTGTCTACCTCATACATATCCAGATGTACGAACAATTCTTCTTTTCAAATAGTCTTTAGACCTTATGATTATTTACTTTGACAATTATAATATTAAACTATAAATGCTATAAGATTTGTTAAACCAGAAATCACTTTATTAATATGAAAAAGATTGTCAATTACAACATTACACTCTTGCTATTGAGCATAATCCTAACAATCTCCCACTTGCGCTATAGCAATGTGTCATATCTCTCATGCCCATGTTCTCTAGATGCCCATCAAAACTCTTCTGAGGTAGAGCCTTTGTGAAGGGATCCGCTAGATTTTCTGTTGACGCGATTTTGGTAATCGTCACGTCACCTCTTTGAACAATCTCCATTAAAATATGATACTTTCTTTCAATGTGTTTTCCTCTCTTGTGACTTCTTGGTTCTTTCGAATTAGCCACTGCTCCACTGTTGTCACAGTAGATAGTGATCTGCTTATTCGCACTAGGAATCACTTCCAAGTCTATCAAGAATTGGCAGAGCCAAACAGCCTCTTTGGCTGCCTCGCATGCAGCAACATACTCAGCTTCCATGGTGGAATCAACAATACAAGATTGCTTGATACTCCTCCATATGACTGCTCCTCCTCCAATAGTAAACACAGCTCCTGATGTGGATTTTCTGGAGTCAGAATCTGATTGGAATTCAGAATCTGTATACCCAACGGGAATTAAATCCCCTCCAGAGTATACAAGCATATTATCTCTCGTTCTCTTGAGATACTTGAAAATATGCTTGACTGCCGTCCAGTGATCAGGACCAGGTTTCGATTGAAACCTGCTAACTATGCCAACAGCAAAACAAATATCTGGTCTAGTGCAGAGCATTGCATACATGAGACTTCCAACTGCCGAGGCATATGGAACTCTACTCATGAATTGCTCTTCATGCTCATTCTTAGGAACTTGTTCCTTAGAAAGCTTGATTCCATGTCTAAAAGGTAACATACCTTTCTTGGAATCCTGCATGGAAAACCTAGACAAGATCTTGTCTATGTATGAGGCTTGGGATAATGCAATCGTTTTATTCTTTCTATCCCTTATTACTTGGATACCTTGAATAAAACTTGCTTCTCCTAAGTCCTTAATATCAAATTGTTTTGCTAAACATTCTTTTACTGATGTCAATACAACTACATCGTTTCCAATGAGTAGTATATCATCAACATAAAGAATCAGGAAAACCAACTTGTCGCCCTTAATCCTTTTGTATACACAAGGTTCATCAGGATTCTGAATAAATCCAAAACCTTTGACAGCTTGATCGAACCTTATGTTCCAGGATCTGGATGCTTGCTTTAATCCATATATGGATTTCTGCAACTTGCATACCTTTTCCATTTGGCCCTTTTTAATGAATCCTTCTGGTTGCATCATGTAGATGCTTTCGTCAAGACTTCCATTAAGGAAAGCTGTCTTGACGTCCATTTGCCAAATCTCTAGATCTAAAGATGTTGCAATGGATAAGAGTATCCTAATGGATTTAAGCATGGCCACAGGAGAGAAGGTTTCCTCGTAATCGATATCTTCTTTCTGTGTATACCCTTTAGCTACCAATCTAACTTTAAAGGTTTCCACTTTTCCATCCATACCTCTTTTCCTCTTGTATACCCACTTACACCCAATGGGTTTTATCCCTTTAGGCAAGTCTACAGGGGACCAGACTTTATTATCGAACATAAATTCAATCTCAGATTGCATTGCCTTTTGCCAATGGCGACTATCAACATCCTCCATTGCTTCCTTATACGAGTAGGGATCATCGTCGTCCGGGAGATTCTCCACTGATTCTCCCAGATCGATGTATCTTTCGGGATGTGTTCTAACCCTCCTACTACGACGAGGAATGGTAGGTTATTGATCTTGTGTTGGATTGGAACTTACAATTGGGTTAGGTTGTGTAACCTCTCGTGGAATTGTATCTCCTGACATCTCATTCAGGACAATTCTACTTCTAGGCACAAAATCATTCATATAGTCATTTTCCAGAAATTTAGCATTTGTCGAAACAAATACTTTAAGATCTGAAGGACTATAGAAATAATATCCTTTAGTTTCTTTTGGATACCCTACAAATATACATGTTTCCGAACGGGACTCCATCTTTTCTGTCTTTCCTTTTAACACATACGCAGGACAACCAAATATCCTTAAGTGTTGTAAACTAGGCTTGCGCCCAGTCCACAACTCATGCGGTGTTTTAGGAACGGACTTAGATGGTACATCGTTTAGAATGTATATAGTAGTTTGTAAAGCATATCCCCAAAAAGAAATAGGAAGTGTTGAATAACTCAACATAGACCTAACCATATCCAAAAGAGTTCTATTTCTCCTTTCTGCTACCCCATTCTGTTGAGGTGTACCTGGTGCAAAAAACTGAGAAACTATCCAATTATCAATAAGATATTGCTGAAACTCACCAGATAGATATTCTCCACCACGATCAGATCTCAAGATTTTTATGTGTTTCTCATGTTGATTTTCTACTTCAGCTTTGAATGCTTTGAACATGTCAAAAGCATCCGACTTATGTCGCATGAGTTACACATAGCCAAATCTCGAGTAATCATCTGTGAAGGTGATGAAGTACTCATATCCACCTCTAGCTTGAATGCTCATAGGACCACATACATCAGTGTGTATCAATCCTAAACATTCAGTGGCTCTTGCACCTTTGGCAGAGAACGGCCTTTTGGTCATTTTACCTTCCAAACAAGATTCACAAGTTGGTAGATCATCAACCTTTAAGTCACTTAAAGGTCCGTCACATACCAATCTTTTAATCCTATTAAGGTTAATATGACCTAGGCGTAAATGCCATAGGTAGGTTTCATCTATTGATAATTTTACTTTTTTATGATCAGGTTCCGTTAATTCTGTGTCTAACGAGTGAGAGATATTTCTATGCAAAAAGTATAGACCGTTTTCCAATGTACCTTGGCAAATAATTTTGTCATTCTTACTAATAATAAAAACTTTATTAAAAGTAACCAAATATCCAAATTTATTCAAACAAGAAACTGAAATTAAATTCCTCTTGAATTAAGGTACATAATAAACGTCTATCAAATCTAAATGCCTGAAAGAATCTAGATTAACTCTAATATCTCCCACTGCACTTGCAGACACTAACGTTCCGTTGCCCAAACGCAAGTTGATTTCATTCTTATTTAGCTTTCTCCTTTTTTGGAACCCCTGTAAGGAATAACAAACATGATTTGTGGCTCCAGAGTCTATGATCCAAGAATCTATAGAATCTGCCAGAAAACATGTTTCAAGATAATTAATATTACCTTGTTCCTTCTTATTCTAGGACTTTGGGCAATTTCTTTTCCAATGTCCCTTTTCACCACAAAAGGAGCACTTCTCTTTGATCTTGGTTACTTTCTTGGTCTCCTTCTTGGTAGGCCCAAGTTGCTTTTTCTTCTGTTGTTCCTTGACCTTTTGACGGGCCTTAACAGTAGCAACTTTACCAACCATATGAATCTGAGATTCATAAGTAGGAGCAGGTGGTTTAGGAGCAAACAGAACAAACTTATGTTTTTCAGCTTGCAGCAACAACCCAATTTTCCTTTTCCATGTGACATAATTATTTCCAGTTAAAAAATTATCTTTTAAGATATTCATTAAGGATGGGGTCATGATTTCTGAATATAAACAAAAATATATATGAGTAAATAATCTTGATAAAGCACTTTCGAATATTTATCTTGATTTAAATAAATAACTCAATCATAAAAATTCAATGATGATCCAACACCCATAAATGTTACGCCTCCTTTGGGAGTTCGCACCATTTACTAGTTAGGCTATGTCCCACCTAATTGTTAACATAACAACCAGCGTTTTCAATTTTAGCCTTGCAATTTTACTGACAAGAACTCTTGGGAGGATATCAATAAAATTACATTGAGTGTGTTACCAAGATATCGACCCTCAATTTTCTCTCACGAAAATCCCTCCTTGGGGAGTAGATCTCGTTTGAGTCCATTGTCTAGTTTATCCTTGTAAGGAAGTATGTTGCTAAATTCCATTCATGGACGCCCCTTGGGGGGATTACCAATAAATAATAAAGCTCAACTAACCTTGGAGGCCATAGGTGTTACAAAAACACCTTCTCCCACTCAATTATTTAAGGTGTGTGATTAAATCCCATAGAATGATTTACCAAGTTATCTAGATGCCAATTTAGATACCTAAATCATTCAATGCATGTTCATACCAAAAGAGATATATGAGTGGCACTCCTATTCTATATGACATGTTATCATACAATAACAAATATTGTAATATTTATGCAAAAAATAAATAGCAACAATTTTGGTCCATCCTTGAAAAACAAGTAAATTACATTTGTTTGAAATATATAAACCCTAACTTGGCGATCAAGTCTTCAAGCGGCCATCACTCGCGTGTACCTTGGCTGCCCCACCCATGGGCGTGCGCAAGTACCCAGCCCCCATGGGCAGCCGTGCGCCCCATACCACAACAAAAACGCAGCTGCTTGCTTTTATGCTCGCAGCTTGTTTGTTTTGGTGCGCACGGTGTAGGTTTGGTTTTGGTTGCTTCCTTTTTCTGCTTCCAATTCTTCAACTCTTCGAATCTTCGAAACTTGAATATATTACAGCAGGTATTACACAATAAACTACTACATTAATTTATTTATTTTTTTTGTCTTTTTTTTTTAATTCACTGCAGTACTTTTTACAACTAATGATCGAAACTCGCGTGAACCTAATTCGATGTTGTACACATAAGCTTATTGATGAACAAGCAATTAGTGTACCATCAAAAGAATAATCTCTTCTCTCTTTTATGTCTTGGTAGAATAATCAAACACTTGTCTATGAGTTTAGAAGAAGAAGAAAATTGATTCAATGAACCAGTAGGGTGGCCGAACCCTATAACATGTGTTATATAGGGTGGCCGAAATTTCTTCTCCTCTTCCTTTAGGGTTGGCCGAAATCTACATGTAGTCCAATTAGGGTTGCCGCAATTCCTCTACAAAAAAAGGATTTGTGTTGCACATTAATTCACATGTAATTAGACTCCTAACCCTAATTCAACTCATAAGTATTTTTATTCTTTTATTGACTTAATAAAAGACTTTCCTATTTGATTAAATAAATAAAACTTATTATTTATTTTCTTACCAAATAAGTCTTTTACTTTTAGTATACTACTACCAATAGTATAACTCTAGAAAATATATTTCCTGATCAGAAAAAGATTTGTTTCTTAATTAAACAATTAATTCTTATTTAATTAAACAATGAAACAAAATAATATATTTGGCTAATATTTTAACCTTGCCGCCCCACATGTATAAAATGGGCCATATATTATTTTCTTATTTCATTTAATCCATTGGACTTTAAATAAAAAGCCCACATGTGAACTAGACCCATTCTTACTAAAAGAAACAAGCCCACATGCCTTTCATTAATATATTAATATAATTAAGCAGCCCATTAAATAAATAATGTGCAAATTATATTCTTAATAAATTAAATGCAATTCTAGATGGACCCATAAATTGGTCCGGTAGAATATATCAAGTGATCCATGCAAGTCCGTGTGGATTTGGGATCTTGGCGGGCTATCTAAATTTAAGCTTCAATAGACATAATCTAATCACAATCAACAAATGATTCACTTAGGTCCGATCCATTAATTTTAACTCATTCCACTAAAGAGCCAAAATTGAACTCTTAAATAAATATAGAATAAGAAGATGTTCCTCATTCATACCCTAGACAATCATGTTGGAGATAGTGTATCCTCGTGATTAATATCAGTAATCGCCAAGAGTTCATAGACCGCTTATAACTCTCCAAGTTACCATATTTACTCATATGACCATGTTTTGAACTTGGATATTTTGACTTGTCCAGAAACCATGTTTTCAATAGTCACTATCGAAAACTCAACATTGAGATTTAATATCCAATTACCTCAAAACATCCATATGATAATATTATACTCTCATTTAATAAATGGAGCCACGATGTCCATATCTATAAATGAAGTCCTCTATCGATTAACAAATGAATATCACCAAACTGTCGAGGATAGACTATGCTATATAATCGTACTCATTGATAACTCAAATGATATCACTTGCAACCATAAGTCCATCATTTATCTCAGGATTAAGATGGACTCTCCGATTGTCCTGATAATGAAAAGACTATTATCTATTGACGGTTCTAGATAAAGTTTTTCATTGTGATCCAGTTCAATGCACCCAGTGCACTAGATTCTTTTACTCGAAGACACTCCGATGATTTTATACTCATCATATCTCATTTGATCCCACTCAAATGCTAGCAAAAGAATTCTACAACTTTAACAAGATAATGGTGCCCAACCTTTAACTTAAGTTGTGAACATTATTCAAGACTAACTAAAGAATTGTGTCTACCTCATACATATCCAGATGTACGAACAATTCTTCTTTTCTCATAGTCTTTAGACCTTATGATTATTTACTTTGACAATTATAATATTAAACTATAAATGCTATACGATTTGTTAAACCAGAAATCACTTTATTAATATAAAAAGATTGTCAATTACAACATTACACTCTTGCTATTGAGCATAATCCTAACACAATCCTGCTGGACTTTGTTGTAGTCGACATCCATAATTGACCGTATAATGCTTTGCTTGGCCGACCGTTTCTTAACAAAGCTCCAGTCGTCACTCCAACCCACGCGTTGAAAATAAAGTTCCCTACAGAATTTGGAGTCGGAGAATTGAAAGGGTCACAAGAGATGGCTCGCCGCACCAACCTATCAATCTTCAAAGATAAGGCAGGGATGGAGACCTTAAGCATATTCGAGGTAAACAAGGAAGTGCAGGAAGATAATTCGGAAACCTTTGAATTGGACCCAAGGGACAAAATGAGTAGAGAAAAAGAAGAGCCAACTGAGTTGATTGTTTTAAACGAAGCAGAACCGGACAAAACAGTCAAGATCGGAGCAAGGCTAACTGAACGAGTTAAGAGAGATGTGACAAATTTGTTGAAAGAGTACAAGGAGATTTTCGCTTGGTGCCATGAAGACATGCCGGGAATTGATAGAAGCGTGATTTCACACAACCTGGATGTAAACGAAAAATGCAAACCGGTTGTGCAGAAAAGGAGAAGCTTTAACCCAGAAAGAAGTGCAGCAATAAAAGAAGAGATGTCGAAGTTGCTCGCCGCAGGATCAATCAGAGAAGTTAAGTACCCAGAATGGGTGGCGAATGTAGTTCTAGTGAAAAAGAAGAACAGCCAATGGAGGATGTGCATTGACTTCACCGATCTGAACAAGGCCTGCCCCAAGGATAGCTTTCCTCTACCAAGAATTGACCAGTTGGTCAATGCAACAGCCGGACATGAAACGTTGAGCTTCATGGATGCATACTCAGGATATAACCAGATAAAAATGCACAAGCCAGACGAAGAGAAGACAATGTTCACCACAGATCAAGGGTTATATTGTTACACAGTCATGCCATTCGGCCTGAAGAACGCTGGAGCAACTTACTAGCGCTTAGTCAACAAAATGTTCGCCAGACAGATAGGAAGAAATATGGAGGTTTACGTTGACGATATGCTGACAAAAAGCATCATAGCTGATAAGCATATAGATGACTTGAGGGAGACATTCGATGTGTTGGTTAGGTATGGAATGAAGTTGAATCCAGAAAAATGCGTGTTCGACGTACCATCTGGAAGGTTTCTCGGATATCAAGTGCATCAAAGAGGAATAGAGGTGAATGACACGCCCAAACCGGTTCTACAAATGTCACTGGTATATAACCTATTCTACCTCGGTTGTATTAAAGGGGCGTGCGAGTCTGGTGACCCTATTGCAAGTGCACAAGTCGTCAAACTAGTGTAGTGAGCAAATAAGGGTATCGTTCCCACGAGGTAAGCACTACAAGCTTTCTATCCTTAGATTACTCTACAATTTCCTAATGCTTCTAACAAGTTTACCTAAATTAACTAGTGATGACAAATGAATAGGTCTAAGTTGAAGATGTCGAATTAGCAATTACAACTACTTGAATTAAATTCTAAAGTGAAAATTGTTAAGGAATTAGATTCATTCAAGTAACATCCTAGCTACTAATCACTCAATCATTAAGCCTATCCTCCAATTACCACATGCATATATGCATATGAATGTTCTAAGCACCTAATTCTCAACTTAATCACCATTAATTCTAAGATTAGAGAGTGATCAAGGGGAAATCAATGATTGAATGGTAGAGAATTACAAGTTGGTAATCTCTACTCATAGGTGCTTCTCTATTTAATATGCAATAAATGGTCCATGCATACAACTACATCAAGTTTTGCACTATAAAGAGATAGGTGGTTGCAACCACCACACATGCAATTATGAATGCACAAAACAAGACTTAAGAGGATTATACAAATATGATTGATTAGATAACAAGAAAGTACAAGAATTACATCTAATTCCTTAGCAAAAGGGATTAGCTACACATAGTATCAAAATTACAAGGGATTACAAGTAAGGAAAACATCACCAATGGACAACTTGTGAAGTGGAAATGCTTATCCTTGCAATCCAAGCAACTCACTCTTCTATGGCAACTTGAGATAATCACTCTAAGTAACCAAAATGGGGTGTTTGGCTACCTAGAAATTGGCCAAGAAAATACTATCTTTCTTGATTCCTAAGAACAAAATATCTTTAACTAATATCTCCTTTCTACTTCTCTCTCTAACTCACTCTATCTTCTCTCTAACTAAAACTAACTATCTCTACTCCATCTTGACACCTTCGTATATGCATGAGAGAGAGGAGGTCTTCCAAGGACAATAGGTGGAGAAAAGGGGCAGCCTTCTTTGACTATTGGGGCTGGCTTCAGTCTACTTGCAGCCTCTCAGAATCGGCGGCGGGCTTGCACGGCGGCTAGTTGCCCGCCGCATGAACCCGCCGGGCACGATTTGCCTTCACCGCGGACTCCTTCGGCTGGACTTGTCTCGCCGTGGCTTGCCCAGGAACCCGCCGGTCATGACGGCGGCCTTGTGAGGCGGCTAAGTGCCTGCCTTCCAGAATGCTTGAGCTCGCCAATTTGAAGAGATACTTCCTCCGGCGGCTTTGAGCGGCGGCTTTATTCCCGCCGGCCTGGCTGCTTGAACCCGCCTACTTACTCTTTTTCTGCTTTTCTTCCAAAATTGCCCCCATTTCTTCACTTTAGACAAAAATACCCTTGAAACACCTGTTTTACCTGAAATTACTTATTTACACAATTAAACATATGGAATGCTTAGAAAATGATAGCAAAAACGAGGTAAAAGGGGCACTAAATATAAATATTTAGAGCACGATCAGTGAACCCTGAAAAAATCCAAGCATTAGCAAAAATGGTTTCGCCAAGAACTTTGAAGGACGTCCAAAGACTCACAGGGGTGCCTGGCATCGCTGAGCAGGTTCATAGCTAAATCAACAGACCGATGCCTACCATTTTTCAAAGCTCTAAAGAAAGGAAAGGGAGTCGAGTGGAACGAGGATTGTGAAAGAGCTTTCCAGGCTGTGAAAGATTACCTTGGGCAAGCACCGCTGCTATCAAAATCAGAAACGGGAGAAACACTATATATGTACTTGTCCGTCTCTGAAGCAGCCACAAGTTCCGTGCTGGTAAGACAGGAAGAGGGGATCCAGAAACCAATATACTACACCAGCAAAGCACTGTTACCGGCTAAACCAGGTACTCGCCGGCCGAAAAAATGGCACTCGCTCTAATAACAGAAGTAAGGAAGTTAAGGCCATATTTCTAGGCTTATAAAATCGGAGTATACACCAATTGCCCACTGAAATTAATTCTGTAAAAACCAGAAGTATCCGGTCGATTAACGAAATGGGCGATCGAGTTAAGTGAATTCGATGTAGAGTATCTTCCAAGGACAGCAATTAAAGCCCAAGCGGTGGCAGACTTCGTAGCAGAGTTCACCGAGCCAAGCATAGAGGTGGCGAGAATGATGGTGGAGCAAGATAAGAAAGTATTCAAATGGCAACTCCGCGTTGACGGGTCGTCAAACACGCACGGTAGCGGGGCAGGGGTAGTGGTGTCAACCCTGGAAGGAGATTCAGTCGAATGTGCCTTACGATTTGACTTCAAAGCTACTAATAACCAAGTTGAATGCGAGGCACTCATAGCAGTATTAAAGGTTTGCACGGTTCTAGGAGCAGATGAGGTGGAAATCTTCAGCGACTCTCAAGTTATTGTCAATCAGGTGCTAGATGAATACCAGCCGAGAGATGAAAGCATGATCACTTACCTGGAATTAGCAAAGGAGCTGCTGGAAAGATTCAAAGAATACAAAATTATCCAGATCCCTAGAGAAGAAAACGAGCAGGCGGACACCTTGGCCAAGTTGGCATCTGCCACAATCAACATCTGGCCCAGAACTATTTCTATGATCCGCCTACTGCAGCCAAGTATAGTCAAATTGAAGGAAGTTGGGGCAGTCTTTGGCGAGAGAGACAGCTGGATTACACCAATCAAAGAATACCTCGTCAATGATGTACTCCCAAATGATCCATTAGAGGCAAAACGATTGAAGTACAGAGCTACGAGATATTCAGTACTCAATGGAGAACTGTACAAAAGGGGGTACTCAAAGGCACTGCAGAGATGTGTCGGGCCCGATGAAGCAGAAGGTATCCCCTGAGAAGCATACATAGTGGAAACTGTGGGAATCACGCTGGGGGTGTCAGCCTAGCCCATAAAACATTAAGACAGGGTTTTTACAGGCCAACGCTATTCGCCGACGCTAAAAGGGTGGCAGCAAGATGTGAGGCATGTCAAAAAATTGCCAACAACATCCGCCAACCACCTGAACTCTTGCAACATATCACCTCGCCTTGGCCATTCACCATGTGAGGAATTGACTTGATCGGCCCAATGCCAACGGCAGCTGGAGGAGCGAAGCACGCTATTGTAGCCGTGGATTATTTTACGAAATGGGTAGAAGCCGAACCATTGGTACATATAATAGAAGGAAACACTATAAGCTTTGTGAAGAAAAATATCCTGTACAGGTTCGGGATACCAAACACCATCATCACGGACAATGGGACCCAATTCGATGGTAGGAAATTCAAGGAGCTATGTGACAAGTATGGCATCAACAACTACTACGCCTCCCTAGCACATCCGCAGACAAATGGCCAAATTGAAGCAGTGAACAAGATCATAAAACACAACCTGAAAGCCAAATTGGCGACGAAAAAGGGTAGCTGGGCAGATAAATTACCACAGGTACTCTGGGCATATCGAAGCACAAAAAGGGGTTCAACAGGTGAGACCCCATATTCCATGGCTTACGGAGCTGAAGCTGTCATTCCCGTTGAAACTAAATATAGCACGGTGTGTATAAAGCTATCTAGAGGGGGGGTGAATAGATTTTACGCTTTTTACCCAATTTTTCGTGTTAGTCAAAATTACGAATTTACCCTCAAGATAATATAAACAAGCAAGTGTAATATTGTTAGGTTGATAATTAGTGTTGGCATTAATTCCATATCAAAACGTGTTTTACTTGTAATGTTTAGTGGTTAGTAAATGAAGGATTTCAAAGACGAAGGACGTCTCAACCATTATTCGTTCAAGTTGCCGGCTTTTAAGAGTTTCGGACATTATCGGTCTACAAAGGTATACAAAGACCTCTTATCTTTTACAAGGCTAGGCACACACTCACACATATCATTCTTGTGTGTCCCTTCATGATTTTATTTCATTTACATTTCACTTTCACACACTTGGCAAAATATGCTCATGCATTCACATTTAGTTAATAAACTTTGTGTTTTGCATTTTCTAGGACTATGTCCGGAAACTAGCATATGTGTGTGTATTTGTGTTTGTATGTTTCTATATTTTGTGTTTAGGACTTGAACATGTTCTTATTCAATGCCTTATTGAGTTCCGGTCGTTTCGGTTACTCATTCATAAGGTTTCGAGTCCAAACGTGTTGACTATGCCACTTTACGTTCTCTTACGTTGTGTTGACTTCATCGATGATTTCCGAGATGATTTCTCAACCGTTTTTCAAATTTGTATAGTCTTTTTCGTGCGTGAGAGAGTCACGGTTCGTAATCCTGAAAACGGATTCGAATTCGGAGTTCGGACGCCCGAGATACGGGCCGACAAACCGAGAGAGCGCGGGAGAGGACAGCCCAGGCTGTGGGCCACATGGGCTGGCCGTGGTTGAGGCCGTGGGCCCCACGGCCTGGAGCACCCTCTGCTCCCGTGTGGGCCACGCGCCCCCCACAGGCCTTGAGGGTGACGTGGCACCACGTGATTGGCCGAAAAACCTCTTCTCTCTCCTCCTATTTCTTCCCTCTCTCTCTCATTTTGAATTTTCAAGAAGAAAAATTCTGGTTTTCCCGTAAGGCATTCTCTCCAATTTTTCCAAACTTCAAAACACCATATCTTCCTCATCCGGAGTCGGATTTGAGTGATTCAAGTTGGAGAGTGTTCGTATTTGAGTTCCTCTAACATCTCCAAGTGGTTTGGTAGCTATTTGATCATGATTTCCAGTGGTTGATCACTGAATTCCGAACCAGCTTCAAAATCCGAGGTAATGGTCTCATCTTAGGGATTTCTTGTTATTTGACCTTCCAAATGCTTGGGGTTTCTTCTTCTATATCTATGTTATTGTTTTATGAAAGCTATTTGAAAAGGTAGCTTGATTATCATTCCAATTGAAACTCAATTTGTGGACTTATGTTGACTAGATTTTATGATTCTAGGTTTTACATTTGTTTGTGAGTTGTATTGTGATTAGAATGGCATCTTAGGTTGTTTGATACTTAATTGAATTAATTTTGTGTTAAAATGACTTTGAGATTTGATTTGGTCCTTTGATTGAAGAAATCAAGGATTTGTGTATTTGTTTGTGATTTAGAGAATATAGGTTTTGATTGATGTAAATCTCAAAACCTTGCTCTATATTTTTGTCTAGTATATTGATTGATTTTAATCTCATATATCTAGCCTTTGATTGTATATTGATAGCATCTTGAATTAGGACTTAATGAACATTTTGTGATTCAAGTGTTATGTGTGTGAATGAGACTTTGAGTGTATGTGTTAGGTGTTTCACATGCTTAGGTTTCTATTCATGTATTTTTGCATCTAGACTTGATTAATTGTGTTTTCACATGTTTAGGTCTATTTGTGCCATAGAATGTATTGATCACATGTTCTATGTTGAAATGAATGTTTGCATCATTTGCATTCACATGATCACACTAGGAAGTCCTTGTAAAAGGCATGAAGTCTTGGTTAGAGTCGGGATGACTCGGATAGCCAAGCAAGAAGACTTGCCTAGAGTCGGGATGACTCGGATAGGTAAGCAAGGAGTCATGGCTAGAGTCGGGAGGACTCGGATAGTCATGCATGGGAGGCTCCCTAGAGGCAAGAGTGCCTTGGATAGGGAGTTGGCTAATATATTGGTAGGCCTAGGCGTATGGTTAGACATAGACTCCGATAGAGCGGGGTACACGGGATGTGTATGCACTCTTGAGGAATTTCTAATCTTCCATCGATGTTGGTTGAGTGTGTTGTCCAATATATGGTGGTTCCGCATCATTGAGGGATTTCATACTTTCCAATAGGGTTGGGTAGGCTTAGACTTCACTAGGTTGGGTGAGCTAAAGATTGGTCACGTTGTGAATGTTCTATGTTTACTTTCCAATAATATAGTACCCAATGGTTATAGTTCAACCCGTGGATGTTTCCTCCTTGGAGGTTTTACCACGTTAAAAAAATCCCTTGTGTTAATTTTTTCTATCTCTTCTCTTATATTTTAATTGTATATTTTATTGTCTTGATTCATAATATTCACTTGTGATGTATTGTGAACCAAGTCTTTGTATAGTGTGATTAGTGTATTCATTCTATTGATCAATTTGTATCTTTGATTCTTTTGTATATTGTAATATTTGTATAGTGACATTTTGATCACTCTTGTAACACATTGAACATCTTATGAAATACAAGCTTATTTTGTTGTTATGTTTATTTGCTATTTTACCTCACATGACTTGTTGATATACTTAGACATTTCTCTTATGATTGTAACATCGTATTGTCTATGTATGTCTTCCTTGGCTTATTGTGTTGTGTGTAAGGCTACCTTGAGGGACAAACGAATGTTTGTTCAAGGGTTTGAAAAAAAGGTGTAAAAACCTATTCACCCCCCCTCTAGGTATGCTTTAAGCAATTTAACTTCGTTTGTGTACATTCAATTGGTATCAGAGCGGGTCATCGGACGGCACTCGACGAGATCCGGGTTACACTTACGAGTGGATTGCTTAGGTATTTGCTAGAATGGTTTTCCAAGATGATGTGATGACCGAAGGGGCTTCGAATTCTAGGCCTCCTCTTCTCAAGGGTCACAACTACTGGGTTTTGGAAATTGAGGATGAAGGCTTACATCCGATCTATTGATGAGAGAGCTTGGATGACCGTTGAAGAAGGTTACCTTGCTCCTAACAAGATTGTGGATGGAGTGACCGTTTCCAAGCCTAGGAGTGAGTGGTCTACTAATGAGTTTGAGTTAGCAAAATGGCATCATCGGGCGGTGAATGCTATTTTTGGAGGTGTTGATAGTAGGCAATTCTCCTACATTCAAAACCTATAAACCGCTAAGGAGGCATGGGAGGCTCTCCAAGTCACCAATGAGGGGACTAAAGCGGTGAAGAAGTCTCGTCTTCAATTGCTCACTTCCCAATTTGAGGTTTTGCAAATGGGTGAGGAAGACAAGTTTATTGACTTCCAAGATAAGCTTCTAGACATCGCCAACCAATGCCAAGCTCTTGGTACTCCTATCTCCGGTGAGAGGCTAAATTGGAAGATTCTTAGATCACTTCCAAAGAGGTTCAAAGCCAAGGTTACCGCCATTGAAGAGAGCAAGGACGTTGATGTCATGAGCATAGATGAGTTGCTAGGATCTCTTCAAACTTTTGAGGCGTGCATGAAACCAAAGGCTAAGAACAAGGGTTTAGCTCTCAAGGTTATCAAGGAAGCTAGTAGTAGCGATGATGATGAGGAGATGGCGTTATTGGTTAGGAAGTTTAGGAAGTTCATGAGGAAAGGTGCCAAGTCAAGTGGCAAGTACTCAAGGGACAAGGAAGTCAAGAAGTCCTTTACTCCACCTCATGAGAGGAGTGGCCATGCTAAGAGCAATAGGAAGGTTCAATGCTTCAAGTGCAAGAAGTTTGGACATTATGCTTCGGATTGTCCTAGTGGTGATTCTAAGAGGGACAAGAAGGGAAAGGCTATGGCGGCTACATGGAGTGAAGATGATGCCTCTAGTGATGAGGAGAGCTCAAGTGATGAGTCTTCTAGTGAAGAAGAGCTAGTGAGCAACTTTGTTGCATTCATGGCTTCTCACTCTACTCTAGAGGATGTTAATCAAGATTCATTGGATAAGGAGATTGATCAAAGTCATCAAGAGTGTTCAAATAATAATCCATCCTACATTGATCTTTTGGCTAAGGTGAAGTTTCTTGAGGAGAAGTTGAAATTAGCCTTGAGTGAGATTGATGAGAAGGAGGACTTGATCAAGATTCAAGTGGATGAGTTTGTTGCTACAACTCGTAGGCTCTTGCGTGAAAAGAATGCTATTGAAAAGAAGCTTTGCGAAGTTGAGGGTATTTTGCTTGAAAAGGATAGGATCATCTCAACTATGAACTTAGAGAGCTCAAGTGTAGCGGTGGTTGAAGAGAAGCTCATAGAAGCATCACTTCCTACTAGTGAAGCTATCATTGAAGAGAAAGCTCCTAAGAAGAGACGTTCCAAGAAGAAGAACAAATTGAAGAATAAGGTACCCCTTGAAACTCCCATTTGTCCTCCACCACCACCGGAAGGTAAAATCTCTCCTTTTGTTCCCATATGTCATTTTTGCAATACCTTAGGCCATATCAAGCCCAAGTGCTATAAATTCATTGAATATTGCAACTTAGAAAATGCATCTAGGAATAGAGCGATTGGACCTAATTCTATGCATGCTAAAGCTTTTGAATATGGAAAGCATGATAATTTGTCAAAGCATGCTAAGAATATCCGGAAGGTGAAGAATGCATATCCTACAAAGTTTGACCATGCATGTGTTGCTAACAATGTTGAGAAGAAGAGTATTAATGATATTATTGTGAATCAAGTTGTGGAAGAACTTTACTCTAGGTTCAACATTGTGGTCAAAGAGAATCTTGATGATGTTCGTGTATGTCCACCCAAGACAAAGTTTGTCAAGGGTGAGTGCTCTTACCATTAGTGTAAGTTGCACATGTGAGTTAGCTTTAAGATTAGTGTCGTTGATAAGAAGCTTAGCTTTTTGCTTTGTATCTTTACAACTTGACATGAACTTAGCTATCTCACTTTGTTTGTTTTGATAGTCAAAATTTGTTGATTAACTTTTGAGAAGTTTTTTTTTGGAATCTATTTGATAACATTATTGTTATGGCTTTTAGAGAAAGTCATTTTTTTTTGTTTGTTTGAGTTGGATTACATTGCCTTTAGTCTCTTGGAATCGACACACCTATAACTTGTAGTCATGAGGACTCACAAGCCAAGAGGACTCATAAAAAGGGTGAAGGCTTTGTATTTGGTGAAAATGGCTTGCGAAGGTATCTCTATATCATATTGCTTGCTTACTTGATTTTTCATCTATCAACTCATTGTTTGTATCACTTTCATGAAGCATGTCATAATTGAGAACTAATATAGTGTTTATATGGTACTCTTTGACATTTGCTAGTTTAAGATCTTTTGGTGATAAGTGTTCACATTGATCTTATTTCATGAAGCGTGTTGTTATTTGTATGATTGTTGAGTGGCTAATTTTTGAATAATGTGAGCTTCATATTCTTTGATAGCTACTCTCTTGAGAAGTAGAGATCTTAAGTAAGTCTCTTTACTTGCTTTTAGATCATGTGCTTTTAAGCCTTGAAATTAGTTTCAAAAATGTACTTTGCTTCTCTTGTATGTTTTGTTAAGTATGTTGAGCTTGATTGATGTTCGCTTTGGATACACCTTGAAGTCCTAAGGACTAGTACATTTAAAAATGACCAATGGTTGGTATCCATTTGCTTCGGCAACATAGAACTCAACGAGCACCCTCATGGAAAGGGCTACACACCTTGGTTGTGAAGCCACCCAATGTTGGAAAGGGCTACGTCATTGTGATGAGTGAAAGCCGCCATGAGGTGTATATGTTTATGTTAGAAAAATCAAAGAAGTGTTGAATTGAATCATAAAAAAAAATCTTTGATTCAAGCCTTAATAATAAAAAAAAAAATAAAAAAAAATAAAAGGCTTTTGGAGTATAGTTGAATAATCAAATGAGCTCGGGTTGACAAATAGAAATGGGTTGACGAGCCACATGCACACACACGCTCACATGTTGAAATCTATTATCTTTATAAGCAAAATTTCGGATGATAACCGGTTTGACCTTTTTATGGAAAGGCCTAAGATGAATAGATGTTGAAATTGTATGCATGCTTGATTATCAAACTACTTCTTTTCATATACTTGAAGCAAAATCTTCACACACTCACTTTTGCTTGATTAGTATTTGTGATACTTTAGCAATTTTTGATGACATATGAGAGTGATTGAAAATCTTGATGTAACTCTCTTAGATATGTGAAGCTTATTTGCAAATCTAATAAAAATTTGCTTGTGATGTGATTGTGTGGTGATTTTTGTGAACATTTGTCTATCTTGATTTTAGATGAGGCACTTGTCAAGGGGGAGCATAATATGCTAAATTCTTGTTCTCTTTTATGACATGTTCACATGTTCTTCAAGGTTGTTAATTGTTGGCATTATTCTTATTTTTGATAAATCATGAAGATGCTATGATAAATTCTTACTTGCATGGTGATTTATTAAATATAGTGTTTTGCCTTTGTATATGTTTATTGGTTTCTTATTTGTTTCTTTGTTTCCTCTCACTTTGTTTTTAGTTTGTTTTGTGTTGCAAGATCATGGGTAAAGCAAAGAAGGTTGGTGGAAACACTTCTTCATCTCCCATTGCCAAGTCGAAACCTACAATTTCGTCCAAAATTTCCAAAGGTAACAAAGTTGATGAATTGGGAATTTTTGGGTGCAAAAAGATAATTCAAGAAAGGGGTATTGACTTGGACTCTTGTATTGGATCATATGTCTATGATGTGCTTAAGAGTAGGAATTGGATTTCATGGGTCAACATGTTAGGAGTATCTAATGAGACCATTGTTAGAGAATTTTATAATGCTTACAAATCCGGTTCTACTGTGACTAGTGCTACTCTTAGCATAAGGAAAGTTGTCTTTAGAGTTTGCCCTAGGAAGGTTAATGAATTTCTTAACTTGTCCGATGACATTGAATCGGATTTCCTTGATGTTGATGTCTTGGAAAACCTTGATTTAATGGGTAAGACTCTTTGTGATGATGATGATTTTGTGTGGGGGAAACGTGCTTTTATTAGGCAAGGTGAGCTAACAAAAATTAGTGTATTTTGACATTTATTTGTATGCTCCAATCTTATTATTTCTACTAATGCTTCGGAGCTTAATAGAGACAAGATTAAGATTGTGTATGCCTTGGTTACTAACCAACCTATACACCTTGGTGAATTGCTTGTGGAGCAAATTCAAAGTGCGGCTTGTACTAGTCGTTTGGACAAGAAATTGGCTTTTCCGGGGTTTATAACTCAATTGTGCTTAGCTAAAGGTGTGAGGAATCTTGATGGTGATGTTATGCTTCCTCCCTTAGAGAAGTTGAGTCAGAAACGTATGGCAACCATGTCATACAAGGACAAGGGAAAGTCTAATGATGTACTTAGGCTTTTTGGTGATTCTCTTGATTCTAACCATGTCCCTAACTCACCCGCTCTTCCTAGTTGGGCTTTAAAATTGAGGAAAGAGGTTGAAGAATCTCATAGGTTGATTGAGGCGTCACAAAGGAAGATTGAAGACCTTAGTGCAAAGCTTGTTGCTCAAGATGAGAGGATCAAAGAGTTGGAAGGAAAATCAACTCCAACAAGGCAATATGTGAGATCCGCACACCGTTCTTCTTTCCTTGGTGGCACAAGTGGCTAGAGAGCTTCATGAGGTATAATTTCTTACTCTTTCCCTTTGGCTTCATATCATGTCAAAAATGGGGAGAAATATGAGAAACACATGGGAGATATCTAGCTTACTTAGCCTTATGTTAGTTGTTTTTATATTTTTGTATATTTGGTATCTAGCTTGAACTATATGGCATGTAATATTTTTGTTGAATCTTGGCTTAGAATATATTGATGGATAGTATGTATTAAGGGGGAGCATACTTGATCCATTTGAACTTATATGTTATTATTTTCTTGCCTATGATTGGATACTTGGATATTGCCATACTTGTTGTCTCTTGGATATTCCTGTGCTTTCAAGTTCTTTTTTAGGTGATATCAAGAGAAGACCAAGATGAAGTTCAAGACTTGATTTATAATTTGTGTCTATATGTGTAACTCATTGTACTCATTGTGACCAAATTTTCTTTGTAATTGTTTTAGTGTTTGTTTAGGGGTTTTGTCATGGAATTTGCCAAAGGGGGAGATTGTTAGGTTGATAATTAGTGTTGGCATTAATTCCATATCAAAACGTGTTTTACTTGTAATGTTTAGTGGTTAGTAAATGAAGGATTTCGAAGACGAAGGACGTCTCAACCATTATTCGTTCAAGTTGCCGGCTTTTAAGAGTTTTGGACATTATCGGTCTACAAAAGTATACAAAGACCTCTTATCTCTTACAAGGCTAGGCACACACTCACACATATCATTCTTGTGTGTCCCTTCATGATTTTATTTCATTTACATTTCACTTTCACACACTTGGCAAAATATGCTCATGCATTCACATTTAGTTAATAAACTTTGTGTTTTGCATTTTCTAGGACTATGTCCGGAAACTAGCATATGTGTGTGTATTTATGTTTGTATGTTTTCGTATTTTGTGTTTAGGACTTGAACATGTTCTTATTCAATGCCTTATTGAGTTCCGGTCGTTTCGGTTACTCATTCATAAGGTTTCGAGTCCAAACGTGTTGACTATGCCACTTTACGTTCTCTTACGTTGTGTTGACTTCATCGATGATTTCCGAGATGATTTCTCAACCATTTTTCAAATTTGTATAGTCTTTTTCGTGCGTGAGAGAGTCACGGTTCGTAATCCGAAAACGGATTCGAATTCGGAGTTCGGACGCCCGAGATACGGGCTGACAAACCGAGAGAGCGCGGGAGAGGACAGCCCAGGCCGTGGGCCACATGGGCTGGCCGTGGTTGAGGCCGTGGGCCCCACGGCCTGGAGCACCCTCTGCTCCAGTGTGGGCCACGCGCCCCCCACAGCCTGAGGGTGACGTGGCACCACGTGATTGGCCGAAAAACTTCTTCTCTCTCCTCCTATTTCTTCCCTCTCTCTCTCATTTTGAATTTTCAAGAAGAAAAATTCTGGTTTTCCCGTAAGGCATTCTCTCCAATTTATCCAAACTTCAAAACACCATATCTTCCTCATCCGGAGTCGGATTTGAGTCATTCAAGTTGGAGAGTGTTCGTATTTGAGTCCTCTAACATCTTCAAGTGGTTGATCACTGAATTCCGAACCAGCTTCAAAATCCGAGGTAATGGTCTCATCTTAGGGATTTCTTGTTATTTGACCTTCCAAATGCTTGGGGTTTCTTCTTCTATATCTATGTTATTGTTTTATGAAATCTATTTGAAAAGGTAGCTTGATTATCATTCCAATTGAAACTCAATTTGTGGACTTATGTTGACTAGATTTTATGATTCTAGGTTTTACATTTGTTTGTGAGTTGTATTGTGATTAGAATGGCATCTTCGGTTGTTTGATACTTAATTGAATTAATTTTGTGTTAAAATGACTTTGAGATTTGATTTGGTCCTTTGATTGAAGAAATCAAGGATTTGTGTATTTGTTTGTGATTTAGAGAATATAGGTTTTGATTGATGTAAATCTCAAAACCTTGCTCTATATTTTTGTCTAGTATATTGATTGATTTTAATCTCATATATCTAGCCTTTGATTGTATATTGATAGCATCTTGAATTAGGACTTAATGAACATTTTGTGATTCAAGTGTTATGTGTGTGAATGAGACTTTGAGTGTATGTGTTAGGTGTTTCACATGCTTAGGTTTCTATTCATGTATTTTTGCATCTAGACTTGATTAATTGTGTTTTCACATGTTTAGGTCTATTTGTGCCATATAATGTATTGATCACATGTTCTATGTTGAAATGAATGTTTGCATCATTTGCATTCACATGATCACATTAGGAAGTCCTTGTAAAAGGCATGAAGTCTTGGTTAGAGTCGGGATGACTCGGATAGCCAAGCAAGAAGACTTGCCTAGAGTCGGGATGACTCGGATAGGTAAGCAAGGAGTCATGGCTAGAGTCGGGAGGACTCGAATAGTCATGCATGGGAGACTCCCTAGAGGCAAGAGTGCCTTGGATAGGGAGTTGGCTAATATATTGGTAGGCCTAGGCGTATGGTTAGACATAGACTCCGATAGAGCGGGGTACACGGGATGTGTATGCACTCTTGAGGAATTTCTAATCTTCCATCGATGTTGGTTGAGTGTGTTGTCCAATATATGGTGGTTCCGCATCATTGAGGGATTTCATACTTTCCAATAGGGTTGGGTAGGCTTAGACTTCACTAGGTTGGGTGAGCTAAAGATTGGTCACTTTGTGAATGTTCTATGTTTACTTTCCAATAATATAGTACCCAATGGTTGTAGTTCAACCCGTGGATGTTTCCTCCTTGGAGGTTTTACCACATTAAAAAAATCCCTTGTGTTAATTTTTTCTATCTCTTCTCTTATATTTTAATTGTATATTTTATTGTCTTGATTCATAATATTCACTTGTGATGTATTGTGAACCAAGCCTTTGTATAGTGTGATTAGTGTATTCATTCTATCGATCAATTTGTATCTTTGATTCTTTTGTATATTGTAATATTTGTATAGTGACATTTTGATCACTCTTGTAACACATTGAACATCTTATGAAATATAAGCTTATTTTGTTGTTATGTTTATTTGCTATTTTACCTCACATGACTTGTTGATATACTTAGACATTTCTCTTATGATTGTAACATCGTATTGTCTATGTATGTCTTCCCTGGCTTATTGTGTTGTGTGTAAGGCTACCTTGAGGGACAAACAAATGTTTGTTCAAGGGTTTGAAAAAAAGGGGTAAAAACCTATTCACCCCCCCTCTAGGTATGCTTTAAGCAATTTAACTTCGTTTGTGTACATTCAAATATGGTGCGGAAATTAAATCAACACTTGATTTTTACGTGGAAACCCTCACGGGAAAAACCACGGGCTATGTAAGTAAGCCACACTCGAACCTCGAATCCACTAAATGTGCAAACGATTACAACCTAATCCCGGAAGTAATCACACACCTACCTAATCCCGGTATAAGTGAACCTAGTCCAATTTGCTTGTGATCTAAGCAACCTAATCCCGATTGCTACACACAAGACTTACCTTCTCTAGAAGAGAATACAACCCTAAGTGAATATATGTGAATATCCAAAATGCAACATAGAGCAAGGGAAACCCTATATGCTTATCTAAGATGATTAATATGCAATTAAGAACAATCCTAGATATCAAAACTAAATGACATGTCAATTAGTTAAGCTAATCAATATTAAGCACAAAAGCTAATATGCTAGCACAATACAACTTCTCAAACATACATCATACTAATCTCAATTTTGTATCCAAAGCATAAAAAATAACAATCAAGTAATTAATTGAGATTGCTAGATAAATTAAACACAAAATATGTAAGATATTAGTGAAAAGCTTACCAAGCAAAGTATGATGAAGATTCCATGCAAGATGACATCTAGATGATCTAAGATGATGCTAGATGATGATTGATGATCATGAAAAGTGTTTGAGTAATTAAAAATGAGTTCTTTGTGTATTTTTCTTCTCTTGAAAAATATCCTAAGTATGAAGCATGAATAAGAACTCTTGTAAATGACCTAAAATCAAGTTAGTATATATATAGAGGCCATAAGTGAAGTGAGGTCGTTTTGAAAACTCGCCAGAAAAATGCACTGTGAGCTGGTGGACCTGCGCCGGTGGACCAGCGCAGGACCAGCGCACAAGCACATTTTGGCTTGAGCGCTGGACGACAGGCGCTGACACCAGCGCCAGTCCAGCGGCGCACACCTGGGCGATTGGCGCTGGTGGCCTTGCGCTGGTCCACACCAGCGCACGACCAGCGGCGCTCCACTAGGCGTTTTGCGCCAGTGAGCGGCGCTGGTGGACCAGCGCACAGCCTACATTTTTGTTCCCCACAAGCAATCATGGAAGGGGAACAAAAGTACACTAAGATGCATCCCAAAAGCCTAAATGCTATGATGTTATAAACACAAGATGCAATCATAAAAACAAGCAAGAAGAGATGTAAATAAGCATTAATGCACAACAAAAAGAAACACAACATACAAAGATTAAACATATGCATGAGTTGTGAGTGTGTGCAACTATCTCTTCAAGACAAGTAAGCACTTAGAATATTACCTTTGGTGCTTGTCAATAATGAGGTCTTCAAAGGGCCTAATGCACTAACAACAACATTTAAACTACCCTTACAAAGAATCCCCACAAATGGTTTGATCACGAAATAAGCCAATTAAAAACAACGGGAATCCTTACAATCTCCCCCTTTGGCTATTTCGTGACAAAACCATCACTCACATTGATTCCTCACAAAAAAATAGAAACTACGGGATTACAATGATATTCTATATTACAAAGAGATAAGAGAATGCAACTTGAAGTCTTCAATCCTCTTGTAGAATAGTCAATCCCTGAAAAGAGTTTCTAACAATTCCAATACAAGAAAAGTGTGAGATTAATCATGTGAGAACAATACCAAGCATTTGCATTTTTAGAGTTTAGGCACAACATTGCCAAATGAATGCAATGAATGATAAATGCAATGCTCCCCCTCAAAGGGTTACTCCCCCTCAATGTTTTATCTCCCCAAAGTGCACAATAGCTTCTCTATTTTGCAACTCCCCTTACAATATCCTACTCCCCCTTTTTGTCATGATATAGGCAAAGGAGTAGTCCCCAACCGGGTCACTCATAGCAACGAGAGATAGAAGCATGCAAGATATGCATATACATATAAGTCACGTTATGCACTTCAATTAATTTGAGAGAAACAAGGAGATTTATTTGAGAAAATGTGTGAATCCAACATGCTTTGCATACAAGACATATAGCATTCAAGTCCAAAATACAATGGTATTTGGCAAAGCAAATGACAAAGGTTTCTAATTCGAATTCAAACCAATTTCACCAATGTCATGGAAAAGCAAGGATATAGAGATTATTGATTTCAATTTAAGAGTAACTATATCCAACTTTATAAGCGAAACATGGCATGAGCGACTTTGCACCCTATTTGATTTTTCCGGATATAATATCCTGTATGATAGTAACCATGTTCAACTAATAAAGAAAGAGAGACATTTGGAATGTACATTCCTTTGAACGGATACAAGATCCTTTATTCATTTTGAGTCTCATAAGCTTTCACACAAGTTTTGCATTTTTAAGAATATGCAATCATCAATTCATGCTTTTCATGTGAGCATGTTGTATGAATTTCATGCTTTTTCATTTAGCATTAGCATGTTATTTAAGAATCATCATGTCATGGAGATAACTATAGGTCATTCACATCATACTTCCTATGTAACTCTCCTAGTCCAAAAATGCATGTTTGAACATAAATATGACATGGATTGTAGACAAGCAAGGTTCACACTTATAGAATTGAAAACATATATACATATGTGCAACCAAGCTTACTCAAGCAATTAAAAGAAGAGGCATAAGTTATTTCAATTTTTTTTTTTTTTTTTTTTTTTTTTTGCAAGATACAAGAATGCAAAATAGCTCTCTTTGCTTGAGTTCCCCATATGGGGTCAATCATAGAACATCACTCCACAAGACATATCCCAATAGATCTACTAAGAGTTTTAAATCGAGTAGCATCTAAGGGTTTAGTAAATAGGTCCGCAAGTTGATCATTAGTACCTACATGTTCAAGTACTATGCATTTATTTTCAACAAGCTCTCTAATGAAGTGATGGTGGATGTCAATATGCTTAGTTCTAGAATGTTGAACCGGATTCTTGGAAATATTAATAGCACTCATGTTATCACAAAAGAGAGTGAGAGTACCTTGGTTGAATCCGTAGTCTACTAGCATTTGCTTCATCCACATAAGTTGAGTGCATCCACTCCCTGCGGCTATGTACTCGGCCTCGGCCAGTGGACAAGGAAATTGAGTTTTGCTTCTTGCAAAACCAAGACACCAAGTTGTTGCCTAGAAAGAAGCAACCGCCCGATGTGCTCTTCCTATCATCACAATTTCCTGCCCAATCCGCATCACTATATCCTACAAGACTAGGATTAGTGTCAAATGAGTACCAAATCCCATAATTAGAAGTCCCATTCACAAAGCGAATGACTCTCTTAACCGAAGAGAGATGAGACTCCTTGGGATCGGATTGGTACCTAGCACAAACTCCTACACTAAATGATGTATCGGGCCTACTTGCGGTCAAATAGAGCAAGCTCCCTATCATGCCACGATATAAGGTTTGGTCCACACTTTTTCCACTAGCATCCTTGCTTAGCTTCAAAGTGGTGCTCATAGGAGTGTCACAATGTTTGGCTTTTTCAAGACCAAACTTCTTCACTAGGTTTTTGGCATATTTGGCTTGGGATATGAAAATCCCATCATCTAGTTGCCTAATTTGCAAACCTAGGAAGTAACTAAGCTCACCAACAAGACTCATCTCAAATTCATGAGACATGACATCAACAAATTGTTGGACTTTGGTGTTGTTGGTGGAGCCAAAAACTATATCATCAACATATATTTGAGCTATGAAAAGCTCATCATGGTCTCTCTTGATGAATATGTCTTGTCAACACTACCTCTTGTGTAGTTGTTGTCAACAAGGAATTGCGTGAGGCGCTCATACCAAGCCCTCGGTGCTTGTTTCAACCCATAAAGTGCCTTCTTGAGGCGATACACATGATTGGGGTGGTGTGCATCCACAAACCCCTTAGGTTGTTCAACAAACACTTCCTCTTGCAAGAAGCCATTGAGGAAGGCACTCTTGACGTCCATTTGGTGCAATTTGAACTTGTGCACACAAGAGATGGACAAGAGAAGCCTAATGGACTCTAAGCGGGCAACGGGAGCAAAAGTCTCCTCAAAGTCGATACCCTCAATTTGAGAGTACCCTTATGCTACAAGTCTAGCCTTGTTCCGCACTATGTTGCCATCCTCATCGGATTTGTTCCTAAATATCCATTTAGTGCCTATGACATTAGTGGTCTTAGGCCTAGGAACTAGAGTCCAAACCTCATTCCTTTCGAATTGGTTTAGCTCTTCTTGCATGGCAAGAACCCAAAATTCATCATTTAAGGCTTCTTCAACCTTTTTGGGTTCAATTTGAGAGGTGTAGCAGTATAGCTAATAAGATTAGCAAGTTGACGTCTAGTCCTAACACCCTCATTTACCTCTCCAATGATATCTTCTTTATCATGGAGTTTCCTAACCCATGGAGCGGGTTCTTTAGAGTCCAAGAGAGGAACTCTATCAATAGGTTGTGTGCCATCATTGTTGACATTAGATGTCCCAACATTAGGCGACACCACAACCTCCTCCAAAGGAGAACCATCACTAAAAATAACCTCCTCCTCATGATCATTAGACTTGAGCCTAGTATCATCAAATACGACATTGGATGATTCCATAACACTTAGAGTCTTTAAATTGAAAACTCTATAGGCTCTACTATTTAAGGCATAGCCAATAAAAATACCCTCATCACTCTTAGCATCAAATTTGCCAAGTTGATCACGGTCATTCAAAATGTAGCATTTGCTTCCAAAAGTGTGGAAGTAGCTAACATTTGGCCTCTTGCCTTTCCATAACTCATAGGAGGTGTTTCTAGTACCGGGCCTTAGGAACACTCTATTTCCTATATAGCAAGCCGTATTGATGGCTTCGGCCCATAGGTTCCTAGGGACATTGTTGCTAAGCAACATCACACGGGCCATCTCTTGGAGGACCCTATTTTTCCTCTCAACAACTCCATTTTGTTGAGGTGTCCTAGGAGCAGAAAATTCATGGGAGATGCCTAAACCATTACAAAAGGTTTCAAAGGTGGCATTCTCAAATTCTCTCCCATGGTCACTTCTAATCCGTTTTATGCTTTTAATATTAGAGTTCATTTCATTTTGAATTTTATTACAAAGCATTTTAAACTTATCAAAAGTTTCGGATTTTTCTCTAAGAAAATATGTCCATGTGAACCTAGAGAAATCATCAACACAAACAAAAATGTATCTCTTTCCACCCAAACTTTCGGTTTGCATGGGACCCATAAGGTCCATGTGGAGAAGCTCAAGAGGCTCCTTGGTGGTGAGATACTTACCCTTTTTGTGCATGCTTTTAGTTTGCTTTCCTTGTTGGCAAGGTCCACAAATACCATTGGCTTTCTTCCCAAGCTTAGGGAGGCCACGCACACAATTGAACTTTCCAAGGGTCCGTAGATCCCTAAAGTTCATGTGGCCAAGTCTTTCATGCCACAACTCAATTTGCTCATCCATGGACACATGATTTGATACAATACTAGCTTCAAGACAATAGCAATTGTCGCTAGATCTCATGCCCTTTCAACAAGGTTTGTCCATCGGGTTTAAGGATAGAGCAATAGTCTTTAGAAAACAAGACCGGAATATCCTTCATCACTAAGATGTGAAATGCTTATTAAATTGGCTTTCAAGCCATCAACAAATAAAGCATTGGATAAGGAGGGTAATCCGGGAACGGAAATGGTTCCTTTCCCTACAACATTTCTTTTGGATCCATCACCAAAAGTGACATTTCCACCTTCCTCCATAACAAGAGTCTCGAAGAAACTCTTGTTTCCCGTCATGTGCCTAGAGCACCCACTATCCAAGTACCAAAAATTAGAAGAATTTGCCTTCAAGGCTATTTGTGCAACATGGCAAACATTTTCATTCTTTCTAATCCACTTAGCAACAATTTTAGCTTTCTTAGTGGTCTTTGGTACATGTGCTCTACTATTTCTAGGATCATGCAAATCAATATTTTCATTCCTAGAAACATGCATCTTGGCTCTATTCTTTCTCTTTTCAATCATGCTTTGTTTTCTACACATTTTAATATATTGAAAGCAATTTGGTCTAATATGATCATCACAACCACAAAAGTGACAAATAGGGATGAAAAAAGGAATCATACCTCGCCTTTGAGCACGTCCATGTCTTTGTGGATAAGTGGGTTCAATCCATCTTCGTTGTTGAACCGGTCTTGGTTGCTTCCAAGCTTGAGGTTGCATGATTGGTCTCTTTCCTTTGTGAGC
>CM059875.1:10713657-10917153 GCA_030490815.1 Acer saccharum | reverse complement strand
CTGTATGCTTTTGAACATATTCTAGATACAAGATAGAGATTGTTTGTGTTGTCTTGATTGAGTGTTGTATTGTGATAGCTTCTAGGTTTGCTTAATCTATGTTTAGCTAAGCTTTATGACATGTCATTTAGCTATTGATATCTATAGTGATCTTATTGTCATCTTATCATCCTAGATAAGCTTAAGGGTTCCATAGCTCATTTGCATTTGGATATCATACATGTTCATATGACATTTTCTCTTCATTGAGAAGTAAGTCTTGTGTGCTTCCAGGATCAGGTTGCTTTTATCATAAGCAATTGGACTAGGTTCACTATACCGGGAATTAGGTAGTGGTGGTGAGTTATATACTGAGTTTGGTTGTAATCACCTTTACCTAGTTGATTCAAGGTTCGAGTGTGACGCACTTACTAGCCCATGGTTTTTTCGGTTGAGGGTTTCCACATAAAAATCAAGTGTTATTAAATCGCACTTTACACTGATTTATTGCTTTGACCAGTTTGGGGTATTTTGTAATATTGATAATGGGCGAAAATTGGGTAATATCGTTTAAAATCTATTCAAAATTTAAAATCTATTCAAAACCTAACCCCCGCCCACCCCCACCCCCCCCCCCCCCCCCCCCCCCCCCCCCCCCCCCCCCCCCCCCCCCACTAGATAGTTTTATACATCGTGCATTATTAGTTTCATATTCAATCAATGTACTCTAACCCTATTTTATGATAATATGAGTGATATTAATATTTCCAAGAATCCGGTACAACACTCTAGGACTAAGCATATGACATCCATCATCATTTCATAAGAGAACTAGTTGAGAACAAATGCATTGTACTTGAACATGTAGGTAAAATTAAACTAGCGGACTTATTTACTAAACCTTAGATGCAACTAGGTTTCATGCACTTAGTAGATCTATTGGGATATGTCTTGTGACTTGATGTGGTTTGGAAATTGATCCCATAAGGGGAACTCAAGCAAAGAGAGCAATTGCATACTTGTCACATGCAAAATTTGAAAAATATTATGCTTCTTTTTAATTGCTTGAGTATCTTGGTTGCACATATGTTTATATGATATTTTCTTCAATAAGTGTGAACCTTGCTTTGATTGCAATCTTGTCATATTTATGTTCAAACATGCATTTTTGGACTAGAAGATATTCATATGAAGTACTTTTTGAATGACCTACAAGGATCTCTATGACATGATGATTCTTTAAATAACATGCTCAAAATGAAAAAGCATGAAATTCTTATGTCTTGCTTAAAAATGAAAGCATGAATTGATGATTGCAATTCTTAAATGCAAATTATATGTGAAAAGCTTATGAGACTCAAAATGAATAAAGGATCTTGTATCCGTTCAAAGGATATAAAATCCAATTGTCTCTCTTTCTTATTAGTTGAACATGGTGTAGGGAAAAATACCGTAGTACACGCAGCGGAAGCGAGACTAAAAATAGATTTAGTAACTTTTAAAATTTTTCCTTTTTATGAACCTTAAACCCTTTAATCAATTAAACATATATATATCTAACAAAAGAAGAATACCTTTTGTCGCGTGATCCGATTGACTTACGTCGATGGTAATCCGCAATATTTCAATCCTAGCACGAACGTGGATCACCTAGGAGCGTGGTCTCCCTTTTCTTTGAATTGCAAACCTGTGAATGGACAAACAAACTTTTCTTTTCTTTGTTAGTCACAAAAACAATCAAAAGAAGACTAAAATTATTGGTCACTTTTGAGTTCTCAATCTAATGATCGAAACTCGCGTGAACTAAATTGATGTTGTACACACAAGCTTATTGATGAACAAGCAAATAGTGTACCATCAAAGAATAATTATCATCTTTTATGTTTTAGTAGAATAAAATAATGCTCTCTATGAATTAAGAAGAAGAAGAAAATTGTCTCTCAAGCACCAAGCATTAGGTATGGGCCGAATATAAGTACACTTATATAGGTGGCCAAATTTTCTTTCCTTCTTCTATTAGGGTGGCCGAATTCAAGTAAAAAGGGACTAGGGTTGCCGCAATACACAAGCCAAAAAGAGTTTGTGTTGCACCCTAATTCCTATCTAGTTTAAGACTTCAAACCCTAATTCAATTCATAAATCTTTTATTCTTTTATTTGACTAAATAAAAAGACTTCTTATTTGATTAAATAAATAAAATTAATTATTTATTTTCTTATCAAACAAGTCTTTTAATTTTAGTATACTACTACCAATAGTATAACTCTAGGAATCATATTTCCTATCAGAAAAGATTTGTTTCTTAATTAAACAATTAATAATAAATTAATTAATTCTTATTTAATTAAAACAATGAAACAAAATAATATATTAGGTTAAAAACACCTTGCCGCCCCACTTAAATAAATGGGAAATATTATTTTCTTATTTCATTTAATCCATTGGACTTTAAATAAAAAGCCCACATGTGAACCAGACCCATTCTTACTAAAAGAAACAAGCCCACATGTCTTTCATTAATATATTAATATAATTGAGCAGCCCATTATAAATAATGTGCAAATTATATTCTTAATATATTAAATGCAATTCTAGATGGACCCTTAAATTGGTCCGGTAGAATATATCAAGTGATCCATGCAAGTCCGTGTGGATTGGGGATCTTGGCGGGCCATCTAAATTTAAGCTTCAATAGACATAACCTAATCACAATCAACAAATGATTCACTTAGGTCCGATCCATTAATTTTAACTCATTCCACTAAAGAGCTAAAACTGAACTCTTAAATAAAGATAGAAAAGGAAGATGCTCCTCATTCATACCCTAGACAATCATATTGGAGATAGTGTATCCTCGTGATTAATATCAGTAATCGCCAAGAGTTCATAGACCGCCTATAACTCTCCAAGTTACCATATTTACTCATATGACCACGTTTTGAACTTGGATATTTTGACTTGTCCAGAAGCCATGTTTTCAATAGACACTATGAAAACTCAACGTTGAGATTTAATATCCAATTACCTCAAAACATCCATATGATGATATTATACTCTCATTTAATAAATGGAGCCACGATGTCCATATCTATAAATGAAGTCCTCTATCGATTAACAAATGAATATCACCAAACTATCGAGGATAGACTATGCGATATAATCGTACTCATTGATAACTCAAATGATATCACTTGCAACCATAAGTCCATCATTTATCTCAGGATTAAGATAGACTCTCCGATTGTCCTGATAATGAAAAGACTATTATCTATTGACGGTTCTAGATAAAGCTTTTCATTGTGATCCAGTTCAATGCACCCAGTGCACTAGATCCTTTTGCTCGAAGACACTCCGATGATTTTAGACTCATCATATCTCATTTGATCCCACTCAAATGCTAGCAAAAGAATTCTACAACTTTAACAAGATAAAGGTGCCCAACCTTTAACTTAAGTTGTGAACATTATTCAAGACTAACTAAAGAATTGTGTCTACCACATACATATCCAGATGTACGAACAATTCTTCTTTTCCATAGTCTTTAGACCTTATGATTATTTACTTTGACAATTATAATATAAACTATAAATGCTATACGATTTGTTAAACCAGAAATCACTTTATTAATATGAAAAAGATTGTTAATTACAACATTACACTCTTGCTATTGAGCATAATCCTAACAATCTCCCACTTGCGCTATAGCAAATGTGTCATATCTCTGCCCATGTTCTCTAGATGCCCATCGAAACTCTTCTGAGGTAGAGCCTTTGTGAAGGGATCCGCTAGATTTTCTGCTGACGCGATTTTGGTAATCGTCACGTCACCTCTTTGAACAATCTCCCTTAAAAGATGATACTTTCTTTCAATGTGTTTACCTCTCTTGTGACTTCTTGGTTCTTTCGAATTAGCCACTGCTCCACTGTTGTCACAGTAGATAGTGATCTGCTTATTCGCACTAGGAACCACTTCAAGTCAATCAAGAATTGGCGGAGCCAAAGCCTCTTTGGCAGCTTCGCATGCAGCAACATACTCAGCTTCCATGGTGGAATCAGCAATACAAGATTGCTTGATACTCCTCCATATAACTGCTCCTCCTCCAATAGTAAACACAGCCCCTGATGTGGATTTTCTGGAGTCAGAATCTGATTGGAAATCAGAATCTGTATACCCAACGGGAACCAAATCCCCTCCAGAGTATACAAGCATATTATCTCTCGTTCTCTTGAGATACTTGAAAATATGCTTGACTGCCGTCCAGTGATCAGGACCAGGTTTCGATTGAAACCTGCTAACTATGCCAACAGCAAAACAAATATCTGGTCTAGTACAGAGCATTGCATACATGAGACTTCCAACTGCCGAGGCATATGGAACTCTACTCATGAATTGCTCTTCATGCTCATTCTTAGGAACTTGTTCCTTAGAAAGCTTGATTCCATGTCTGAAAGGTAACATACCTTTCTTGGAATCCTGCATGGAAAACCTAGACAAGATCTTGTCTATGTATGAAGCTTGGGATAATGCAATCGTTCTATCTTTCTATCCCTTATTACTTGGATACCTAGAATAAAACTTGCTTCTCCTAAGTCCTTCATATCAAATTGTTTTGCTAACCATTCTTTTACTGATGTCAATACACCTACATCGTTTCCAATGAGTAGTATATCATCAACATAAAGAATCAGGAAAACCAACTTGTCGCCCTTAATCCTTTTGTATACACAAGGTTCATCAGGATTCTGAATAAATCCAAAACCTTTGACAGCTAGATCGAACCTTATGTTCCAGGATCTAGATGCTTGCTTTAATCCATATATGGGTTTCTGCAACTTGCATACCTTTTCCATTTGGCCCTTTTCAATGAATCCCTCTGGTTGCATCATGTAGATGCTTTCGTCAAGACTTCCATTAAGGAAAGCTGTCTTGACGTCCATTTGCCAAATCTCTAGATCTAAAGATGCTGCAATGGATAAGAGTATCCTAATGGATTTAAGCAGGGCCACAGGAGAGAAGGTTTCCTCGTAATCGATACCTTCTTTTTGTGTATACCCTTTAGCTACCAATCTAGCTTTAAAGGTTTCCACTTTTCCATCCATACCTCTTTTCCTCTTGTATACCCACTTACACCCAATGGGTTTTATCCCTTTAGGCAAGTCTACAAGGGACCAGACTTTGTTACCGAACATAGATTCAATCTCGGATTGCATTGCCTTTTGCCAATGGCGACTATCAACATCCTCCATAGCTTCCTTGTACGTGTAGGGATCATCGTCGTCCGGGAGATTCTCCACTGATTCTCCCAGACTGATGTGTCTTTCGGGTTGTGTTCTAACCCTCCCACTACGACGAGGAATGGTAGGTTGTTGATCTTGTATTGGATCGGAACTTACAATTGGGTTAGGTTGTGTAACCTCTCGTGGAATTGTATCTCCTGACATCTCATTCAGGACAATTCTACTTCTAGGCACAAAATCATTCATATAGTCCTTTTCCAGAAATTTAGCATTTGTCGAAACAAATACTTTAAGATCTGAAGGACTATAGAAATAATATCCTTTAGTTTCTTTTGGATACCCTACAAATATACATGTTTCCGAACGGGACTCCATCTTTCTGTCTTTCCTTTTAACACATGCGCAGGACAACCAAATATTCTTAAGTGTTGTAAACTAAGCTTGCGCCCAGTCCACAACTCATGCGGTGTTTTAGGAACAGACTTAGATGGTACATCGTTTAGAATGTATATAGCAGTTTGTAAAGCATATCCCCAAAAAGAAATAGGAAGTGTTGAATAACTCAACATAAACATAACCATATCCAATAGAGTTCTATTTCTCCTTTCTGCTACCCCATTCTGTTGAGGTGTACCTGGTGCAGAAAACTGAGAAACTATCCCATTATCAATAAGATATTGCTGAAACTCACCAGATAGATATTCTCCACCACGATTAGATCTCAAGATTTTTATGTGTTTCTCAAGCTGATTTTCCACTTCATCTTTGAATGCTTTGAACATGTCAAAAGCATCCGACTTATGTCTCATGAGATACACATAACCAAATCTCGAGTAATCATCCGTGAAGGTAATGAAGTACTCATATCCACCTCTAGCTTGAATGCTCATAGGTCCACATACATCAGTGTGTATCAATCCTAAACATTCAGTGCCTCTTGCACCTTTGGCAGAGAACGTCCTTTTGGTCATTTTACCTTCCAAACAAGATTCACAAGTTGGTAGATCATCAACCTTTAAGTCACTCAAAGGTCCGTCACATACCAATCTTTTAATCCTATTAAGGTTAATATGACCTAAGCGTAAATGCCAAAGGTAGGTTTCATCTGTTGATAATTTTACTCTTTTATGATTAGGTTCCGTTAATTCTGTGTCTAACGAGTGAGAGATATTTCTATGCAAAAGTATAGACCGTTTTCCAATGTACCTTGGCAAATAATTTTGTCATTCTTACTAATAATAAAAACTTTATTAAAAGTAACTGAATATCCAAATTTATTCAAACAAGAAACTGAAATTAAATTCCTCTTGAATTGAGGTACATAATAAACATCTATCAAATCTAAATGCCTTCTAGAATCCAAATAAACTCTAATATCTCCCACTGCACTTGCAGACACTAACGTTCGGTTGCCCAAGCGCAAATTGATTTCATTCTTACTTAGCTTTCTCCTTTCTTGGAACCCCTACAAGGAATAACAAACATGATTAGTGGCTCCTGAGTCTATGATCCAAGAATCTGTAGAATCAGCCAAAAAACATGTTTCAAGATAATTCACATTACCTTATTCCTTCTTATTCTGGGACTTTGGGTAATTTCTCTTCCAATGTCCCTTTTCACCACAAAGGAAGCATTTCCCTTTGATCTTGGTTACTTTCTTGGTCTCTTTCTTGATAGGCCCAAGTTGCTTTTTCTTTTATTGTTTCTTGACCTTTTGACGGGCCTTAACAGTAGCAACTTTACCAACCATATGAATCTCTTGACCTTTGCCTTTCACAAGGATCTTTTCAGCACTTTGAACATCGTGCATCAGGCCTTGTAAGGTGTATTCCTTTTTGTTCAAAGTGTAGTCCAATTTGAACTGATCAAAGGAATCTGACAATGAATTGACAACCATATCAATCTTTATCTCACCATCTATCTCAGCGCCATGCAGTTCAGCAATGTTGAGATGTGCTATGACTTTCATCATGTGATCTTTCACAGCCTGTCCAGGTTTCATCCTAAGATTCATAAAAGCAGTCACTGCCTCTCTCTTAGTCGTCCTAGACTTCATAGCAAACATCTCCTCTAGAGACATCATTATATCAGCAGCGGACTCCATTCATTCATGCTGCTGTTGCAACACGTCGGAGATAGTGGCCATAATGTAACATTTTGCCATATCATCTGAAGTCTTCCACTGCTCATACTCATCTCTATACATTATGCTAGATTCATTATTAGGAGCAGGTGGTTTAGGAGTAGTTAGAACAAACTTATGTTTTTCACTTTGCAGCAACAACCCAATTTTCCTTTTCCATGTGACATAATTATCTCCAGTTAAAGTGTTGTCTTTCAGGATGTTTATAAGTGATGGGGTCATGATTTTTGAATAAAACAAAACATATATAAGTAAATAATCATGATAAATCACTTTTAAATATTTATCTTGAATTAAATAAATAACTCAATCATAAAATTCAACGGTGATCTAACACCCATAAATGTTACGCCTCCTTTGGGAGTTCGTACCATTTACTAGTTAGACTAGGTCCCACCTAATTGTTAACATAACAACCAGCGTTTTCAATTTTAGCCTTGCAATTTTATTGACAAGAACTCTTGGGAGGATGTCAATAAAATTACATTGAGTGTGTTACCAAGATATCGACCCTCAATTTTCTCTCACGAAAATCCCTCCTTGAGGAGTAGATCTCGTTTGAGTCCATTGTCTAGTCTATCCTTGTAAGGAAGTATATTGCTAAATTCCATTAATGGACGCCCCTTGAGGGGATTACCAATAAATAATAAAGCTCAACTAACCTTGGAGGCCATAGGTGTTACAAAAACACATTCTCCCACTCAATTATTTAAGGCGTGTGATTAAATCCTATAGAATGATTTACCAAGTTATCTAGATGCCAATTTAGATACCTAAATCATTCAATGCATGTTCATACCAAAAGAGATATATGAGTGGCACTCCTATTCTATATGTCATGTTATCATACAATAACAAATATTGTAATATTTAAGCATAAATTAAATAGCAACAATTTTGGCCCATCCTAAAAAACAAGTAAATTACAATTGTTTAGGAATACAAGATCTTCAAGTGGCCCATCAACCATACGCTCATCCTTCGGCCCACTCCCATGGGCGTGCACAGCCCACAACCCCACAAAGGGGCTGCCATGCGCAGCCCATAAGGCCACACAAGGCTGCCATGCGCAGCCCACCAAGGTTTGGGCTTGCCATGCGCAGCCCAATCCACTCCTAGGGTGCGCATGGTGCTCGTTCTCGGTTCCGGTTGCTTCGTTTTTCTTCGTGTCTTCGAATCTTCAACACCCAAAAACATTATAGCAGTATAAAATAATAAATACTGTAGTATTAATTTTTTTTTTTTTTTTATTCACTGCAGTACTTTTACATATAAAAAACTGCACTAAAAAATTAAATAAAAACTGCAGTAGTTAAAAAAATACTGCACCTATATTAAAAAAAATATAAAACCTAGCAACTACCAAGAAGGAATTATGGCGATGATAGACCACCCTTCTTGTTACAATTCCATAACAAAAATACATTGAAAATCTAGGACCAAAATCGAGCAACAACAATCCACATAAAACATATATAAATCCATACATCACATGTAATTATATATGCGAATACCTAGAGTGCCATCTCTTTCTAAACATGCATAATCACAATAAAAAGAAATCAATCCACGTATATATACGTTAATTAATTAAAAGGGTTCAACCTAGGCTCTGATACCAATTGTAGGGAAAAATACCGTAGTACACGCAGCAGAAGCGAGACTAAAAATAGATTTAGTAACTTTAAAATTTTTCCTTTTTATGAACCTTAAACCCTTTAATCAATTAAACATATATATTATCTAACAAAAGAAGAATACCTTTTGTCGCGTGATCCGATTGACTTACGTCGATGGTAATCCGCAATATTTTCAATCCTAGCACGAACGTGGATCACCTAGGAGCGTGGTCTCCCTTTTCTTTGAATTGCAAACCTGTGAATGGACAAACAAACTTTTCTTTTCTTTGTTAGTCACAAAAACAATCAAAAGAAGACTAAAATTATTCTGGTCACTTTTGAGTTCTCAATCTAATGATCGAAACTCGCGTGAACCTAAATTGATGTTGTACACACAAGCTTATTGATGAACAAGCAAATAGTGTACCATCAAAGAATAATTTATTCACTCTTTTATGTTTTAGTAGAATAAAAATAATGCTCTCTATGAATTAAGAAGAAGAAGAAAATTGTCTCTCAAGCACCAAGCATTAGGTATGGCCGAATTCTATAAGTACACTTATATAGGTGGCCAAATTTTCTTTCCTTCTTACTATTAGGGTGGCCGAATTCTCCAAGTAAAAAGGGACTAGGGTTGCCGCAATACACAAGCCAAAAGAGTTTGTGTTGCACCCTAATTCCTATCTAGTTTAAGACTTCAAACCCTAATTCAATTCATAAATCTTTTATTCTTTTATTTGACTAAATAAAAAGACTTCTTATTTGATTATATAAATAAAATTAATTATTTATTTTCTTATCAAACAAGTCTTTTAATTTTAGTATACTACTACCAATAGTATAACTCTAGGAATCATATTTCCTATTCAGAAAAGATTTGTTTCTTAATTAAATAATTAATTAATAAATTAATTAATTTTTATTTAATTAAAACAATGAAACAAAATAATATATTAGGTTAAAAAACCACCTTGCCGCCCCACTTAAAATAAATGGGTCAAATATTATTTTCTTATTTCATTTAATCCATTGGACTTTAAACATGTGAACCAGACCCATTCTTACTAAAAGAAACAAGCCCACATGCCTTTCATTAATATATTAATATAACTTAGCAGCCCATTAAATAAATAATGTGCAAATTATATTCTTAATATATTAAATGCAATTCTAAATGGACCCATAAATTGGTCCGGTAGAATATATCAAGTGATCCATGCAAGTCCGTGCGGATTAGGGATCTTGGCGAGCCATCTAAATTTAAGCTTCAATAGACATAACCTAATCACAATCAACAAATGATTCACTTAGGTCCGATCCATTAATTTTAACTCATTCTACTAAAGAGCTAAAACTGAACTCCTAAATAAAGATAGAAAAGGAAGATGCTCCTCATTTATACCCTAGACAATCATATTGGAGATAGTGTATCCTCGTGATTAATATCAGTAATCGTCAAGAGTTCATAGACCGCCTATAACTCTCCAAGTTACCATATTTACTCATATGACCACGTTTTGAACTTGGATATTTTGACTTGTCCAGAAGCCATGTTTTCAATAGACACTATTGAAAACTCAACGTTGAGATTTAATATCCAATTACCTCAAAACATCCATATGATGATATTATACTCTCATTTAATAAATGGAGCCACAATGTCCATATCTATAAATGAAGTCCTCTATCAATTAACAAATGAATATCACCAAACTATCGAGGATAGACTATGCGATATAATCGTACTCATTGATAACTCAAATGATATCACTTGCAACCATAAGTCCATCATTTATCTCAGGATTAAGATAGACTCTCCGATTGTCTTGATAATGAAAAGACTATTATCTATTGACGGTTCTAGATAAAGCTTTTCATTGTGATCCAGTTCAATGCACCCAGTGCACTAGATTCTTTTACTCGAAGACACTCCGATGATTTTAGACTCATCATATCTCATTTGATCCCACTCAAATGCTAGTAAAAGAATTCTACAACTTTAACAAGATAAAGGTGCCCAACCTTTAACTTAAGTTGTGAACATTATTCAAGACTAACTAAAGAATTGTGTCTACCACATACATATCCAGATGTACGAACAATTCTTCTTTTCTCATAGTCTTTAGACCTTATGATTATTTACTTTGACAATTATAATATTAAACTATAAATGCTATACGATTTGTTAAACCAGAAATCACTTTATTAATATGAAAAAAAAAAAGATTGTTAATTACAATATTACACTCTTGCTATTGAGCATAATCCTAACACATGGCTACTATCATACGGGTTTCATACCCAGAAAAATCAAATAGGGTGCAAATAATCGCTCATGCCATGTTTTACTTATAAGGTTGGATATAGTTGCTCATTAAAATTGAAAAATTGACAACTCTATATCCTTGCTTTACTCATGACAAATGGTGAAATTGGTTTGAATTTTATAGGAAACTTTTGTCATTTGCTTTGCCAAATGCCATTGATTTTTGGATTAGAATGCAACATGTCTCGCATGCAAAGCATCTTAATCACACATTTTTCATAAAATAAATCTCCTTGTTTCTCTCCAATTAATTGAGTAGAATAAAGTGACTTATATGATTATGCAAATATCTAGTATGCTACTGTCTCTCTTTGCTAAATTGACCCGGTTGGGGATACTCATTTGCCTATATCATAACAAAAAGGGAGAGTAGTATGTAGAGGGAATTGTAGCAGCAAATTCGCTTATTGGGTCCCTTATACTTACATTGCATGATGTTTTGCTTAAATTCTTTAAATGCAAATGCTTGTTTTATTTTCACTTGATCATCTCACATTGCGGTTGTTTTGGAAAGTATAAAAACTCTGTTTTGAAGGTTTGGTGTTCTATAAGAGATTGAAGACTTGAAGTTTTATCTTTTTTATATCTCTTTGTAATAAAGAAATCATTGTTGACCTTTAGTTTCTATTTAGTTGTAAGGATCAATGTGAGTGGTGGTTTTGTCACGAAATAGCCAAAGAGGGAGATTGTAAGTTCCTCAATGTTTGATTGGCTTATTTTGGTGACAAACAATAATTGGGGTTTAAATTGTAAGGGTAGCTTAGACGAATGATGATCAAGCTCAAAGACCCTCTCAAAACCTCAAGGTGATAAGCACTCCAAAGTTATATCTGTAGTGCTTAGTTTTCATTGAAGAGATTTAGTTGCACACACACACTTGTAATGTTTGCATATGTATGCTTTACTTTTTTGTGTATTCTCTTCACATGTCACCTTTCACACTTGCACTTTGTTGTTGTATTTTGTTGTGTGTTAGTGTGTCTAGTAATTTGTTTCTCGAATATTGTTCGGAAATATCCGCGCATGCACGATGGTGTGCTTGGTTAACTGATCGTGGTATAAAAGTACCTATTTTATACCCCTATTTCCTATTACTTTGTGCTTGTTTCTTGGGTAAAACCGAGTATTTAATGGTTTAAATAAGTGTTTCAGGTAAATAGAGGAATTCAGGAGCATTGTTGTCATTTTGGACATATCAAGGGCTAAAGTGAAATATTCGGCACATTATTGAATATTCTATGAATAGAGAAGATATCAGAGACACATATTGTAAATCGCCAGCAAATGCACAGCATCAGCGCCACATCATCAAGCGAAACGGCGTTGTTTTGGGGGAGCGAGCGTCATGCTAACGTCACATTGTCTTCAAGCTTCAGCCATCCGACCTGTTGACCTGACGACTTGACCCGAACCATACCTGGCAATGACCCGATCGTCTTCAGCCATTTTGGTGGTTTTTCCGGCTTTTTTCCACCCAGATCGGCAGCCCAACTTCCTCCGGTCACAATGGACCCACTTTGAGTCTCCCATGCACACATTTTCCCTCTCCTCCAAATCCTCTAAGTTTCCATGGCCACCAAGCTTCAAGGTCACTCCCAGCGGCTTCTTTCACGCGATCTAGACGACCAAACCCACGGGAACTCCGCGATTTCATGTCGCTGGAACATTCCCGTGAACCAGGGAGTGTGAACTCGTGGCCAACTTCCATAATTTTCCGTGAATTCCGTCGGAGAGAAATAACCCGCGAATTAGGGGATTTGAACCCGCGAAGACTACCGACTTGGAGGATATTTACGTCCAAACCTTTTCCCAACCATTTCCTCTATAAATATACCTCTTTTGCCAACTTAAACACAATCCCTAAAATCAAACAAATACCCTAGAATAACTTAGAATAAACTTGAACCTCACTAAAGAACACCTATCTCACCTTAGCTAGTAAGTAGACTTTGGTTACATATTGATTTCAAGCTTGGGAAGATCAAGATGAGTTGAGCTAGTTGAAGACTACACCAAGACATTGGGTTGTCTCTTTTTCTCTCTTATTTCCTTTAGTTTGTTATTTATGTGTAACTAAATCATTGATGTTGGCATTGTAGGGAAAAATACGTGCACGCAGCGGAAGCGAGACTAATTATAGAGTTTAGTATAGTTTAAATTTTTTTCATAATTTGAACCTTAACCCTCTAATTAATTAACATATAATACTAAAGATATCATACCTTTGTTGCGTGATCCGATTGACATTGCGTCGATGGTAATCCGCAAGATCTTCCAATCCAATCACAAACATGAATCACCTAAGAGCGTGGTCTCCCTTTTCTTTGAATTGTGTACCTGAGGATGGATTAACAAAACGTTTTCTTTTTCGTTAGTCACAACAAGTTCCAAGAGACAACAAAGAATGTTCCGGTCACTTTTGAATTCACAATCTTTAGATTGAAACTCGCGTGAACCTTATTCGAAATTATGCACAAAACCTTTTGATGTAAAAGTAACTAGTGCACTATCGAAATAAGAACAAACTTTTCTCTATATTCCTCTTGGCCGAAAATCACACTAGCCTAAGAGTTGGATTCTATTTTTCTCTAGCAAAAGAAAAAAAAACTCTCAAGTCCAAGACATTAGGGTTTTTCTTGTTTTAATTCTTATAGCCATTAAAATCTCTCTCTCTCTCTCTATATATATATATCTATATATATAACCGAATCCTAATTGCCATCTATATAATATATTTTAGTGCAACCAATTCGTTTTTGTCTCATATATAATATATATATCTCAATATATATCACTGCAATCAACTCGTTTATGCCTTATAAATATATATATTATTCGGCCAAATATGCATGCCTTATATATATATATATATATATATATATATTATTCGGCCAATTGCCATATATATTTCATATATCTTTATATTGTGGCCAAATCCTCTACCATGTAGGATTTGTGTCTTTTGACTAAAATCCTAACCTTAGGTAGATTTTCTTAGAATTCCAAACCTTAATCCAACTCTTTAGTGTTTTTGTGACTATATTAAAGACTTCCTAATTTGACTAGATAAATAAATCCCTTATTTATCTACTTACCAAATAAAGTCTTTTATATTTATTATACTACCACAATAGTATACTACTAAGAAACATATTTCCTAGTCAGAAAAAGATTTTGATTTTTAATTAAATAATTAATTAATCAATTAATTAATTTCCATTTAATCAAATAATAAAAATAAAACAATATAATATCATATATATATCTCGGCCATGTGCCATATATATTAATATATCTATATATTATTTTTCTATTTTATTAAATCCATTGGACTTTAATTAAAAAGCCCACATGTGAACCAGACCCATTCTTACTAAAAGAAACAAGCCCACATATCTTTCATTAATATATTAATATAATTGATCAGCCCATTAAATAAATAATGTGCAAATTATATTCTTAATATATTAAATACAATTCTATATGGACCCATAAATTGGTCCGGTAGAATATATCAAGTGATCCATGCAAGTCCATGTGGATTGGGGATCTTGGCGGGCTATTTAAATTTAAGCTTCAATAGACATAACCTAATCACAATCAACAAATGATTCACTTAGGTCCGATCTATTAATTTTAACTCATTCCACTAAAAAGCTAAAATTGAACTCTTAAATAAAGATAGAATAAGTAAATATTTCTCATTCATACCCTCGACAATCTTATTGGAGATGGTGTATCCTTGTGAAGAATATCAGTAATCGTCAAGAGCTCATAGACTGCCTATAGCTCTCAAAGTTACCATATTTACTCATATTACCACATTTTGAACTTTGATATTTTGACTTGTCCAGAAGCCATGTTTTAATAGACTCTATCGAAAACTTAACGTTAAGATTCAATATCCAATACCTCAAAACATCCATATGATGATATTCTACTCTCATTTAATAAATGGAGCCACGATGTCCATATCTATAAATGAAGTCCTCTATCGATTAACAAATGAATATCACCAAACTATCGAGGATAGACTATGCTATATAATCGTACTCATTGATAACTCAAATGATACCACTCGCAACCATAAGTCCATCATTTATCTCAGGATTAAGATAGACTCTCCGATTGTCCTGATAATGAAAAGACTATTATCTATTGATGGTTCTAGATAAAGTATTTCATTATGATCCAGTTCAATGCACCCAGTGCACTAGATTCTTTTACTCGAAGACCCTCCGATGATTTCAGACTCATCATAACTCATTTGGTCCCACTCAAATGCTAGCAAAAGAATTCTACAACTTTAACAAGATAAAGGTGCCCAACCTTTAACTTAAGTTGTGAACAGTATTCAAGACTAACTAAAGAATTGTGTCTACCTCATACATATCCAGATGTACGAACAATTCTTCTTTTCTCATAGTCTTTTGACCTTATGATTATTTACTTTTGACAATTATAATATTCAATCTATAAATGCTATAAGATTTGTTTAAATCAGAAATCACTTTATTAATATGAAAAGATTGTCAAAGACAATATTACACTCTTACTATTAAGCATAATCCTAACAATCTCCCACTTGCGCTATAGCAAATGTGTCATATCTCTCATTCCCATGTTCTCTAGGTGCCCATCAAAACTCTTCTGTGGTAGAGCCTTTGTGAAGGGATCCGCTAGATTTTCTGCTGACAAGATTTTGGTAATCGTCACGTCACCCCTATGCATAATCTCCCTAAGAAGATGATACTTCCTTTCAATCTGTTTTCCTCTCTTATGACTTCTTGGTTCTCTCGAATTAGCCACTGCTCCACTGTTGTCACAGTAGATAGTGATCTGCTTATTCGCACTAGGAACCACTTCCAAGTCAATCAGGAATTGGTAGAGCCAAATAGCCTCTTTGGCAGCTTCACATGCAGCAACATACTTAGCTTCCATGGTGGAATCAACAATACAAGATTGCTTGATACTCCTCCATATGACTATTCCTCTTCCAATAGTAATCACATATCCTGATGTGGATTTTCTGGTAGTCAAAATCCGACTGGAAATTAGAATCTGTATACCCAACGGGAATCAAATCCCCTCCTGAGTATACAAGCATATTATCTCTCGTTCTCCTAAGATACCCAAAAATATACTTGACTGCCATTCAGTGATCAAGACCAGGTTTCGATTGAAACCTGCTAACTATGCCCACAGCAAAACAAATATCTGGTCTAGTGCAGAGCATTGCATACATGAGACTTCCAACTGCCGAGGCATTTGGAATCCTACTCATGAATTGCTTTTCATGCTCATTCTTAGGAACTTGTTCCTTAGAAAGTTTGATTCCATTTCTAAAAAGTAACATACCTTTCTTGGAATCTTGCATGGAAAATATAGACAAGATTTTATCTATATATGAAGCTTAGGATAGTGCAATCGTTATATTCTTTCTATCCCTTATTACTTGGATACCAAGAATATAACTTGCTTTTCCTAAGTCCTTCATATCAAATTGTTTTGCTAACCATTCTTTTACTGATGTCAATACACCTACATCATTTCTGATGAGTAGTATATCATCAACATAAAGAATTTAGGAAAACCAACTTGTCGCCATTAATCCTTTTGCATACACAAGGTTCGTCACAACTTGATCGAACCTTATGTTCCAGGATCAGGATGCTTACTTTAATCCATATTTGGATTTTTTTAGCTTGCATTGCCTTTTACCAATGGAGACAATCAACATCCTCCATTGCTTCCCTATACGTGTAGGGATCATCGTCGTCCGGGAGATTCTCCACTGATTCTCCCAAACCGATGTATCTCTCGGGTTGATTTTTAACCCTCCCACTATGACGAGGTATGGTAGGTTGTTGATTTTGTAATGGTGCGGAACTTACAATTGGGCTAGGTTGTGTAACCTTTTGTGGAATTGTATCTCCTGACTTCTCTTTCAGGACAATTCTACTTGTAGGTACAAAATCATTCATATAGTCCTTTTCCAGAAATTTAGCATTTGTTGAAACAAATACTTTGAGATCTGAAGGACTATAGAAATAATATCCCTTAGTTTCTTTTGGATACCCCACAAATATGCATGTTTCCGAACGGGACTCCATCTTTTCTGTCTTTCCTTTTAACACATGCGCAGGACAACCAAATATCCTTAAGTGTTGTAAACTATGCTTTCACCCAGTCCATAACTCATGTGTTTGTTTGAGGAACCGACTTAGATGGTACATCGTTTAGAATGTTATTGCAATTTGTAAAGCATATCCCCAAAAAGAAATAGGAAGCGTTGAATAACTCAACATAGACCTAACCATGTCTAAAAGAGTTCTATTTGTCCTTTCTGCCACCCCATTCTGTTGAGGTGTACTTGGTGCAGAAAGCTGAGAAATGATCCCATTATCAATAAGATATTGCTGAAACTCACCAGATAGATATTCTCCACCACGATCAGATCTCAAGATTTTTATGTGTTTCTCAAGCTGTTTTTTCCACTTCAGCTTTAAATGCTTTGAACATGTCAAAAGCATTCGACTAATGTCTCATGAGATAAACATAACCAAATCTCGAATAATCATCTATGAAAGTGATGAAGTACTCATATCCACCTCTAGCTTGAATGCTCATAGGACCACATACATCAATATGCATTAATCTTAAACATTCAGTGGCTCTTGTGCCTTTGGTCCTGAACGACCTTTTGGTCATTTTAACTTCCAAACAGGATTCACAAGTTGGTAGATCATCAACTTAAAGGTCCATCACTAACCAATCTTTTAATCCTATTAAGGTTATTATGACCTAGGCACAAATGGCATAGGTAGGTTTCATCTTATGATAATTTTACTCTTTTATGGTTAGGTTGCGTTAATTCTGTGTCTAACAAGTGAGAGATATTTCTATGTAAATAGAATAGACCATTTTCCAATGTACCTTTGCAAACAAATTTGTCATCCTTACTAATAATAAAAAATTTATTAAAAGTAACCGAATATTCAAATTTATTTAAACAAGAAACTGAAATTAAATTTCTCTTGAATTGAGGTACATAATAAATGTCTATCAAATGTAAATACCTACTAGAATCTAGATTAACTCTAATATCTCCCACTCCACTAGCAGATACCAACGCTCCGTTGCCTAAACGCAAGTTGATTTCATTCTTATTCAGCCTTCTCCTTTCTTGAAATCCCCATAAGGAATAACAAACATGATTATTGGCTACTGAGTTTACGATCCAAGAATCTGTAGAATCTACCAGTAAACATGTTTCAAGATAATTCACATTACCTTGTTCCTTCTTATTCTGAGACTTTGGGCAATTACTTTTCCAATGTCTCTTTTCACCACAAAAGAAGCACTTCCTTTTGATCTTGGTTACTTTCTTAGTCTCCTTCTTGGTAGGCCCAAGTTGTTTTTTCTTTTGTTATTCCTTGACCTTCTGACGGGTCTTAACAGTAGCAACTTTACCAACCATATGAATCTCTTCTAGAGACATCATCATATCAACAACAGACCCCATTCCTTCATGCTGCTGTTGCAACACGTCGGAGATGGTAGCCATTTGGCCATCTCATTTGAGGTCTTCCACTGCTCATACTCGTCTCTTTGCATCACATTAGATTCATTAGTGGGAGAAGGTGGTTTTTAGGAGTAGTCAGAATAAACTTATGTTTTTCAACTTGCAGCAATAACCCAATTTTCCTTTTCCATGTGACATAATTATCACTAGTTAAAATATTTATCTTTTAGGATGATCATTAGGGATGGGGTCATGATTTCTTAATAAAACAAAATTATATATGAGTAAATAATCATGATAAAGCACTTTCGAATATTTATCTTGATTTAAATAAATAACTCAATCATAAAAATTCAACGGTGATCCAACACCCATAAATGTTACGCCTCCTTTGGGAGTTCGCACCATTTACTAGTTAGACTAGGTCCCACCTAATTGTTAACATAACAACCAGCGTTTTCAGTTTTAGCCTTGCAATTTTACTGACAAGAACTCTTGGGAGGATATTAATAAAATTACATTGAGTGTGTTACCAAGATATCGACCCTCAATATTTTCTCTCACGAAAATCCCTCCTTGGGGAGTAGATCTCGTTTGAGTCAATTGTCTAGTCTATCCTTGTAAGGAAGTATGTTGCTAAATTCCATTCATGGACGCCCCTTGGGGGGATTACCAATAAATAATAAAGCTCAACTAACCTTGGAGGCCATAGGTGTTGCAAAACACCTTCTCCCACTCAATTATTTAAGGCGTGTGATTAAATCCCATAGAATGATTTATCAAGTTATCTAGATGCCAATTTAGATACCTAAATCATTCAATGCATGTTCATACCAAAAGAGATATATGAGTGGCACTCCTATTCTATATGACATGTTATCATACAATAACAAATATTGTAATATTTACAAAAAATAAATAGCCACAACTTTGATCCATCATAGAAAAACAAGTAAATTACATTTGTTTGGAACACAAAAAACTCCTTTCTTGGCGAACAAGTCTTCAAGCAGCCAACGATCACTTGTGCATCCCACGGCTACCCCTATGGGCGTGCGCACTCCACAACCCCAACAAGGGCTGCCGTGCGCAGCCCATGGCACTTCATGGGGCTGCCGTGCGCAGCCCACAGTCCAACATGCACAGCTGCGTGTAATCTTGCGCGCATGCATGTTGCTATGATGCGCACGGTCCCAAACTTGTTCCAGTTGCTTCCAATTCTTCAAGTTTTCGAATCTTCGATGCTTGAACGTATTACAACATTATTTAAACAATAAAATAATGTAGTTTTTTATTTTTTTTAATCACTGCAGTATTTAATACAAAAAAAACTGCACTATATTTTAATACAAAAAAAAAATAAACTGCACTTAATTTTAATACAATAAAAAAAAACTTAGCAACTACCAAAAAGGAAATTGTGACAATAATAGGCCACCCTTCTTGTTACAATTCCAAAACAAAAATACATTGAAATTCTAGGATCAAAATTGAGCAATAACAATTCACTTTATAACAACATATAACATATATAAATCCATACATTCCAATGTAATTATATATGAGAATACCTAGAGTGCCATCTCTTTCTAAACATGCATAATCACAATAAAAAGAAATAGATTCACGTATATATACGTTAATTAATTAAAGGGTACAACCAGGCTCTAATACCAATTGTAGGGAAAAATACGTGCACGCAGCGGAAGCGAAACTAAAATAGAGTTTAGTATAGTTTAAAATTTTTCCATAATTTGAACCTTAACCCTCTAATTAATTAACATATAATACTAAAAATATCATACCTTTGTCGCGTGATCCGATTGACATTGCGTTGATGGTAATCCGCAAGATCTTCCAATCCAATCACGAACGTGAATCACCTAGGAGCTTGGTCTCCCTTCTCTTTGAATTGTGTACCTGAGGATAGATTAACAAAACTTTTTCTTTTTCGTTAGTCACAACAAGTTCCAAGAGACAATAAAGAATGTTCCGGTCACTTTTGAATTCACAATCTTTAGATTGAAACTCGCGTGAACCTTATTCGAAATTGTGCACAAAACCTTTTGATATAAAAGTAACTAGTGCATTATCGAAATAAGAACAAACTTTTCTCTCTATTCCTCTTGGCCGAAAATCACACTAGTCTAAGAGTTGGATTCTATTTTTCTCTAGCAAAAGAAAAAAAAAAACTCTCAAGTCCAAGACATTAGGGTTTTTCTTTTTTTAATTCTTATAGCCATTAAAAAATATATATATATATATATAACCGAATCCTGATTGCCATCTATATAATATATTTTAGTGCAACCAATTCGTTTTTGTCTCATATATAATATATATATCTCAATATATATCACTGCAATCAACTCGTTTATGCCTTATAAATATATATATTATTCGGCCAAATATGCATGCCTTAAATATATATATATATATATATATATTATTCGGCCAATTGCCATATATATTTCATATATATCTTTATATTGTGGCCAAAATCCTCTACCATGTAGGATTTGTGTCTTTTGACTTAAATCCTAACCCTAGGTAGATTTTCTTAGAATTCCAAACCTTAATCCAACTCTTTAGTGTTTTTGTGACTTGGCTAGTCTCTTTTATGACTCTCGCAATAGAACGAGGTCGGAGAGTAGTGTAACAATGAATAAGATTCGTTCCCACAGGGATCGAGTGACCGATTACCGAAATTGATTAGTTTTGGTGCTATTCAAACAATCGATAATGAGATTTTATCAAACTAAGTAAATTAACTAAATGAAACTAAATGATTAATTCTAATGCAAGAATGAACTAGCAAGAAAATAAACTCGAATGTGATAATGGAGATAAATATGCTAGGACTTGACTACACCCCACCCTATACTGACTTACGTTTTAGACTCAATTATTCACCCAAAACATACTCATGCAATTTATAGATTCATGCACCCTAATATTAACCTACAATCTTGGTCAAGTAGAATAGGTTACACCCAAAACATACCCAAGCTTATCTTTCGATTACTCGGAATGTATGAATGAGTTCATTAAGGATTTTGGTGCACTAACGAATCCTATACGTTAGCCTAAGTAGGTCTACTTTTCTAAACATGCATAGAGGGCATTTTATCGAACACGTGGTGTGCGTCTCCGATCAGTACATAACACACCACAATAATTCATTCAAATGGAGATCAATCACTTGAAAGCTTTAAGCACACTAAAATACCCATATAGATCACACTTGTATAAAATGAATAAACAAAGGTCAATACATATAAAGAGTCATGGGTGGGGTTTCATCAAATCCTAGCACTAAATGTTTAGCTCATATCACAAAATGTAGCCATACAATAAATATGCTCAAAAGAATACATGGCTATAATAAAGAAAATGAAAGAGAATAAAGTAATAGAAGAAACTATGTAGAGTAGCTCCTCCTCCTTTGCTCTTCCTCTTCCAAGCTCTTTCTTCAACTCTCTTTTGCCAAAAAGATGAAGTGATGGTGATTGTGGTAAAATGGAAGTGATGGGTGTGTTTGGATGTTAGGGAGTTATGGAAGTTAGATGGGTTGTGAAAGATGGAAGGTGAGAGTAAGAGGAATGTGTAAAGGTGAGGTCTTGGTGACTATTCTTGGTTGAGAGAGCTTGTGTGGTTTAAAAATATCAAAGGTTTATATAGAGGAATGAATTAGGTCAAGGGCAAGGAGGTAAAATCTTGATTTTTAACATATTTTGGGTAAAAGGGCGAGCTTGGGGCGACCTGGGGGTGATTTGGATGCTCTTGGTTGAAGAAAACTGTTGAAAACCCGAGAGATTAGCGACCTTGAGGGGCGAGCTGCTTGAGCTCGCCTTGGGCTCGCATCTCTCTCGGGTGAAGTTTTTCAGCTTCGCGCACCGTTACGAAAATGGCCATAACTTCCTCTAGAGAACTCGGAATCACGATCCGTAAAAAGCGTTGAAAAGTAGACTCGTGGGGCTTTCCGAAAATAGGTTATACAAAACGTAGTTCAGTCGGAGGAGGGAGATATGGCCCCTGAAAGTTGAAAGCTCTGCACTAAAATTTCCAATTTCAGCCTTTTAACCTCCAAAACTCTTCAATTATGCTCAACACCTTATTTTAGAGCATATAACCTACACAATGCTCACAAAATGCATTATATACAAAAACAAACTCGACAACGAGTACAAAATCTAGGAAATGGGGACCTCAAATAGGTATGTAAATCATCCAATCAAATACCCCCAAACCTATCTTTTGCTCATCCTCGAGCAAAACCAAAACAAACAAACAAAAAGGAAAATAAAACAAAAGAAAGTAAAAACATAAAGAAATAAAACGCACATGATAAGTCTTTTAAACCCCTAGGCGATCCCTAGTGGGACGAGTGAAGTCTCGTGAGGGTTTACAGTACGACACCCACAAACATCTTTCCTGCTGAGCCAACTATAGACAGAGATGCAATAATGGTGAACCGAATTGAGACGCATGCATGCTAAGACCCCTAAGAAAAAGCTTGGGTTATGCAAGCTAAGGTGCTACAACAAGAGAGATTGCAATTCCATACTTCTTAGTGAACAAAGCTTCAAAAAGCATCGAACACAAGAGTCTTATGATAACATTTCGCCTCGACTCTATACCTTTCCGGATCTCTCTCATTTTACCACTCAGAACCTAGGCTCACTCAACTAACATATGCGGTTGGAAATTAAGCACAAGAATTTTCAAATTACATGCATATGACACATTTTGAAAAACCGCTAAAGCTTACATGCAAATGGACCACAAGAACGGATTCGAACATTAAGAACAAGAGCAAACACCATTTGATGCCTTCGTTAACTGAAAGTCCTAGAGGTGTGTTATCAATATAAAGCTAGAGGGGGGGTGAATAGATTTTAGCTAATTATTACCCAATTTTCACGTGCATGTCAATTTTACGAAAATACCCCTAGCAAGTCAAATATACATACAAGTGTAATAAGATGCGGAAATAATAAATGACACTTGATGTTTACGTGGAAACCCAACCACTGGGAAAAACCACGGGCTGTTTAGTGCGCCACACTCGGACCTCGAAATCCACTAATTGAAATGGAGTTTACAACCTATGTAGACCTCGTCTAACACTCCGGTCAATAACCCCCCACTTCTACCACGCGGGCCTTTAAAAGTGGCTCTAGTCCAATTGCTTATGTGACCACCTGTTCCCGGTGTCCGACCTAATCCCGGTCAATCACACAAGACTTCAATCTCTCAAAATAGATGCACAACCCTATGTGAATATGTATGAATATTCAATTAACAAACAAGGCTAGGGAACCTTAGATGCTTATCTAGGATGATGATATATTCAATTTAAATCAATCCTAGATATGAAAATAGCTATATGTCATGGCATACAACTTTAGCTAAGTAAAGGATAACCAATCCTAGATACAAAGCTATCACAAAAAACCCACAAACATTCAAAAGATTAACTAGTTGATTAAAAAACAATCTATCAACCTAGTTATAAATAAATCACACAAGAATGTTTATGGCATAGCTTTTAGGCAATAATGACCTAATCAATTAAGCTATCAAAAATAATCTCAATCATATAATGAGATTAATTAGCTAGATATAAAATAGGCATGAAAACCTAGCTAACATAAATAACCCAATCAACACATAATCTCAATCATGTATGTAGAAATTAATCTAAACACATACAAGTAATAAATGAGATAAAATTGATAAGTAGAAACACTAATTATGTAAGATAAAAGTGTTCAACAAATCATACCATGTGTGTTGAAGAAGACCCATGCATTAGCACATGCTAGATGAACCTAGATGATGCCTAGATGATGATTTGTGCATGTGGGAATGGGTTTAGAGAGATAAAGATGTAATCTTTAAGCTTTTTCTCTCAAGTCTCTCTTTCTCTCTCAAGAATAAGGAGCCTCTCTCTCTAGGGTTTGATTTTGTGGCTCTTTCCTCAAAATGATGAGAAAGATATGTATTTATAATGCCCAAGTGAAACTATGTCATTTTGGAAGAAGTGGAAAAATGATGGGCATTTTCGCGGTACTCGAGTCAGTGCAGCGACTCAATATTCGAGCGCTTCGAAACATGACCAAACGACATCGAAACCTTTCATATGATATATCGTTGGAAAGGTATGGATGTCTATTTTCTAATCGTTTTTACAGAATAACATTTTATATCTGTACAAAAAGTTATGGTCAATTGAGTGACCAAAGGTCAGAAACGGACAACAACATAGTTGCCCTGTTTTGGTGGCCACTTTGGAGAATTTAAAACCAATCCAAACGGTCATCAAATATTACGAATAATATACCGTTGGAAAGGTATGGGTGTCTAGTTTGTACAGAAATTTTCAAAACTTATTTTGAAGCTTTGTGTAAAAAGTTATGGTCATAAGACCATGCAAAGGTCAGTTTTGAAAACACTTAAAACATTGAAATCCAATCTTTTAAAACTAGACACCTTACTCCAATCAACCAAACCAAAACTACCACTTATCCAAGAGAAGAATGAGACCTTCTCAAGTGGTCAACCATCGCGCTAAGACATGCACACCATCGTGCAAGCGCGGACGTTTCCGATCACACAAACGGAAACGAATTACACCACACTTAAGACTAATCATGAAGTGCAAGTGTGGGTATTGAATGCATCCTAATGCCTAACATGTCATGGCATTATCATTGAACAAGATGCACTCAATTCAAACATGCATGAATAAAATTCATGACTTTGCATCCTAATGCCTAAACATGTCATGGCATTTCATAGAACAAGATGCAATCAATTTAATGCAAGAAGAGATATTGAATAATCAATAAAGCACAATGCACACAAAATATAAACACAACATTCAAGAATAAGAGTTATGCATGTTGTGTGTGTGTGCAACTATATCTCTTCAAGGCAAAGTAAGCACAAGATATATACCTTTGGTGCTTGTCCTCTTGAGGTCTTGGAAAGGGTCTTTGATCTTCAACTAATCACCTAGACTACCCTTACAACCAAACCCCAACTTGTGGTTTGACCACGAAATAAGCCAATCAACAAAAGGGAATCCTTACATTAACAAGCTAAACTCCTCCTAAAGATCAATTAGGACTTCTTTAAAGTTCAAGTGATGTTATGGTAAGATGGTGGTGGAGAGGCTAGGTGGGTATGGGATTATGGGCTAGCAACCGATTATGCTTTAACTTCTATTTTGGTACGCTCATCACAAATAAAGCGTCTAGGCATGAATTCTTCAATTAATCATCTTGTGCTCATTTTTAAGTTGCTTTATATTTTAGCAACTTTTACACTTTAGAGCTTAGAAGGCTTTTTGTGCTATTCTTTTTCTTTTGAGCACTTTTAATTTTTCATATATTTTTAGCCTTATTCTTTGCACAACTTACACATCTAGCCTGAGTACACGCTAATTTTACCCTTTTGACTTCCCTTGAGCTTCATTTTAATATGATAACAAGCCATAATCATAGCAAATGGGATGGTCTAGTGTTTATGTAAGATATGGTGATGTGTATGATATGGGAGGATATAGTGATGGGGTTTAGTGTGTAGGTCAACATAGATAGGACATTTAAGCACACACACAAGGCATGGGACGTGTTTAGGATATTTGTAGTGACTTAACACACATTGCCTACATCATCTCTATAGGTACGAGTTAAGCAAGCAAACAAAGGCAAAACCACGGTGATGCTCTTAAAATGGGGAGTGAGGTCCTTTTTAATTTATGCTTATTTATCTACAAGAAGAGTGTTTAAGATGAAACAATGAAAAAGCATACACTCATAAGGACGCTATTTAGGCTCTGGCCTCACACGGGTAGTCTCCACTAATGATCTAGACATCTTAAGCGCGATACCCAATTACTTAGACACTTTCGAGTCTGGTAGGGTGCGTGCAAGCAATGTGGTGTAGCTTTAACTAGCACAACCTTTGCTTAGACTCAGGGAATCAACACATGCAAAAATTGCCTCAAACAGCACAACCCAAAAGCATCTCATTAAAGCAAGCTAAAGCTCCAAAATTTGGCTCAAAACAGGAGAACGGACAGAACAAGACTCTAAACACACACAATCATGCAAAAAATTGAAAAAAATTTCACAAAAATAAGCACACGCAAAAATCAATCATGCAAAAATGGCCATAGAAAGGCCGCACCCCCAAACCAAAACTCCACATTGTCCCCAATGTTGGAAGCAAAAGAGTCCGACAAAACGGCACGTACCTAACATGACACAAAACACAAGAAACACAATGCGAAATGCCATCTCAACATAGAGGATAAAATTCCAAAAACTAGTGACTTTTGAAATCGACCTATGTCCGCTCTTTAGTGCATATTTTCAAACATACTCAATACCGCTTTCTCAACTTTTGACACAAGAAAATAGACATGCAAATTCACACTTTTTATTTAGAAAACATTTCAAAATTCAAATTGGAAAAGTGTGCAAACGGACGTCGAAAAAGGTTCACGTGCAGATTTTCAAAACAGGGCATCGCCTATGACCTTTAGTCGAAGAAATATTCATAACTTTTGAACCCCCACCCAGAATTTTGCGTTCTTTATATCGTTGAAACTATATCGAAAAATCAAAGAACACAACGTGGACGAAATAATTTATTTCCTCACCAAACGGTACAGTTTAAATGAAACATTTGGCCTCAAAATTTCAAAACAGGGCACTTTCGTAAAGGTCAAAGAAAGATTTGAAAAACTAAAAAGAAAAATTACTCAAATAATGAATTCACACCCCCAAACCTAATATAAACGTTGTCTTCAATTTTTATATGACATTGAGATGCATGGACAATGAATAAACGAAGCATGAGAGGCAAGAACTCAAGACACAAACAACATAAACCTCCTAGGCACTAAACACAACTCAAACCATCCGCACACTTATTCTAAACAAAAATGTAAAAACAAAATAAAAACAAATATAAACTAAGAAAAGAAAATGTACCTAGGTGGGCTGCCTCCCACCAAGCGCTTGGTTTAACGTCTTGGCTAGACGCATTACGCTCCTCTCATCAATCCGGATCAATGGTTGGTGCAACATCCTCGCCACCTTCCTTTCTCAACTTATGTGAGGCATAGAACATCCTCACACAAAATCCATTCAAAATTCTTGTTTGGCCCACCATGCATGATTTCTTCTTTTTGTCCCTTTTGTCCAATTTCTTCTTAATTTTATCCGGTGGAGTCACTTTGGTTTTGTTCATAACTCCATGAGAGTCCGGTTTGTGGACACCTTTCATCTTCTTTCTTGGGACATCTTGAACCACACAAGAATTCGGCGGCTCTTTCGGAATGGCTTTTCTTGAAAATTCCCCTATGGGAGGATCAACAACCTCGACTAACAAACACCTATCTACTTCCATCGGCCTCTTGGCCACCTTTTTCAAGTCAAACACCACATGCTCTTCTCTTACCCTCAATGTCAACTTGTCCTCTTTGTGATCAACCAAAGCTCCACTAGTTTTCAAGAATGGCCTCCCAAGGATCAATGGGACTTCAAAATCTTCTTCCATTTCCAAGATTACAAAGTCAACCGGGAAGTAGAATTTTCCCACTTTCATCAAGACATCTTCTAAAACTCCGTGTGGGTGCTTGATAGATCGATCCGCTAATTGAAGAGTCACTCTTGTAGGCTTCACTTCACCTATTCCTAGCTTTTTGAAAACTGAGTAAGGCATCAAGTTGATGCTTGCTCCTGAATCTATTAAAGCACTCTCAAACTTCACATGACCAATGGTGCATGGGATTGTGAATTTCCCGGGGTCCTTTAGCTTAGGTGGGAGCTTGTTTTGTAGGATTGCACTACACTCTTCCGTTAATGCCACTGTCTCGAATTCTTCTAGTTTCCTTTTGTTGGAAAGCAATTCCTTGAGGAATCTCACATAAGTAGGCATTTGGGAAAGTGCTTCGGCAAAGGGGATGTTGATTTGAAGTTTCTTAAATATCTCTAAAAACTTGCCAAAATTGTGAGCATCCTTATGTTTCTTCAACCTTTGCGGGTATGGTATGGGAGGAACATAGGCTTTGACTTGGGGTGGTGGAGGGTCATTTGATGTGGTAAGCACGTTATCATGACTAGAACTCTTCTTTTCTTCTACAACCTCTTCTTCTTCTATACCCTCTTCTTCAACAACAACTTCTTTTCCCATCCCAAAGTTGTCCGGTAACTCAACCTCTTTTCCACTTCTTAACGAAATGGCATTGCATTGCTCTTTGGGGTTGACCACCGTGTTGCTTGGTAGTGCCCCTTGTTGCCTCCCTTGGATTGCCCTTGCCAATTGCCTGACTTGCGTTTCCAAATTTTGGATTGAGGCTTGTGAATGTTGAGCAACTTGGTCAATCTTCGTGTCAAGCTTCCTCAAAGCTAAGTCTTGGGTCTCCATTATATTGTCCAACTTACCCATATACTTAGAGAACATTTCCTCTAGGTTAGAATTTTTCTCCACTTGGTTATTTGGGGCTTGGTTAGGGTAGTTTTGTTGGTGAGGTTGTGGGAATCCAGGGGGTTGTCTTTGGTTGAGGTTTTGTTGTTGTTGGGGTTGGTTGTCCTTCCATGACAAGTTTTGGTTGTTTCTCCATGGCGGGTTATATGTGTTTTGGTAGGGATTGTTTTGGGGATTTTGGGTGGCATGGTGTTGTTGGGGTTGGTTTTGGAAGTTTCGGTTGTAGTTTACAAAGGAAACTTGTTCTTGTGAGCTTGAAGCAAACGGGTTTCCAACTTGACAATCCATGCTCGAATGCGGCCCCAAACACCACTCACATTGAGCCACTTGCACATTACTCGACCCCGCACTCATCTTGTTCATTTGATTTTGAAGGGCCACTATTTGATGATTTTGACTTGCTAATTGAGCTTGAACACTTGTCCTTTCATCCACTTCTAACACACCCGGAATCTTCTTCGGTACTTGCCTTTGGCTTCCCCAATGGCTATTGTTAAGTGCCATTTCCTCTAGAAGGTCACTGGCCGTATCCATTGATTTGCTCATTAATGAACCTCCAGCAGCCGCATCAACTAAATTCCTTGTTGACACCGTGAGCCCTTGGTAGAAAGCTTGCAAAGTTTGCCATTTTGCAAGGCCATTGTGTGGACATCTCCTTTGAAGCTCCTTAAACCTCTCCCAAGCTTCATATATGCTCTCATTCTCAAATTGTTGAAATGAGAGGATCTCATTCCTAAGACGAGCGGCCTTCCCTGGTGGAAAATATCTATTCAAAAATGCTTGGGCCAACTGATCAAAGGTAGTGATCGAGTTTGGTGGTTGGGAGTTCAACCATATCCTTGCGTCGTTTCCCAAAGAAAACGGGAACAACTTCAACTTGATAAACTCATCGGGAATCCCGTTGTACTTGAAGGTGTAGGTTCGGATCGTCATTCACCAAGCCATTGAATATGCAAGTAGTGCCAATCATCTGAATAATGGACGGCCTAATCTCAAAAGAATTTGCTGCAATTGTTGGCTGGCGAATGGATGACTGGTGCAGCTCGACTCTAGGCATTGTATAATCCCGTAGAGTACGCTCATCTCCAACATGAGGCAACCCTTCTTGCACTGGATTGGCTTGTGGCGGCAATTCCCCTTGATTTTGATTTGCCACATTTGGCACTCCCATGTGCCCTAGCTGTGCATTCTGATCACCCATCTCTGCTCTTCTCCGAGCTTCGCGTCTATTTCTTCGAGCTATCCTTTCAATCTCCGGATCAAAGTTCAAGAAATGAAGATTTTGGCTCCTTGTTCGTGGGTGCATGCAAGAGCAATGGTACCTATCAAGAAAAACACACAAACTAAATTAAAAGGTTCAAATTAGCAATAAACTAACTAGTATCGATATCAATCATCCGCTCAATCCCCGGCAGCGGCGCCAAAAATTGGCTAGTCTCTTTTATGACTCTCGCAATAGAACGAGGTCGGAGAGTAGTGTAACAATGAATAAGATTCGTTCCCACAGGGATCGAGTGACCGATTACCGAAATTGATTAGTTTTGGTGCTATTCAAACAATCGATAATGAGATTTTATCAAACTAAGTAAATTAACTAAATTAAACTAAATGATTAATTCTAATGCAAGAATGAACTAGCAAGAAAATAAACTCGAATGTGATAATGGAGATAAATATGCTAGGACTTGACTACACCCCACCCTATACTGACTTACGTTTTAGACTCAATTATTCACCCAAAACATACTCATGCAATTTATAGATTCATGCACCCTAATATTAACCTACAATCTTGGTCAAGTAGAATAGGTTACACCCAAAACATACCCAAGCTTATCTTTCGATTACTCGGAATGTATGAATGAGTTCATTAAGGATTTTGGTGCACTAACGAATCCTATACGTTAGCCTAAGTAGGTCTACTTTTCTAAACATGCATAGAGGGCATTTTATCGAACACGTGGTGTGCGTCTCCGATCAGTACATAACACACCACAATAATTCATTCAAATGGAGATCAATCACTTGAAAGCTTTAAGCACACTAAAATACCCATATAGATCACACTTGTATAAAATGAATAAACAAAGGTCAATACATATAAAGAGTCATGGGTGGGGTTTCATCAATCCTAGCACTAAATGTTTAGCTCATATCACAAAATGTAGCCATACAATAAATATGCTCAAAAGAATACATGGCTATAATAAAGAAAATGAAAGAGAATAAAGTAATAGAAGAAACTATGTAGAGTAGCTCCTCCTCCTTTGCTCATCCTCTTCCAAGCTCTTTCTTCAACTCTCTTTTGCCAAAAAGATGAAGTGATGGTGATTGTGGTAAAATGGAAGTGATGGGTGTGTTTGGATGTTAGGGAGTTATGGAAGTTAGATGGGTTGTGAAAGATGGAAGGTGAGAGTAAGAGGAATGTGTAAAGGTGAGGTCTTGGTGACTATTCTTGGTTGAGAGAGCTTGTGTGGTTTAAAAATATCAAAGGTTTATATAGAGGAATGAATTAGGTCAAGGGCAAGAAGGTAAAATCTTGATTTTTAACATATTTTGGGTAAAAGGGCGAGCTTGGGGCGACCTGGGGGTGATTTGGATGCTCTTGGTTGAAGAAAACTGTTGAAAACCCGAGAGATTAGCGACCTTGAGGGGCGAGCTGCTTGAGCTCGCCTTGGGCTCGCATCTCTCTCGGGTGAAGTTTTTCAGCTTCGCGCACCGTTACAAAAATGGCCATAACTTCCTCTAGAGAACTCGGAATCACGTTCCGTAAAAGGAGTTGGAAAGTAGACTCGTGGGGCTTTCCGAAAATAGGTTATACAAAACGTAGTTCAGTCGGAGGAGGGAGATATGGCCCCCGAAAGTTGAAAGCTCTGCACTAAAATTTCCAATTTCAGCCTTTTAACCTCCAAAACTCTTCAATTATGCTCAACACCTTATTTTAGAGCATATAACCTACACAATGCTCACAAAATGCATTATATACAAAAACAAACTCGACAACGAGTACAAAATCTAGGAAATGGGGACCTCAAATAGGTATGTAAATCATCCAATCATGACTATATTAAAGATTTCCTAATTTGACTAGATAAATAAATCCCTTATTTATCTACTTACCAAATAAAGTCTTTTATATTTATTATACTACCACAATAGTATACTACTAAGAAACATATTTCCTAGTCAGAAAAAGATTTTGATTTTTAATTAAATAATTAATTAATCAATTAATTAATTTCCATTTAATCAAATAATAAAAATAAAACAATATAATATCATATATATATATCGGCCATGTGCCATATATATTAATATATCTATATATTGTTTTTCTATTTTATTAAATCCATTGGACTTTAATTAAAAAGCCCACATGTGAACCAGACCCATTCTTACTAAAAGAAACAAGCCCACATGCCTTTCATTAATATATTAATATAATTGATCAGCCCATTAAATAAATAATGTGCAAATTATATTCTTAATATATTAAATACAATTCTAGATGGACCCATAAATTGGTCCGGTAGAATATATCAAGTGATCCATGCAAGTCCGTGTGGATTGGGGATCTTGGCGGGCTATCTAAATTTAAGTTTCAATAGACATAACCTAATCACAATCAACAAATGATTCACTTAAGTCCGATATATTAATTTTAACTCATTCCACTAAAGAGCTAAAATTGAACTCTTAAATAAAGATAGAATAAGTAAATACTTCTCATTCGTACCCTAGACAATCTTATTGGAGATGGTGTATCCTCGTGAAGAATATCAGTAATCGCCAAGAGCTCATAGACCGCCTATAGCTCTCCAAGTTACATATTTACTCATATTACCACATTTTGAACTTTGATATTTTGACTTGTCCAGAAGCCATGTTTCAATAGACTCTATCGAAAACTTAACGTTAAGATTCAATATCCAATACCTCAAAACATCCATATGATGATATTCTACTCTCATTTAATAAATGGAGCCACGATGTCCATATCTATAAATGAAGTCCTCTATCGATTAACAAATGAATATCACCAAACTATCGAGGATAGACTATGCTATATAATCGTACTCATTGATAACTCAAATGATACCACTCGCAACCATAAGTCCATCATTTATCTCAGAATTAAGATAGCCTCTCCGATTGTCCTGATAATGAAAAGACTATTATCTATTAACGGTTCTAGATAAAGTATTTCATTGTGATCCAATTCAATGCACCCAGTGCACTAGATTCTTTTACTCGAAGACCCTCCAATGATTTCAGACTCATCATAACTCATTTGATCCCACTCAAATGCTAGCAAAAGAATTTTACAACTTTAGCAAGATAAAGGTGCCCAACCTTTAACTTAAGTTGTGAATATTATTCAAGACTAACTAAAGAATTGTGTCTACCTCATACATATCCAGATGTACGAACAATTCTTCTTTTCTCATAGTCTTTTGACCTTATGATTATTTACTTTTGACAATTATAATATTCAATCTATAAATGCTATAAGATTTGTTTAAATCAGAAATCACTTTATTAATATGAAAAGATTGTCAAAGACAATATTACAGTCTTGCTATTGAGCATAATCCTAACAATCTCCCACTTGCGCTATAGCAAATGTGTCATATCTCTCATTCCCATGTTCTCTAGGTGCCCATCAAAACTCTTCTCTGGTAGAGCCTTTGTGAAGGGATTCGCTAGATTTTCTGCTGACGCGATTTTGGTAATCGTCACGTCACCCATATGCACAATCTCCCTAAGAAGATGATACTTCCTTTCAATGTGTTTTCAGAGAATACCCTTTGCTTCTTCTTTGGTTTCACCAATAATGGTGAAACAGCGGTTTGATCGGTGGCCATGACCGTCGAATGAAACTGCCGTTTAAGTCTAGAAGGTTCTGGAGCTAATATGCGGTTATGATCAGCGGCCATGACCGCCGTTCGAAACCGCCATTTAGACCTGATTTATTTAAGATCTCGGGTCTATTTCTATGGTTGTAATCGGCGGTTATGAAACCGTTGATTGAAATCGTCGATGATCCCCTGTTCTCTCGGGATTCAATTCGATGGTTGGATCTATGGTTTCAAAACCGCCGAATGAAACTATCGATCGCGCGTTTCAGGGGCAAACTTGTCTTTTCACATGCCCTGTTCTTGATGTCTATAAATACATCACTTTCTCATCTCTCTGAACCTAACTCTTTTAATACAAGAACCCTAAATTCAATAGAGAGATTTGTGAGAGAAAAGGCAATCAAGATTGCTCATTTAAACACTAAAAACCATTTTCATATGCATTAAACTTCATCAAGCATCTTCTAGCATATCTAGGATGCTTGCTTGCATGGGTCTTACTCAACACACTTGCTTTGGTAAGTTCTTCACTAATTTCATCTTATCTTAGTGTTTTACTTAATAAGGCATCTCTTTAATTACTTGTATATTCTTAAATTATATTCTTATATACAAGATAGAGATAGTTGTGTTGTTTTGATTGAGTGTTGTTTTTGTGATAGCTAAACTTAGGATTGTTTAATCTATGTTAGCTAAGCTTTATGCCATGTCATTTAGCTATTGATATCTAGGATTGATTTAATTGTCATCTTATAATCATAGATAAGTATTTAGTGTGGCCTATCACTAAGTACATATTTGGATATCTTTGCATATTCACTTAGGTTGTTTAACTTCTTCAGTGAGAACTAAGTCTTGTGTTGGTGGTAGGATTTCCTTTTTGATTTGCGTTAGGAATCCTACGTCGTAATGGATTAGGATTTCCTTTTTACTCTGACTTCTCCGTCTTGAGTTTAGTCTTCCCTCCTCTTCTTATAATTTCTCGCTGTTATGGGTTTTCTTGGAAGTCACGGTTTTATTTCTGTATTTCTACCGAGTCGGTTTGGGCCCACTATGCTGATGCAGCGAACACCTTCACTCCTAGATATTACCCTTCGGCGACCACGTTTCTATCTTTGGCGAGTATATATCTAGCTATGGCGACCACACCTTTGACTTATTGGCTTTAAAACGTTGACATACTAACAGGTCATGTTTTTCTCCTTTGACCCGGTCAACGAGTGACGTGGCAACCTTTTCTTCTGCTTTTATTGACTCTTTTGATGACGTGTCCGTTTGGCGAATTTATACATACAACAATACCCCCATAAATACTTCGAGCCGAGTGAATGATTTGGTCTTTTTAATTCGTTCGCCTCCGCGAGCAGTATTTATATCCATACTTTTAAGATTTCGGTGCGTTTTTATAATTAACTTCCCTCTTTCTCCTTTTCACCACGTGTTGTATTGATTGGTTGATTCTTCCGGTGCAAGCTTTTAATTTTAGCCGCACAACCTCTGGCGCTTCCACTCACTTGACAAGCGAAGATACACTCTAACTGCTTGGTGATCCTTGAGATGCCACATGTCCCTTATTTGGTGGTGACTGTTTCGGCTGGTTATTGTGACCGTCACTCACATTAATTGCGTATCCTTTATCTGATTTCCTTTTTGAATTTCAAAGTTCCCTCTTTTAAGGTCTGATCGTTTCTTCTTCCTCCTTTTACTCTTTTCATTTATTGTTCCATTGTTTCCTTTTTTCTCTCAAAACAGAGTTCCTTCATTCTCTTTCGTTCTTCTCCCTTAGAAATTTCTGCCACGAATTTCTTCTATTTTATTTCGTTGTCAGACGGCTCGCCTCGAACTTGATCATGCTTATTTCTTGGCATTCCCAAATCTCCTGCTCGTTCTCCGAACCTAGGGTTTTTCTGGTGAGTTTTCATGGATCCCTCCTTACCTCCTTCTCTTTTTAATCAAATGATGCGGGCTATGGAGCTTGGAGACAAATGTACTACAGACAAAATCGAATCTTTGATTCGTAATTTTCACCCGGATTCTCCGGTCCCAATTTCTGTTTACGTTCCGTCTTCTGAAGATGATTTTATTCCTAACATTTCTCCTCCTTCGTCCTCCAGTAGTGATTCTCCAGTGATGCTGAGATCTTCTAAACTAGGTGGCAGCAAACGACGCGCCTCTAGGGCTCCTCGTGAGTCCCTACTGGATGCGCAGACAACTGTTGACTCTAACGTTGAAGACCATCAACGGGATAGGCTGCACTTTTCGTTAGATTGTCCGTGTTCCTTTGACACATAAGTTAATGTGGTTGGTGAGGATGAGCTCCGCAAGTATAGGAGTCGCTTTGAGATTCCAGACTCGGTGATTTTGATGCTACTTGGTAATCGAGCAGCATGGAATCCTCCCAAAAATGCGGTCGCCATTTATGGTGCCATGCTCAGCTGTGGGGTAACCCTTCCTCTTCAGCCCTTCATCGCCAGGTTTCTTGCGGAGGCTCAAATTGCACCCACTCAACTTGCTCCAAATAGCTATAGGATTCTTATGTGTTTGGGTTTAATGTGGAAGTTGAAAGGTTATGAACCCCCTACGCCTCGTGAGATTCACCATTTCTATACCTTAAGGCAGGCGAGCAACAGTGGAACTTACTTTCTTCTTTCTTCGCTCGTGGAGAACTGGATCCCAGAGGGTGTGGCGAACCCTGGACAAGTAGAGATTTCTGGTGACGAGAAGAAAAAAGGATTTATTTTGGGTTTTCCTTCTTCAAATAAGAGATGGAAGAACAACTGGTTTTTCGTAGGTGGCAAGTGGGGTAGAGACGTGTCTACCCATGGTCGCCTAAATCTCGCGGCGAAGAAAGCTCATAGGCACTTCATTTCTCCCGACGCTTGGTCGAAGGCCACCCCCGTTTTGTTAGACGCAGAGATATCTCGTCTCGCTGCTGCGGCCGTCCTCCCTCTAGATGAAAGGGGCCGTCCATTTCTTTTGGACGAGGATAAAATGATCCCTCAGCGGCTTTTTTCATGTTTACCCGCTAGACTTCCTCGCCGTAAGTTCTACTTGCTTTCTTTTAGTTTTATAGTTTTGCTTTCTCCATTGCTAATATTTGGTGATTTTTCTTACAGTGTGTGATTTCGATACTGTCTATGACTTGCAAGCCCAGGCAGTGAAGAATTCTGAGGCTACCAGTAAAAGACATGCTGCTGGTTTGTCCAAGGAAGGAATTGCTAGCCTGGATGGTGGCGATCCCTCAGATGGCGAGGAGGCTGGTGATATGACTGAGGGATGGGTCGAATCGTGGCAGCCCCCTGTGCATACAGAGGCTGCTGCGAATACTCTTGCTGCGGCTACCCCCAGCCGTAAAGGTAAAGAGAAAATTGGCGTTTCGGGGGGGTGTCAACGCCATCCCTATTTTTGACGCGGATGTTCCTGGGACTCCTCTTGATCACGCGAGTGACTTGGCCCCCAGAGCCAGTAGAGGTAAACGCCCAGCTGAGGGTACTCCTGACCATGCTGCTCGACCCCCAAAACAGGCGTCAAGGGTTGTGCAGTACGTTGTCTTTTCGGATGAGGAGGGTGCTGATAAACCGGTACTCGCCGAAACTCCTTCTGCTCAAACGGCTACCCACGGGGGTCCTGTTGAAGGGGCTAATACAGCGGTGCCCTCCTCCGAGGAAGTTGATGAATTACATGTCCCTGCTTCTACTCCACCCCAAACAACCTTTCCGTCCCGAGTGGCCTCTCCTCCGATGGCTGTGGGCGAGCTAGATGTTTCTTCAGGTCAGCCTTAACCGTCTGGTCGGTCAGAGTCAGCTGATCGACCAGGACCATCGAAGCAACCTGGGGTTTCTGCTTCTGGTTCAGGTGTTGCTCATGAAGCCCCTCCCATGGGATCAAATGAAGCTGGTGAAGGAACCGTGTCTCTTTCCGATTTTTCAGCTACTGAGATTTGCTCACATTTGATTAACAATGACATATACATTGGTGAGGGCTGGGAGCATGTTAAAGGCAAACCCTGCAACAGGAAAATGGAGTTTTTCTTCAACTGCCACTCTTTGGTAAGCTTCTCACCGCAATCCTCTTATATCTGTATTTTATATTTATTTTCTAATTCAGATGTTTCTCTTTTTAGATGATGTCTGAGTTGGTTGAGAACTATAAATATGGGAACAAAGTTTCCCGGGAGATCAAACGTTTGCGAGAGCAGGCATCTATTTTGGCTGCCCAGAAGCTCTCTGCTGAAGAGTCTTATGCTCAACAACTCGCTCATCTAAGAGAGTCTGCAGATGGTCATCTGTCCGCTTAAATAGCTGCTGAAGAGAAATTGTCTGCTGCTGAAGAGGAAGTTCGCTTGCTGAAAGAGCAGTTGTCTGCTAGCCAAAAATCCCTCGCAGCACGTTTGGAGGCTGAGCGGATAGCTGAGGAGGCTAAGGAGAAAGTTGAACATGAGGCGCTGGATTTGCGCAATCAATTGTCTTCGCGAGAACTCATCTTCGATAATTTAAAGGCTGTACTAGAGGCTGAAGCAGTTGATCATTTTAAGAGATCCCCTGCCTACGATGCGCTTTTGTTGCACGAGTTTGAACGAGGCATGAGGCAGTCGAAGAAGTTCTTCGCCATGAAGGACCATTCGAATGAAAAGGCTCTAAGGCGCTTCGACAGGTCTCTTCAACAGCATATGGCCAGCGGAGTGGGTTCGATTAAAGAGCAGATAAAGCGATGGAAAGCCCACTGCCGCTATAACAGGACTGAGCCTTATCCTATGCATTTGGAAATCCCCAGCAAGCGTGCTTTCAGCACTTACTATTCTGGCCAGAAGGGCAGCTTTTCTGGTTCTAGTGTTGAACCCGATTTGGGTCTTGTTGCCGGTAGGGATTATGGGCCTTTCATGCCGGATGGGGACGAAGAAGTTACCTGGCCTTTTGAAGAGGAGATCGAAGATAAGGAAGACAGCGAGGGCCCTTCTGCGGCTAGTTGAGATTCGGGCTTTAGAGATTGTCTAAAATTGTAAATATTTATATCTTTTTGCCCCTTCAATTGTAAATGACTTTTCTATTTTATAATTTAATTTATAACTCCTTTAGCTTTATTTTTGTTCAGCTGCCTTTGCTGAGTTTTTGGCTTACTCAGTGTTTCACCAAGTTTTTAGCATATTTTATAGCTTTATTCAGCTGCCATTGCTGAGTTTTGGCGTACTCAGTGTTTGTCAGGACGTATCCGACCATACACCAAGTTTTTAATATATTTTATAGCTTTATTCAACTGCCATTGCTGAGTTTTGGCGTACTTAGTGTTTGTCAGGACGTATCCGACCATACACCAAGTTTTTAACATATTTTATAGCTTTATTCAGCTGCCATTGCTGAGTTTTGGCGTACTCAGTGTTTGTCAGGACATATCCGACCATACACCAAGTTTTTAACATGTTATTTATTCGGCTGCCATTGCTGAGTTTTAGCATATTATTGGGACGTCTCCCTTTTTTGCTTTTTGCTTTTTGCTTTTTGCTTGTCTTTTTTGTTTTCAGCTGGCTTTCTCGATTTCCTTCATTTGAGATTCATGTATGTTTTTGATTGGGTGTTTCTCGCCTCTCTAGGGATTTTATTTTTCCTGTGGTGGCGATCGTCGGTTTTTATAACTTGGGATTTTATTCTTTTCGCCAGTTCTCATTGCTGCAAGTATGAAACTCGTTTTTACGCGATGGTAGTGGCGTACGACGGCGAATGCCCTTTGTATTTGGCGAGTGAAATCACGAATTCTCAGTAATAAATTACTCTTTTATTGAATACTTCCTGCAACTTTTGTTAACATAGTCACAAAGAAAAAAAATGCTAAAACGAAAGCTGCCTAAGAAATAAAAGGTTGAAATAAATCCTAAAAGCAACGAAAAAGGTCAAAGGTAATATATCTTCAAGTACTGCGCATTACATGGCCGAGGTAGTTCGCATAAACCCTCTCGAATAATGCGATATGCCCCATGACCAGCTATGCCTATAATTTGATAAGGCCCTTCCCACTTGTCTGCGAGTGATCCTGCGGCGAGCAACTTCGGCACTTCCTCTTTTATTGCTGCACTTCTTTTTGGGTTAAAGCTTCTCCTTTTTTGCACAACCGGTTTGCATTTTTCGTTTAAAACAATCGACTCAGTCGGCTCTTCCTTTTCTCTGCTCGTTTTGTCCCTTGGGTCCAGTTCAAAGGTTTCCGGATTATCTTCCTACACTTCCTTGTTTACTTCGAATATGCTTAAGGTTTCCATCCCTGCCTTATCTTTGAAGATTGATAGGTTGTCGCGGCGAGCCATCTCTTGTGACCCGTTCAATTCTCCGACTCCAAATTCTGTAGGGAATTTTATTTTCAATGCGTGGGTTGAAGTAACAGCTCGAGCTTTGTTAAGAAACGGTCAGCCAAGCAAAGCATTATACGGCCAATTATGGATATCGACTACGACAAAGTCCAGCAGGATTGTTCGCCGGCATGGTGCTGTACCAAACCTCACCGGCAGCTTCACAATTCCCAATGATCTCACTTCTGCACCCCCAAAACCTTTCAACGGCACATGGAAGGGTTCAAGATCTTTTCTGTCCAGCCGCAACTCATCGTATACCCTGGCACTTAAAATATCAGCTGAACTGCCGTTGTTAATCATTACTCAAAGAACATCCCTGTGGGCTATTCGAACCCCCACTATGATTGCATCATTAGGCTTTGCATCAATTCCGTCTGAGTCTTCTGCTTTAAACGTTATGGGGTCATGTCCTTCTCTTCCTTTCTTGGGGTTTCTTTGCATAGAATTAATCTCCATGCTTCTACTTTCATACATTATTTCTCGGACTTCTGACATCCTTTTTCGGTTGCTCCTCCCAGTATGGGGCTCGCCAAAAATGGTGTTTATAGTGGCGTTAGGGCTGTTTCTCCTTGGACTCTTCCTATCCTGCCCGTTTCCTTGGCGGCTATCCTGGCGACCGCTATGCTTGTCCCCTTTCAAAGCAAAATCCTTCAGGTGCCCATCTTTGATCAGGCTCTCAATATGATCACGCAGCTGGAAACATTTTGAAGTTTCATGCCCATGATCTTTGTGAAATCGGTAGTATTTAATTGTATCTCTCCTGGCATTTGCTGATTGCTACCGAGGATATTTGGCAAGTCCTTTGTCTTCTACCACAGAGAGTATTTCTTCCTGATCACCAGTTAAAGGGGTGTAATGGTTGTACCTTCCTCGAAACCTATTGGCTCGAGCGTTTCCCCTGCTTTCCCTTGGATGTCCCTTTTGGCCCTTCTCGTCTCTCTGGTGGTTGCGTGACTGCTTCTTCTTGTCATCCTTATGTTCTGATTTTGAGTTAGGCTTGTGTCCATGTACGTAGCTACCCCCTTGTGCTACTTCTTCTTCTTCTTCTGCCAGTGCATAGTCGCCAGCTATCTTCATCATCTCCTCATAAGTTTTCGGTCTATCTCTTCGCAGGTCAAAGGATAATCGCCCACTTTGTAATCCATTGGTGAAAGCGGCGATAACAGCTACATCACTGGCGACCTCAATTTGAGCAACCTCCTTCCCGAATCTTGTTAGGTACTTCTTGATCGACTCATTGCGCTCCTGCTTCAAGTTTGATAGATGAGCGAATGACTTTCTTCTCTGCACACTCCCCATGAATTGCCTTATGAATGCCTTGTTGAGGTTTGAGAAACTGCTTATACTTCCGGGTGGAAGTCTTCCAAACCACCTGGAGGCGAGGTCGGTGAATGTTTGCGGGAAGGTGAGGCACAATGGCCCGTCATTGGATGAATACTGGGCCATAACATTGCGGAACCAGCGAACATGCTCCTTTGGATCCCTGTTCTCCTTATACTGCTCAATGGTTGGCATTCTGAATCTGTCTGGAAATTGGGTGCGAGCAATATTTTCAATGAATGGGCTATCTGACTCATCATCCGAAGATACGTTGCGACCAGACCTTCGTGCCATTGCTGAAACCTTTCTTAATAGCTCTTGCAGGGTGACATCTCGCTGACCAGTTGGTTCTCCTGCTAGATCGAGTCTGCTCTTGATTGTCATCCTCCTATAATTGCCTCTATCATCCAGGCTCCTTCGATCTTCTGTGCTCTTGGATCTTCTCCGCCGTGCCCTTTTGGATCGTAATTCCCTTCGTGGACGAGGACTCTTATCTTCAGACGAGATAGAACGGTGTCTCCGCCGGTTCCTTTGGTATGTGTCATTGGAATTGACCCCATGTGTTCGTATCTGGTCTCGCTCCTCCCTAGATTCTTCATTCATCACACCTTTTCCCTTCCTTTGTTTTCTCCCTTCGAAATCCTCAGGGTGGTTGCAATGTGAACTTCCGACCGTAGTCTTCCGAGCGGTTGGATTCCAGGAGTGGTTAACTCATAGGGAGAAGAAACTCCCAGTCCTATGGGAAGCGAAAGCCCTATTTTGCCAGCCTCGCTGATTAAGTTTACCAGTGCAGTTTGAAAGTGCTGCAGAACCCCGGGGTCGATTGCCCTAGTTCCTGGCGTTGTTGCCGATTGTTCCCTAGTCGTCACCGCCCTATCTCCTGTCGGCGCGGTTAGTTCAACAATTAGATCTCCGCTGGAGTTACCATCCTTGTCGCTGTCGTTGTTCATATTTTTCAACTTGCAAGGGTTGCTCGAAGTTTCTGTTCTGGATCCCCCTCCTTCTAGCGCCAATTATTGACGGTGAAATTTGGATTGCCATGCACTCAACAATTATATCAATTCAATGTAAAACGAGAAAATAATCAATGCATGCAAAAGACAGGTTTACGTGGAAAACCCTTGAATGGAAAAAAACCACGGCGCCTCAGAGGGCAGAAAGATAATACTAGGCTTATTGCTTTGTTTACACACTCAGATGTCTCATACAATTGCTCTCTTCTCTCCGTTTTCGAACCTTTCCCTTGTGGGATAAGTGGTTCTATTTATACATGATAGTTAGGGTTTTCCCCTAGTCCTCATTGTGTTGGTGGTAGGATTTCCTCTTTGATTTGCGTTAGGAATCCCACGTCGTAATGGATTAGGATTTCCTTTTTATTCTGACTTCTCCGTCTTGAGTTTAGTCTTCCCTCCTCTTCTTATAATTTCTCGCTGTTATGGGTTTTCTTAGAAGTCATGGTTTTATTTTTGTATTTCTACCGAGTCGGTTCGGGCCCAGTATGTTGATGCAGCGAACACCTTCACTCCTGGATATTACCCTTCGGCGACCACGTTTCTATCTTTGGCGAGTATATATCTAGCTCTGGCGACCACACCTTTAACTTATTGGCTTTAAAACGTTGACATACTAACAGGTCACGTTTTTCTCCTTTGACCCGGTCAATGAGTGACGTGGCAACCTTTTCTTCAGCTTTTATTGACTCTTTTGATGACGTATCCGTTTGGCGAATTTATACATACAACATTGACTAATCACGAAAATTGGTAGTAATTGTTTAAAATCTATACACCCCTTCTAGATTGTTTTATACACATTGTGCATTATTAGTTTAAGAACCTATGGGAGACAAGTTAGCACAGTAGCAGGAGGGTTCATCTTTTCTTATCCACTTAGGTGACATATTTTCAATCCTAGTGGTTAAAGGTTCATGAGCTCTAGATGTCAAAGGATCATGAAAATGGGTTTTTTCCTTCCTAGCAACATGCATAATAGCTCTAGCCTTTTTCTTTTCAATCATGCTTTCAACTCTACACATTTTGATATAATGAAAGCAACTTGGTCTAATGTGACCATCAATACCACAAAAATGACAAGTGGGAACAAAGTTAGGAATCATACCATTCTCTTATGCATGCATTGGTTCTTTCCCTTTGAAAGTACACAAATGTAGTTAAATAGCCTAAAGCATACCTAGAGGGGGGATGGATAGGTTTTTATGCCTTTTTCAGTCCCTTGAACAAACTTTCGTTTATCCCCCAAGGTAGCCTTACATACAACACATAAACCAAGAAATCATACATAGACAAGACAAGCATATGATCATTTAGGCATTGTCTTTATATATCAATTAGTTGTATGAGGTATAAGGACACATAAACTTAACAACAAAGAATACTTGTATTCCAATATTTGTTCAATGTATTACAAGTATAATCAAATATCACTATACACAAAAATTATAATATACAAAAGAATTATATTTACAAATATGATCAAAATGAATTAGTTCACAAATCACACTTTACAAATTCTTGTTTCAATATGTATCTGAAAGTATACAAATGTAGTTAAATTGCTTAAGGCATACCTAGGGGGGGGGGGGGGGGGGTGAATAGGTTTTTACACCTTTTTTCAATCCCTTGAACAAACTTTCGTTTGTCCCTTAAGGTAGCCTTACACACAACCAAATAAACCAAGAAAGACATACATAGACAATATGAGAATATAATCATGTGAACAAGGTCTAAGTATATCACCTAGTTGTGTGAGGTATAAGAACAAATAAATACAACAACAAAGAAAGCTTGTATTTTAATAGATGTTCAATGAGTTACAAGAGTGATCAAATATCACTATACAAAAATTACAATATACAAAAGAATCATATATACAAAAATGATCAAAAGAATGAATCCACAAATCACACTTTACAAATACTTGCTCCACTATACATCACAAATGAATAATATAAAACAAGATAATAACATACACAAATAAAATATAAAAGATAGAGATAGGAAGAATTAACACAAGAGATTTTTTAACGTGGTAAAACCTCCAAGGAGAAAACATCCACGGGTTGAAATACAACCATTAGGGTACTATATATATTGGATGATAAAAATAGAGAATCCACAAAGTGACCAATCTTTAGCTTACCCAACCTAGTGGAGTCTAAGTCTACCCAACCCTATTGGAAAGTATGAGATCTCTCAATGATGCGAAACCACCATATATTGGACAACACACAAAACCAACATCGATGGAAGATTAGAAATTCTTCAAGAGTGCATACACCTCCCGTGTACCCCGCTCTTTTGGAGTCTATGTCTAACCATACGCCTAGGCCTACCAATATAATAGCCAACTCCCTATCCAAGGCACTCATGCCTCTAGGGAGCCTGCCATGCATGACTATCCGAGTCCTCCCGACTCTAGGCAAGTCTTCTTGCTTGGCTATCCGAGTCATCCCGACTCTAACCAAGACTTCATGCCTTTTACAAGGACTTCCTAGTGTGATCATGTGAATGCAAATGATGCAAACAACCAATTCAACATAGAACATGTGATCAATACATTCCATGGTACAAATAGACCTAAACATGTGATATCACAAGTAATAAAAGTCTAGATGCAAAATACAAGAATAAAACCTAAAGCATGTGTAAACACCAAACACATAAGCTTAAAGTCTCATTCACACATACAACACTAGAACAAAATATTTTCATGAAGTACAAGTTCAAGATGCTATCAACATACAATAAAATGCTAGATACATGAGATTAAATCAATCAATATTCTAGCCAAAAATATAGAGCAAGGATTTAAGATATAAATCAATTAAATCCTAGATTGCTCTAAAACACATACAAATACAATAATCCTAGATTTCATCAATCAAAGGATCAAATCAAATCTCAAGGTCATTTATCACAAAATTGATTCAATCAAGTTACAAACAACCTAAGATGTCATTCTAATCATAATACAACTCACAAACATATGAAAAACCTAGAATCATAGAAACTAGTCCACATTTGTCTCTAAATAGACTTTTGATTAGAATGATTATGAAACTAACTTTCTCAATAGCATTCACCAAACATAAACATACATATAGAAGAAGAAACCCCAAGCAAATTGAAGGTTAAAAAGAAAGAAACCCCAAAGATAAGACCAATACCTTGGATTCACGAGCTGGTTCGGATTTCTGTATGGAACCACCAGAAATATCGATCAAACAGCCACCAAACCACTTGCAAAAGGTAGACGACTCGATTACGAACGTTCTCCAACTTAAATCACTCAAATCCGACTCCTTATGAAGAAGTTATGGTGTTTGGAAGGTGAGAAAATTTGGGAGAAAAATTCTGACGGGAATTCTAAGCTTTTCTTCTTGAAAACAAAATAGGGAATGGAAGGAAATAAAAAGGAGGAGAGAGAAGGGAAAAATGGGCCAATCAAGAGTGGCCACGTCACCCCAGCCCGTGGGGAGCATGTGGGCCACACGGGCCAGAGAGCCTCTCTGGCCGTGGGGCCCACGGCTCCCACACGGCTTGGGCCACGTGGCCTCTTGGCCACTCACTCCTCTCGCGCACTCCCTCACGTTCTTCAGCCGTATCTTAGGCATCCGAACTCCGATTTTGAATCCGTTTTTGGATTACAAACCGTGACTCCCTCTCGCACGACGAAGACTAACAACTTTGAAAAATGGTTGAGAAATCATCTCAGAAAACGACGATGAAGTCAACTCAACGAATGAGAACGAAAAGTAGCGTAGCTACATCGATTGGACTCGAAATTAAATGAATGAGTAACCGAAATGATCGGAACTCAATAAGGAATCATAATAGAGCATATTCAAGTCCAAATACAAAAATACGGAAACATATAAACACAAAGACACACACATATGCTATTTCCTAGACATAGTCCTAGAACATGCAATAAGCAAAGTTTGTCAAGATAGTATAAATGCATGAGCATATATTATCAAGTGTGTGAAAGTGATATATAAATGATGTTTAACCATGAAGGAACACACAAGGATGCCATGTGTGTGTGTGTGCCTAGCCTTGTAAGAGATATGAGGTCTTATATTACCTTTGATGATCAATGAAGCATATATATCTTTGAAGCCGGCATTTTGCATGAATTGTGGCCAAGACTTTCTTCATCTTCATAAATCTTCAACATATGGACCACTAAACATTACAAAAGAAACACGTTTTGATATGGAATACATGCCAACACAAACTATAAACCTAACAGTATCACAAGTGAATAATATGCAACAAGATAACAACATACACATATACAAATATAAGAGATAAAGATAGGAATAATTAACACAAGAGATTTTTTAATGTGGTAAAACCTCCAAGGAGGAAACATCCATGGGTTGAACTACAACCATTGAGTACTATATATATTAGATGGTAAATTAGAAATTCCACAAAGTGACCAATCCTAGATCAACTTCCTATAGGAGTCTATGTTTACCCAACCTTATTGGAAAGTACGAAATCCCTCAATGATGCGGAGCCACCATATATTGGACAACATGCAAAACCAACATCGATGAAAGATTAGAAATTCTTCAAGAGTGCATACACATCCCATGTACCCCGCTCTTTTAGAGTCTATGTCTATCCGTACGCCTAGACCTACCAATAATGTAGACAACTCCCTATCCAAGGCACTCATGCCTCTAGGGAGCCTCCCATGCATGACTATCTGGACCTTCCTGATCCTAGCCATGACTTCTTGCTTGGTTATCCAGACCTCACGTCCTAACCAAGGCTTCCATCCTTGACTATCCGGATACCTTGTCCTAGTCAAGACTTCATGCCTTTTACAAGGACTTTCTAGTGTGATCATGTGAATGCAAATGATGCAAACAATCAATTCAACATAAAACATGTGATCAATATATTCCATGGAACAACTAGACCTAAACATGTGATAACACAAGTAATAAAAGTCTAGATGCAAAACTTGAATAAAAACCTAGAGCATGTGAAAACATCTAACACGTAAAACTCATAGTTTCATTCACACAAACAACACTTGAACAATTCATATACATGAAGCAGAAATTCAAGATGTGACAAACATACACAAAAATGCTAGAATCACAAAATGTGTTCAATGAATATTCTAGTCAACAATTAGAGCAAAGATATATTAAATAATCAATTAAATCATATTTGTCTTTAAATACACATACAATTGAATTAATCCTAGATTTTAACAATCAAAGGATCAAAACACATTTCAAGGATTATTAATCATAAAATGATTCAATCAAGTCACAAATAATCTTATATATCAATCTAATCACAATACAACTCTCAAACATGTGAAAAACCTAGAATCTAAGAAACTAGTTCACATATGTCTCTAATTAGACTTTTGATTAAGATTGATTATGAAGCTATCTTTCTCAATAGCATTCACCATACATACACATACATATAGAAGAAGAAACCCCAAGCAAATTGAAGGTTATAAAAGAAGAAATCTCAAAGATATGAACACTACCTTGCAATCACGAGCTGGTTCATTTTTCTGGGTAGAACCACCATAAAAATCGATCAAACAGATGCAAGACCACTTGGAAAAGGTAGAGAACTTGATTACGAACAATCTCCAACTTGATTCAACCAATTCCAACTTCGTATGAGAAAGTTATGGTGTTTGGAAGATGAGAAAAATTGGAGAGAAAAATTCTGATTTTGGAATTCAAGCTTTTTCTTCTTAGAATGAAATGAAGGGAATTGGAAATATTTAAAAGGAAGAGAGAGAGGGAAGAAAACGGACGAATCACAAAGTGCCACATCAGCTAGGGCAGTGTGGGGCATGTGTGGCACACGGGACCAGAGGGCTGCTCTGGCCGTGTGGCACACGGCCTCCACACTTGGTGGCCAAGACATGGCCTTTGGCCATGTTAGTCCCTCTCGCGCACCGCTTGCGTTCTTCGACCGTATTCGAGCCTCTGAACTTCGATTTCGAATCTGTCTTTGGATTATGAATCATGACTCCCTCACGCACAATGACGACTATGAACCTTTGACAAAAGGTTGAGAACTCATTTCGGAATACGATGACGAAAACAACTCAACGAATGAGAACGAAAAGTAGCGTAGCTATATCATTTGGACTCGAAACCTAATGAATGAGTAACTGATGCAGTAAAATCTGTGTTCAATTTATTAAGAAAGTTCGTTCACTGGGATCGGCGATTTTATCAGTTAAAACCAATTAATCTAGCAAAGGTGACTCTAAATGCGAAAACTAAATTGCATAATGCTTTTCTTTGGAAAGATTGTTTAACTCTAGGATTAACCTAAATTATGACTACTTGAACTAAAAATCAAATCAACGAATAAACAAATCAAAGAATGAATATATGGGGAGAAACTAGGGAATCGATGCACCTCTCTTAGACACTCAATGCTCTCAATTAGTCTCAATAAACACTTCAATAAAGTTTAGAGCTTGTTTTGATAAACAATTAAGAACGAATCTCCTTCCCACCACTCGCACAAAGGCCATGTGACAAGTGATAGTAATGAAATCCCTATGAACAAAACTCTAAGCCAAACCAATGCCACAAGGCCATGCAAACATTAATTTTCAAGTCTATTAAGCTTATGATTGTGATTCAAATGGAAAGGCCATTCACATCCAAACCCTAATCTCAAAGATAAACTAAATCACAAACTCATATCAATTGAGGCCACAAAATAATATGAATCAATAATATAGAGCAATTAATTCAATAGACAAGACTAAAACCCAATTGATTAACAAAAAGATAGACTAATTGATTACATAGAGTTGTCCAAAATTGGTTACATCAATCCCCTAATAAAGGTTTAGTTACACATCAATGGAGAGAACAAAAACATAGAAGAGAAGAAGATAGAACCCATTATGGTGTGATGCTTCTGACTTGAGATCTCCGTCGTCTTCCAGCTCCAAGTAATCTCCTCTGATGGAATGAATGAAAAGAATCAATCAATGGTGGTCTAAAAACTCTCTCTGTCTGTCTATCTGTCGAACCCCTATTTTCTCTTTTTTCCTTCTTTTTATAGGTCTTCTGCAGTGACGAGAAGACGAGGAGGCGGTCCACCGCTCAACGTGCCGCTGGGTAGGCACGTGCATGGGCAGCGGAAAAACTACCTCCACAAGACTGGAATGGCTCGCTTGGCGTGCCGCTGAGTAGGCACTTGCCTCTTGAGCGGCATGGGCCGCGGAAAAGGGGAAAAAGGTGCCCTTTCTGCATCTTTTGACTCTATCATCTCCAGATTACGATCCGATCAACATTTCTATGGTAAGAGACCTGCAAAGACTTAACAAACACATCAACCCACCAAAAAGACCCAATAAACAAACATAAACATAAGCAAAAAGGGCAAAATATAAGCATAGAAATAGACTGATCAGTAACCAAAATGACCAGGAGTCAATAATGAATCGTAAGAGAAAATGTTCAAGTCCAAAAACAAAAAAAATACAAAAAACAAATAAATACAAAATCACACACGTATGCCATTTCCTAGACATAGTCCTAGAACATGCAAATTACAATGTTTATCAAAGTAAATCTAATGCATGTGCATACATTACCGAGTGTGTGAAAGTGATATATAAATGTTGTTCAACCATGTAGGGACACATATGAATGCCATGTGTTTGTGCCTAGCCTTGTAAGAGAAATGTGGTCTTATATACCTTTGAAGACCGATGAAGCACATTTCTCTTTGAAGCCGGCATCTTGCATGAGTTATGTCCAAGACTTTCTTTAATGTCTTGAATCTTCAATACTTAGACCACTAAATATTACAAGAGAACATCGTTTTGATATGGAATATATGCCAAGACAAACCAAAAACTTAACAATCTCCCCCTTTGGCAAATTCCATGTCAAAACCCCTATACATATACTAAAACAATTACAAAGAAAATATGGTCACAATGAGTACAATGAGTTACACATTTCTAGACACGATTTTCAACAATAAGTCTTGAACTTCATCTTGGTCTTCTCTTGATATCACCTAAAATAAATTTGAAAGCACAAGAATATCCAAGAGACAACACACATGGCAATATTCATTCTTAGGCAAGAAAATAAAACATTTAAGTTCAAATGGATCATGTATGCTCCCCCTTAATACATGTTATCCAATAAAATATTCTAGCCAAGATCAACAAATACCAAAAAATATTACATACATAAAGTTCAAACTTGATACCAAAATACACTAAAAATAAAAACTAAATATATATCTCCCATATTTCTCCTCCTTTTTGACATGATATGAAGCCAAAAAGAAAGAGTAAGAAAATATACCTCAAGATACTCTCTAGCCACTTGTGCCACCAAGGAAAGTAGTGTGATGTGATGATCTCACATAATGCTTTGTAATAGTTGCTTTTCCTTCCAATTCTTTGATCTTCTCATCTTGAACAACTTTCTTAGCATTAAGATCTTCAATCTTCCTTTATGACGCCTCAATCATCTTTCGTGACTCTTCAACCTCTTTCTTCAATTGTATAGCCCAACTTGGAAGAATAGGTGTGCTAGGTACATGGCTTGAATCAAGAGATTCACCAAATAACCTAAATGTATCACTAGGTTTTCCCTTTTCCTTGTATGACATGATTGTCACACATTTCTCACTTAACTTCTCTAAGGGAGGAAGTAGCACATCATCATCATAATTCTTCAACCCTTTAGCGAAACACAATTGAGAAATAAACCCCAAAAATGCTAATTTCTTATCCAAACGACTTGAACAAGCCGCAATCTCAATATGATCAATAAGCAATTCACCAAGATTAATAGGTTTGTTTGTCACCAAAGCATACACAATCTTGATCTTTTCTCTATTAAGTTCAGTAGCATTAGTAGAGACAACAAGTTAAGAACAAACAAATAAATGCCAAAAAACACTAATTTTGGTCAACTCACTTTGCCTAATAAAGGCACGTTTGCCCCACTCAAAATTCACATCATCACAAAGAGTTTTACCTATCAAATCAAGGTTTTCCGAGACATCAACATCTAGGAAATCCGACTCAATATCTTCGGGCAATCCTAGAAACTCATTTAATTTCCAAGAGCAAACTCTAACAACAACACCTCTCATATCCATAATGGCATCCTCCACATTAGTACTTTCCTTGTAAACATGATAGAATTCCCTAAACATGATCTCATTAGCTAATCCTAGCATGTTAATCCAAGAACTCCAATTTCTATCCATGATAGCCTTATGAACATAAAAACTAATACAAGAGTTCAAATCTATACCTTTCTCTTGAATAATCTTTTTGCATCCAAAAATTCCCAATCTTGTTAGCTTTGGTACTCTTAGAAGAAGATGTAGGCTTAGACTTGTCAACGAGAATTGAAGAATTGCTACCACCAACTTTCTTGGCTTTTCCCATGATCTTGTATAACAAAAACATTAAAAACAAATATGAGTGGAAACATCAAACAAGTTAGTGACCAATAAACATATACAAAGGCAAAAACATCATTTTTGAACAAATCAACATGCATATAAGAAATTATCATAGCATCTCAACGATTTATCAAAAATACGAATAATGCCAACAAACAACAATTTTGAAGAATCATGTGAACAAATCATACAAGAGAACAAAACATAGCATATAATACTCCCCCTTTATAAATGCCCCATCTAGCATCTAGACAGACAATTGTTCACATGTATCACCACACATTCACATCACAAGCAATTTATATTAGATTTTTCAAATAAGCTTCATAAATCAATGAGAGTTACACTATGATTTTCAATCACTCTCATATATCTTCAAGAATTGCTAAAGTATCAATATACCAAAAGCAAATGTGAGTGTGTGAAGATTTTGCTTCAAGTATATAAAAGGAAGTATTTTGAAAATCAAACATGCAAACATTTTCAACATCTATTCATCTCAAGCCTTTCCTTAAAAGGTCAAATCGATCATCATCTGAAATTTTGCTTTTAAAATGAATAGATCTCAATATGTGAGCGAAGTGTGTGCATGTGGCTCGTCAATCCATTTCTATTTGACAACCCGAGCTAATTTGATTTTTCAACTATACTCCATAAGCCTTTTTGTTTTTTTTGTTTTTTTTTTTTGTTTTTTTTTGTTTTAGGCTTGAATCAAAGATTTTTTTTTTTTTTTAAATGATTCATTTCAACACTTTTTTGATTTTTTACAAACATAAACATATACACCTCATGGCGGCTTTCACTCATCACAATGGCGTAGCCCTTTCCTACATTGGGCGACTTCACAACCAAGTTGTATAGCCCTTTCCATAAGGGTGCCCATTGAGTTCTATGTTGCCGAAGCAAATGGATACCGACCATTGGTCATTTTTAAACGTACTAGTCCTTAGGACTTCAAGTTGTATCCATACTTACATTAATCAAACTCAACACACTTAACCAAGCATATAAGAGAAGCAAGTGCATTTTGAAACCAAGTTTTATGGCTTAAAAGCACATGATCAAAAAAGCAAGTAAAAAGACTTACTTAAGATCTCTATTTCTCAAGAGAGTAGCTTTCAAAGAATATGAAACATATTTTTCAAAACTTGCCACTCAACAATCATACAAACAAAAACACACATCATGATTAAGATCAATGTGAACAATTATCACCAAAAGGGTGCCCATTGAGTTCTATGTTGCCGAAGCAAATGGATACCGACCATTGGTCATTTTTAAACGTACTAGTCCTTAGGACTTCAAGTTGTATCCATACTTACATTAATCAAACTCAACACACTTAACCAAGCATATAAGAGAAGCAAGTGCATTTTGAAACCAAGTTTTATGGCTTAAAAGCACATGATCAAAAAAGCAAGTAAAAAGACTTACTTAAGATCTCTATTTCTCAAGAGAGTAGCTTTCAAAGAATATGAAACATATTTTTCAAAACTTGCCACTCAACAATCATACAAACAAAAACACACATCATGATTAAGATCAATGTGAACAATTATCACCAAAAGATCTTAGACAAGCTAATGTCAACGAGGACCATATAAACACTATATTAGTTCTCAAGTAAGACATGCTTCATGAAGTGATACACACAATGAGTTGAGAGATGAAAAAATAGATAAGCAAGCAATGTGATATTAGAAATACCTTTGCAAGCTATTTTCATCAAATGCAAGGCCTTCACCCTTTTTATGAATCCTCTTGGCTTATAAGTCCACATGACTACAAGTTATAGGAGTGTCGATTCCAAGAGACTAAAGACTAAACATTTCAACTCAAACAAAATAAATGACTTTCTCTAAAAGTCTTAACATGATTGTAACCATATAGATTTCATAAAACAACTTCTCAAAAAGTTAATCAATAGATTTCGACTATCATAACAATAATGTAAGATAGCTAAGTTCATGTCAAGTTGTAGAGATACAAAGCAACCAAGCCAAGCTTCTTAACAACAAAACACTAATCATAAAGCTAACACACATGTGCAACTTACACTATTGGTAAGAGCACTCACCCTTGACAAATTTTGTCTTGGGTGGACCTACACAAACATTATCAAGATTCTCTTTGACAACAATGTTGAATCTAGAGTAAAGTTCTTCCACAACTTGATTCATAATAATATCATTGATACTCTTCTTTTCAACATTATTAGCAACACATGCATTGTCAAATTTTGCAAGGTTTCCATTCTTCACATTCCGGACATTCTTAACATGCTTTGTAACATTATCATGCTTTTCATATTCAAAAGCTTTAGCATGCTTAAAATGAAGTCCAATCTCTCTATCCCTAGATGCATTTTCTATATTGCAATATTCAATGAATTTAAAGCACTTGGGCTTGATATGGCCTATGGTATTGCAAAAATGACATATGGGAACAAAAGAAGAGATTTTACCTTCTGGGATGGGAGAAGCACAAATGGGAGTTTCAAGGGGTACCTTGTTCTTCAACTTGTTCTTTTTCTTGGAACGTTTCTTCTTAAGAGCTTTCTTTTCAACAATGGCCTTGCTTGTAGGAAGTGATGCTTCTATGAGTTTCTCCTCAACTACCGTGTCGTTTGAGCCTCCTAGAGTCAAACTAGAGATGATCTTATCCTTTTCAAGAACAATCCCCTCAACTTCTCTAAGCTTCTTGGGAAGAGCATTCTTTTCACCCAAGAGCCTCCAAGTAGTTGAAACAAACTCATTCACTTGTATCTTGATCAAATCATCCTTCTCATCAATCTCTCTTAAGGCTATCTTCAAATTTTCTTTAAGACAAGTCATCTTAGCCAAAAGATCAATTATAGTAGAATCTTCACTTAAGCACTCTTGATAATTTAAATCAACCCCCTTGTCCAACGAATCATGACATACATCCTCTAGAGTAGAGTGAGAGGCCATAAAGGCAACAAAGTTGCTCACTAGCTCTTCTTCACTACAAGACACATCACTTGAGCTCTCCTCATGACTAGAGTTATCATCTTCACTCTATGTAGCCGCTATAGCTTTTTCCTTCTTGTCCTTCTTAGAATCACCACTTGGACAATCCGAAGCATAATGTTCTAACTTCTTGCACTTGAATCATTGAACCTTTCTATTGCTCTTAGCATGACCACTCCTCTCATGAGGTGGAGTAAAGGATTTCTTGACTTCCTTATCCCTTGAGTACTTGCCACTTGGCTTGGCACCTTTCCTCATGAACTTCCTAAACTTCATAACTAATAAAGCCATCTCCTCGTCATCATCGCTACTACTAGCTTCCTTGACAACCTTGAGAGCTAAACCCTTGTTCTTAGCTTTTGGTTTCATGCACGCCTCAAAGGTTTGAAGAGATCCTAGCAACTCATCTAAGCTCATGACGTCAACGTTTTTGCTCTCTTCAATGGCGGTAACCTTGGCCTTGAACCTCTTTGGAAGAGATCTAAGAATCTTCCAATTTAGCCTCTCACCGGAGATAGGAGTACCAAGTGCTTGGCATTGGTTGGCGATGTCTAGTAGCTTGTCTTGGAAGTCAACAAACTTGTCTTCCTCACCCGTTTGCAAAACCTCAAATTGGGAAGTGAGCAATTTAAGATGAGACTTCTTCACCGCTTTAGTCCTTTCATTGGTGACTTGGAGAGCTTCCTACGCCTCCTTTGCGGTTTCTAGGTTTTGGATGTAGGAAAATTGTCTATTATCCACACCTCCGAAAATAGCATTCACCGCCCGATGATGCCATTTTGCTAACTCGAACTCATTAGTAGACCACTCACTCCTAGGCTTGGAAATGGTCACTCCATCTTCACTCTTATTGGGAGCAAGGTAACCTTCTTCCACGGTCATCTAAGCTCTCTCATCAATAGAGCGAATGTAAGCCTTCATCCACAATTTCCAAAACCCGTAGTTGTGACCCTTGAGAAAAGGAGGCCTAGAATTCAAAGCCCCTTCGATCATCATATCATCTTGGAAAACTATACTTCAAAAACTTAAGCAATTCACTAGTAAGTATAACCCGGATCTCATTGAGTGCCGTCCGATGACCCGCTCTGATACCAATTGAAAGTATACAAACAATGTTAAATAGCCTAAAGCATACCTAGAAGGGGGGTGAATAGGTTTTTACGCCTTTTTCAATCCCTTGAACAAACTTTCGTTTGTCCCTCAAGGTAGCCTTACATACAACACATAAACCAAGAAATCATACATAGACAAGACAAGCATATGATCATTTAGGTATTGTCTATATATATCAATTAGTTGTATGAGGTATTGATCACGCTATGAATGTTTACATTTAGCGCTCCTTTTTCCTGCCTTCTGTGTTCGTATTCGAGCACTTTTGTGTGCATAACATGTGTTTTTGTTAAGTTCAGGTAATATGACCCTTCAGGAAGATGTGTGTTTCAAAATTGTCAAAAGAGGAGCAAAACCATGAGATGAAGAGGTGGCGGGACAGAGCCCGTAGCACGAAGCCGCGGCACAAAGTCACCGGAAAATGGCGAGACATAAGCTGCCATCCAGAGGGTCAGAACTCACCAAGTTATTAACGGTGGGTTCATGCAGCGAGATTATTCCAGCCGTCTCGAAGGTCTGAAGTTTCCTAAAATCGCGGTAAGTTCGTGCCGGTGGGAAAGAAGGCTCCGAGAATTCTTCAGAAGCCGCAGTGGGTTTGAGCGACGGGTTTGAAGCCACGGAATGAACCCACCAGAGGCACGTCTAAGGACAAATTGGGCATTCCTTGCCCAATTTGAAGAAAAAAGATATATATACTTCTCTCTCCTGTAGAACAAAGGGTGACAAAATTAGTATAGAACCAAGTTATTAGTAGTTTTTGGTATTACATCATAGAATAGACTAGTGTGTTAAGAAGCTCATCATCTTGTAATCTTTGTAGCTAGAAAGATATTAGTCTTAGTAGAGCACCTAGTTCATCAATCTCTTGAAAGTTACTAGTGTTCATTTGGTTTGTGTTGTTGTGGAGGAAGAAGAGGTTTGGCCTTGGAATCGATCAAGACTTCAAGGGGTAGTATTTCTTCCTTTTCTTCATTCTTATGCTATACTCAATGATCATGTGTAACTAACCCACTTTTGTTAGGGAATTTATGAAAGTATTGATGTAATCACTTGTTACCACTTTTCTTATGTTAATCACTTGTGTATGAATGCTTAAACTTGATGAAATCATGCCATGTATCTAATACTTTGGAAGCATGAATTGATTACCTTGGAGGAATGAAATACTAAATTCATGATGTTTGAATGGTGTATGTTCATGTACTACTATTTGATTAAAGTGTGTTAATCATAAGAATATCTTAAGAATCCGCTCTATCAATCTTAGTTCCACAACTTACCTTCACTAATGATTAATCTAAACCTTAGATGATATATTAGGTGAATGGTTGAGTAAGCCAATTGTACTAATGGAACTACACTAGTGATTTGATCTTTATCTCATGAAAGTGGTTATTTGTGGTGCATCATTACTACTGAAACTAAATATAGCAAGGTGTGTATAAAACTATCTAGGGGGGGGGGGGGGGTGAATAGATTTTACGCTTTTTACCCAATTTTTCATGTTAGTCAAAATTACGAAAATGCCCTCAAGATAAAATAAACAAGCAAGTGTAATATGGTGCGGAAATTAAAACAACACTTGATTTTTACGTGGAAACCCTCACGGGAAAAACCACGGGCTATGTAAGTAAACCACACTTGAACCTCGAATCCACTAAATGTGCAAACGATTACAACCTAATCCCGGAAGTAATCACACACCTACCTAATCCCGGTATGAGTGAACCTAGTCCAATTTGCTTGCGATCTAAGCAACCTAATCCTGGTTGCTACACACAAGATTTACTTTCTCTAGAAGAGAATACAACCCTAAGTGAATATATGTGAATATCCAAAATGCAACATAGAGCAAGGGAAACCCTATATGCTTATCTAAGATGATTAATTTGCAATTAAGAACAATCCTAGATATCAAAACTAAATGACATGTCAATTAGTTTAGCTAATCAATATTAAGCACAAAACCTAATATGCTAGCACAATACAACTTCTCAAACATACATCATACTAATCTCAATCTTGTATCCAAAGCATACAAAATAACAAACAAGTAATTAATTGAGATTGCTAGATAAGAGAAACACAAAATATGTAAGATATTAGTGAAAAGCTTACCAAGCAAAGTATGATGAAGATTCCATGCAAGATGACATCTAGATGATCAAGGATGATGCTAGATGATGATTGATGATCATGAAAATGTGTTTGAGTAATTAAAAATGAGTTCTTTGTGTATTTTTCTTCTCTTGAAAAATATCCTAAGTATGAAGCATGAATGAGAACTCTTGTTGGTGACCTAAAATCAAGTTAGCATATATATAGAGGCCATAAGTGAAGTGAGGTCGTTTTGAAAACGCGCCAGAAAATTGCTCTGTGCGCTGGTGGACCTGCGCTGGACGACAGGCGCAGGACCAGCGCACAAGCACATTTTTGCTTGGGTGCTTGACGACACGCGCTCACACAAGCGCCAGTCCAGCGGAGCCATACTGGGCGATCAGCGCTGGTGACCTTGCGCTGGTGTGGACCAGCGCACGACCAGCGGCACGCCACTGGGCGTTTTACGCCGGTGAGCTGCGTTGGACGACAGGCGCAGGTGGACCAGCGCACAGCCCACAACTTTGAACCCCACAAGCAATCATGCAAGGGGTACAAAGGTAAATTAAGATGCATCCTAAAAACCTAAAATGCTATGATATTATAAACACAAGATGCAATCATAATAACAAGCAAGAAGAGATGTAAATAGGCATTGATGCACAACAAAAAGAAACACAACATACAAAGATTAAACATATGCATGAGTTGTGAGTGTATGCAACTATCTCTTCAAGATAAGTAAGCACTTAGAGTATTACCTTTGGTGCTTGTCAATAATGAGGTCTTCAAAGGGCCTAATGCAATAACAACAACATCTAAACTACCCTTACAAAGAATCCCCACATATGGTTTGATCATGAAATAAGCCAATTAAAAACAACGGGAATCCTTACAATTTCCCCCTTTGGCTATTTCGTGACAAAACCATCACTCACATTGATTCCTCACAAAAAAAATAGAAACTACGGGACTACAATGATATTCTACATTACAAAGAGATAAGAGAATGCAACTTGAAGTCTTCAATCCTCTTGTAGAATAATCAATCCCTGAAAAGAGTTTCTAACATTTCCAATACAAGAAAAGTGTGAGGTTAATCATGTGAGAACAATAACAAGCATTTGCATTTAAAAAATAGGCACAACATTATGCAATGTTTGTGTATGCAATGCTCCCCCTCAACGGGTTACTCCCCCTCAATATATGTTCTCCCCAAAGTGCACAATAGCTTCTATATTTTGCAACTCCCCTTACCATATCCTACTCCCCCTTTTTTGTCATGATATAGGCAAAAGAGTAGTCCCCAACCGGGTCACTCATAGCAACGAGAGACAGAAGCATGCAAGATTTGCATATACATATAAGTCACTTTATGCACTTCAATTAATTTGAGAGAAACAAGGAGATTTATTTGAGAAAATGTGTGAATCCAACATGCTTTGCATACAAGACATATAGCATTCAAGTCCAAAATACAATGGTATTTGGCAAAGCAAATGACAAAGGTTTCTAAATAGAATTCAAACCTAATTTCACCAATGTCATGGGAAAAGCAAGGATGTAGAGATTATTGATTTCAATTTAAAAGTAACTATATCCAACTTTATAAGCGAAACATGGCATGAGCGACTTTGCACCCTATTTGATTTTTCCGGATAAGATATCCGTATGATAGTAACCATGTTCAACTAATAAAGAAAGAAAGACATTTGGAATGTAAATTCCTTTGAACGGATACAAGATCCTTTATTCATTTTGAGTCTCATAAGCTTTCACACAAGTTTTTCATTTTTAAGAATATGCAATCATCAATTCATGCTTTTCATGTGAGCATGTTATATGAATTTCATGCTTTTTCGTTTAGCATTAGCATGTTATTTAAGAATCATCATGTCATGGAGATAACTATAGGTCATTCACATCATACTTCCTATGTAAATCTCCTAGTCCAAAAATGCATGTTTGAACATAAATATGACATGGATTATAAACAAGCAAGGTTCACACTTATAGAATTTGAAAGCATATATACATATGTACAACCAAGCTTACTCAAGCAATCAAAAGAAGAGGCATAAGTTATTTCAAATTTTTTGCAAGTTACAAGAATGCAAAATAGCTCTCTTTGCTTGAGTTCCCCATATGGGATCAATCATAGACACATCACTCCACAAGACATATCCCAATAGATCTACTAAGAATTTTAAATCAAGTAGCATCTAAGGGTTTAGTAAATAGGTCCGCAAGTTGATCATTAGTACCTACATGTTCAAGTACTATGCATTTATTTTCAACAAGCTCTCTAATGAAGTGATGGCGGATGTCAATATGCTTAGTTCTAGAACGTTGAACCGGATTCTTGGAAATATTAATAGCACTCATGTTATCACAAAAGAGAGTGAGAGTACCTTGGTTGAATCCGTAGTCTACTAGCATTTGCTTCATCCATATAAGTTGAGTGCATCCACTCCCTGTGGCTATGTACTCGGCCTCGGCCATGGATAAGGAAATCGAGTTTTGCTTCTTGCAAAACCAAGACACCAAGTTGTTGCCTAGAAAGAAGCAACCGCCCGATGTGCTCTTCCTATCATCACAATTTCCTGCCCAATCCGCATCACTATATCCTACAAGACTAGGATTAGTGTCAAATGAGTACCAAATCCCATAATTAGAAGTCCCATTCACAAATCGAATGACTCTTTTAACCGAAGAGAGATGGGACTCCTTGGGATCGGATTGGTACCTAGCACAAACTCCTACACTAAATGATATATCGGGCCTACTTGTGGCCAAATAGAGCAAGCTCCCTATCATGCCACGATATAAGGTTTGGTCCACACTTTTACCACTAGCATCCTTGCTTAGCTTCAAAGTGGTGCTCATAGGGGTGTCATAATGTTTGGCTTTTTCAAGACCAAACTTCTTCACTAGGTTTTTGGCATATTTGGCTTGGGATATGAAAATCCCATCATCTAGTTGCCTAATTTGCAAACCTAGGAAGTAACTAAGCTCACCAACAAGACTCATCTCAAATTCATGAGACATGACATCAACAAATTGTTGGACTTTGGTGTTGTTGGTGGAGCCAAACACTATGTCATCAACATATATTTGAGCTATGAAAAGCTCATCATTTTCTCTCTTAATGAATAGTGTCTTGTCAACACTACCTCTTGTGTAGTTATTGTCAACAAGAAATTGAGTGAGGCGCTCATACCAAGCCCTCGGTGCTTGTTTCAACCCATATAGTGCCTTTTTGAGGCGATAGACATGGTTGGGGTGGTGAGCATCCACAAACCCCTTGGGTTGTTCAACAAACACTTCCTCTTGCAAGAAGCCATTGAGGAAGGCACTCTTGACGTCCATTTGGTGCAATTTGAACTTGTGCACATAAGAGATGGACAAGAGAAGCCTAATGGACTCTAAGCGGGCAACGGGAGCAAAAGTCTCCTTAAAGTCGATACCCTCAATTTGAGAGTACCCTTGTGCTACAAGTCTAGCCTTGTTCTGCACTATGTTGCCATCCTCATCGGATTTGTTCCTAAATATCCATTTGGTGCCTATGACATTAGTGGTCTTAGGCCTAGGAACTAGAGTCCAAACCTCATTCCTTTCGAATTGGTTTAGCTCTTCTTGCATGGCAAGAACCCAAAATTCATCATTTAAGGCTTCTTCAACCTTTTTGGGTTCAATTTGAGAGGTGTAGCAAGTATAGCTAATAAGATTAGCAAGTTGACGTCTAGTCCTAACACCCTCATTTACCTCTCCAATGATATCTTCTTTATCACGGAGTTTCTTAACCCATGGAGCGGGTTCTTTAGAGTCCAAGAGAGGAACTCTATCAATAGGTTGTGTGTCATCATTGTTGACATTAGATGTCCCAACATTAGGAGACACCACAACCTCCTCCAAAGGAGAACCATCACTAAAAATAACCTCCTCCTCATGATCATTAGACTTGAGCCTAGTATCATCAAATACGACATTGGATGATTCCATAACACTTAGAGTCTTTAAATTGAAAACTCTATAGGCTTTACTATTCAAGGCATAGCCAATAAAAATCCCCTCATCACTCTTAGCATCAAATTTGCCAAGTTGATCACGGTCGTTCAAAATGTAGCATTTGCTTCCAAAAGTGTGGAAGTAGCTAACATTTGGCCTCTTGCCTTTCCATAGCTCATAGGAGGTGTTTCTAGTACCGGGCCTTAGGAAAACTCTATTTCCTATATAGCAAGCCGTATTGATGGCTTCGGCCCATAGGTTCCTAGGGACATTGTTGCTAAGCAACATCACACGGGCCATCTCTTGAAGGACCCTATTTTTCTTCTCAACAACTCCATTTTGTTGAGGTGTCCTAGGAGCCGAAAACTCATGGGAGATGCCTAAACCATTACAATAGGTTTCAAAAGTGGCATTCTCAAATTCCCTCCCATGGTCACTTCTAATCCGTTTTATGCTTTTAATATTTGAGTTCATTTCATTTTATATTTTATTACAAAGCATTTTAAACTTATCAGAAGTTTCGGATTTTTCTCTAAGAAAATATGTCCATGTGAACCTAGAGAAATCATCAACACAAACAAAAATGTATCTCTTTCCACCCAAACTTTCGGTTTGCATGGGACCCATGAGGTCCATGTGGAGAAGCTCTAGAGGCTCCTTGGTGGTGAGATACTTACCCTTTTTGTGCATGCTTTTAGTTTGCTTTCCATGTTGGCAAGGTCCACAAATACCATTGGCTTTCTTCCCAAACTTAGGGAGGCCACGCACACAATTGAACTTTCCAAGGGTCCGTAGATCCCTAAAGTTCATGTGGCCAAGTCTTTCATACCACAACTCAATTTGCTCATCCATGGACACATGATTAGATACAATACTAGCTTCAAGACAATAACAATTGTCGCTAGATCTCATGCCCTTCAACAAGGTTTGTCCATCAGGTTTAAGGATAGAGCAATAATCTTTAGAAAACAAGACGGAATATCCTTCATCACTTAAATGTGAAATGCTTATTAAATTGGCTTTCAAGCCATCAACAAATAAAGCATTGGATAAGGAGGGTAATCCGGGAACGGAAATGGTTCCTTTCCCTACAACATTTCTTTTGGATCCATCACCAAAAGTGACATTTCCACCTTCCTCTATAACAAGAGTCTCAAAGAAACTCTTGTTTCCCGTCATGTGCCTAGAGCACCCACTATCCAAATACCAAAAATTAGAAGAATTTGCCTTCAAGGCTATTTGTGCAACATGGCAAACATTTTCATTCTTTCTAATCCACTTAGCAACAATTTTAGCTTTCTTAGTGGTCTTTGGTACATGTGCTCTACTATTTCTAGGATCATGCAAATCAATATTTTCATTCCTAGAAACATGCATCTTGGCTCTATTCTTTCTCTTTTCAATCATGCTTTGTTTTCTACACATTTTAATATATTGAAAGCAATTTGGTCTAATATGACCATCACAACCACAAAAGTGACAAATAGGGATGAAAAAAGGAATCATACCTCGTCTTTGTGCACGTATGGGAGCTCGTCCATGTCTTTGTGGATAAGTGGGTTCAATCCATCTTCGTTGTTGAACCGGTCTAGGTTGCTTCCAAGCTTGAGGTTGCATGATTGGTCTCTTTCCTTTGTGAGCCAATTTGGGAGGAGAATTGGCTTGAGGAACCCTAGGGGGTTGAGCTTGAGATTTCCTTCTTGGCCCCATTTTCACTTGTGCATTAGAACATTGTCCTACTTCTAACTTCTTCCTAGGAGGTTGCACAAATGAAGTTTCTTCGTTCTTCAAGCTCTTGACAAACACTGTCTTGTTAGAGGTTGAGACTTTCTTGCCATATTCATACCTAAGACCTCTCTTGTCACTTGGACTCTTTCCAACACCAAGTAAATGATCAAGCTTCTTGGTGCTAGAATCTATCCTAGTCAAGGACCCTTTAACTTCTACAAGTTCCCTCTTCAAGCCTTCTTCACTTCTCTTGGATAAGTCTAACTCCTCAATTAACTTATCCTCTCTCCTCTTCAATCTTTCCACTTGTTCACTTAAGTGGTCATTGTGAGCCGAAAGTTCAAGGTTTTCTTCTCTCAACCTCTCAATCTTTCTTGTGCTTTTAAGTGCTAAATCATTGAACTCGGCATGGTATTTAGCAAGCACCTTTTGCTCCACAAATTTCTTTTTGGAACTAGAAGAGGAGTCACTTTCTACTTCACTAGAGTCAATTTCCTCTTGACTCATCTCCTCTATTTCACTAGCACTTTTGCTCTTGTGAGAAGAGGCAAAAGCTAGGAAGTTAGCCATGAGCTCTTTTTCACTTGAAGACTCATCTTCCTCATTGGAGTCATCACTACTCCCACTCCAAGTGGCGGCCATCATTTTACCCTTCTTCCTTTCATTGTGATTAGCACATTCGGGGGCAAAGTGACCAATCCCACCACATTCAAAGCATCAGACCCCTTTCTTTTCGGTCCTCTCTTGTCTAGGCTCAAACTTCTTGAAGGAACCTTTTTTCTTCAAGTCTTGTCCTCTTGACCCAAATCCCTTCTTCTTCTTGAACCCCATAACCTTGTTGAACCTTTTCAGGAATAAGGCAAGGTCTTCACCCAAATCATGCTTTGCCTCCTTTGCATCCTTAGATGCTTTCAAAGCTATTCCTTTAGACTTCTTAGGAGGAGTAGTGGTGCTAGGAGCCTTCCTAGACTCATATGCAATGAGACGCCCAATTACCTCACTTGGCTTCATATCCATGTAGCCACTATTTTCTTCTATGGTCGTCACCTTTGATTCAAACCTTGTAAGGAAAAAATACCAAGAAGTACACGCAGCGGAAGCGATACTAAAAATAGATTTAGTGACTTTTAAAAATTTTTCCTTTATGAACCTTAAACCCTTTAATTAATTAAACATACATATACAATAACAAAAAGTAGAATACCTTTTGTCGCGTGATCCGATTGACTTACGTCGATGGTAATCCGCAAGATCTTCAATTCTAGCACGAACGTGGATCACCTAGGAGCGTGGTCTCCCTTTTCTTTGAATTGTAAACCTGTGAATGGACAAAACAAACTTTTCTTTTCTTTGTTAGTCACAAAAACAATCAAAAGAATGACTAAGATTATTCCGGTCACTTTTGAGTTCTCAATCTAATGATCGAAACTTGCGTGAACCTAGATCGATATCGTATACACAAGCTTATTGATGAATAAGCAAATAGTATACTATCAAAGAATAATCTAACACTCCTTTTTGTTTTAGTAGAATAAAAAGCTTTCTGTGAATTGAGAAGAAGAAGAAATTTGTATCATGAACACATATATGGTGGCCGAATTCTATACTTGTCAATATATAGGTGGCCTAAGTTTGCTTCTTCTTTTCTTTTATTATTAGGGTTGCCGAAATCCTAACCTAGAAATAACTAGGGTTGCCGAAATCACATGCCCACCATAGGCTTATGTTGCACCCTAATTTCCATCTAGTTTTTAAGACATCAAACCCTAATCCAACTCATAGATCTTTTATTCTTTTATTTTGACTAAATAAAAAAGACTTCTTATTTGATTAAATAAATAAAACTAATTATTTATTTCCTTATCAAACAAGTCTTTTACTTTTACTTTTAGGAAATATATTTCCTGATTAGAAAAGATTTGTTTCTTTAATTAAACAATTAATTAATAAATTAATTAATTCTTATTTAATTAAAACAATGAAACAAAATAATATATTAGGTTAAACTAACCCTTGCCGCCCCACTTGGAGTAAATGGGCCAAAATATTATTTTCTTATTTCATTTAATCCATTGGACTTTAAATAAAAAGCCCACATGTGAACCAGACCCATTCTTACTAAAAGAAACAAGCCCACATGTCTTTCATTAATATATTAATATAATTGAGCAGCCCATTACTAAAATAATGTGCAAATTATATTCTTAATATATTAAATGCAATTCTAGATGGACCCTTAAATTGGTCCGGTAGAATATATCAAGTGATCCATGCAAGTCCGTGTGGATTGGGGATCTTGGCGGGCCATCTAAATTTAAGCTTCAATAGACATAACCTAATCACAATCAACAAATGATTCACTTAGGTCCGATCCATTAATTTTAACTCATTCCACTAAAGAGCTAAAACTGAACTCTTAAATAAAGATAGAAAAGGAAGATGCTCCTCATTCATACCCTAGACAATCATATTGGAGATAGTGTATCCTCGTGATTAATATCAGTAATCGCCAAGAGTTCATAGACCGCCTATAACTCTCCAAGTTACCATATTTACTCATATGACCACGTTTTGAACTTGGATATTTTGACTTGTCCAGAAGCCATGTTTTCAATAGACACTATCGAAAACTCAACGTTGAGATTTAATATCCAATTACCTCAAAACATCCATATGATGATATTATACTCTCATTTAATTAAATGGAGCCATGATGTCCATATCTATAAATGAAGTCCTCTATCGATTAACAAATGAATATCACCAAACTATCGAGGATAGGCTATGCGATATAATCGTACTCATTGATAACTCAAATGATATCACTTGCAACCATAAGTCCATCATTTATCTCAGGATTAAGATAGACTCTCCGATTGTCCTGATAATGAAAAGACTTTTATCTACTGACGGTTATAGATAAAGTATTTCATTGTGATCCAGTTCAATGCACCCAGTGCACTAGATCCTTTTGCTCGAAGACACTCCGATGATTTTAGACTCATCATATCTCATTTGATCCCACTCAAATGCTAGCAAAAGAATTCTACAACTTTAACAAGATAAAGGTGCCCAACCTTTAACTTAAGTTGTGAACATTATTCAAGACTAACTAAAGAATTGTGTCTACCACATACATATCCAGATGTACGAACAATTCTTCTTTTCCCATAGTCTTTAGACCTTATGATTATTTACTTTGACAATTATAATATAAACTATAAATGCTATATGATTTGTTAAACCAGAAATCACTTTATTAATATGAAAAAGATTGTTAATTACAACATTACACTCTTGCTATTGAGCATAATCCTAACACGAGTGTGGCTTACTTACTAGCCCGTGGTTTTTCCCGTGAGGGTTTCCACATAAAAATCAAGTGTTATTTAATTTTCGCATTTTATACTTGATTTATTGCTTTATCTATTTAGGGGTAATTTTGTAATTTTGACTTATACGAAAAATTGGGTAATAAGTTTAAAATCTATTCACCCCCCCCCCCCCTTCTAGATAGTTGCATACACACCGTGCTATAATTTGTTTCAATTGGTATCAGAGCGGGTTCCTAGACATACATAGGTGATCCTTGCTTATTTTGGTGTGTTTTGCATTTTGTGTGTTTTTTGATCATTCATACATTTGCATACATTTCATTCATTCATAAACACTATGAGTGGAAACGGTGGAAATGGTGGTGGCAACGAAGGTGCTTCTAGCACAAGGCCTCCACTTCTTACCGGATTAAACTATTCCCAATGGAAAGGGAAGATGGAATCCTACATATGCAAAATTCACGACCGTGCATGGATGGCGGTGGAAGACGGATATGATCTACCCATGATGACTCCCGGTGGTGGAGGAGAAGAAGTATTGAAGCTTAAGGCGCAATGGAACGCACAAGAGTTTGAGGCTTCAATGTGGAATAGGAAGGCGATGCATGCCATCTTATGTGCTATGGACGAAAATCAATACAAATTGATTCAAAATACTAGGATAGCTAAGGAGGCATGGGACATCCTAGAGATTGCACATGAGGGAACAGAAGTGGTGAAGGACTCTAAGCTTCAAGTCCTCCAAACTCAATTCAAGATGCTTAAGATGGAGGAGAATGAGTGCTTCAACGACTTCGAGATCAAGTTGATGGACATAGTCAACCAAAGTCATCAACTTGGTGATCCATATTCGGATAAGAGAATCAAGCAAAAGATTATAAGATCTCTACCCGATAGGTTCGAATCGAAGGTGACGGCTTTAAAAGAAAATAGTGGATATAAGGATATGAAGCCGAGTGAGGTGATTGGGAGACTTCTAGCTTATGAGTCTAGGAAGGGTCCTATCTCCACACCTCCTAAAAAGCAAAAAGGAATTGCTTTTAAAACCTCCAAGGATGAAAAGGAGGCAAAGAAGATTGACTCGGATGAAGACCTTTCCTTGCTTGTAAAAAGGTTCAACAAGGTTATGAAGTTTAGAAGAAAGGGCTTTGGATCAAAAGGTCAAGATTTGAAGAAAAAGGGCTCTTTCAAGAAGTTTGAACCTAGGCAAGAAAGGACCGAAAGGAAAGGGGTCCGATGTTTCGAGTGTGGTGGCATAGGTCACTTTGCCCCCGAATGTGTAAATCACAATGAGAAAAAAAAAAGGGAAAAGTGATGGTCGCCACTTGGAGTGGAAGTAGTGATGACTCCTATGAGGGAGATGAGTCTTCGAATGATGAAGAGCTCATGGCTAATCTCTTAGCTTTTGCCTCCTCCCATAAAAGCAAAAGTGCTAGTGAGAAAGAGGAAATGAGTCAAGAGGAAAATGACTCAAGTGGAGAAGAAAGTGATTCCTCTTCTAACTCCATAAATGGTTTTGTGGAGAAAAAGGTGCTTGCTAAATATCATGCCGAGTTTAATGATTTAGCAATCAAGAGCACTAGAAAGATCAAGATGTTGAGAGAAGAAAATCTTGAGCTCTTATCTAATAATGACCACTTAAGTGAACAAGTGGAAAACTTCAAGAAGATGGAAGATAAGCTAAGAGAGGAGATCTAGGAGGAATGAAGAAAGCCTAAAGAGGGAGCTTGAAGAAGTAAGAGAGTCTATGACTAGGATGGATTCTAGCACCAAGAAGCTTGACCATATGCTTGGTGTTGGAAAGAGTCCATGTGACAAGAGGGGTCTTGGGTATGAAGATGGCAAGAAGATCTCTACCTCTAACAAGACCGTGTTTGTCAAGAGTTTGAGGAACGAAGAAACTTCATATGTGCAAATTCCTAGGAAGAAGTTAGAAGTAGGACAATGTTCAAATGCACAAGTGAAGATGGGGCCAAGAAGGCAACCTCAAGCTCAACCCCTTAGGGTCCCTCAAGCCAACATTCCTCCACACTTGGCTCACAAAGGAAAGAGACCTATCATGCAACCTAAAGCTAGGAAGCAATCTAGACCGGCTCAACAACGAAGACGGATTGAACCAATTCATCCACAAAGACAAGGACAAGGTATGATTCCTTATTTTACTCCTATATGTCACTTTTGTGGATTTGATGGTCATATTAGACCACATTGCTTTTGATATATTAAAATGGCCAAAACTAGAAGCATGACAGAGAAGAAAAAGAAAAGAGCCATGATGCATGTTCCTAGGAATAATGATATTGCTATGCATGATCCTAGAACATCTAGAGCCCATGTACCAAAGATCACTAAGAAATCTAAGATTGTTTCTAGGTGGATTAGAAAGAATGAAAATGTTTGCCATGTTGCTTAAATAGCCTTGAAGGCAAATTCTTCTAATTTTTGGTATCTAGATAGTGGGTGCTCTAGGCACATGACGGGAAACAAGAGTTTCTTCGAGACTCTTGTTATGGAGGAAGGAGGATATGTCACTTTTGGTGATGGATCCAAAAAGAAAGTTGTAGGGAAAGGAACCATTTCCGTTCCCGGATTACCCTCCTTATCCGATGCTTTATTTGTTGATGGCTTGAAAGCCAATTTAATAAGCATTTCACATCTAAGTGATGAAGGATATTCCGTCTTGTTTAGTAAAGATGATTGCTCAATCCTAAAGCCCGATGGACAAACCTTGTTGAAAGGTATGAGATCTAGTGACAATTGTTATTGTCTTGAAGCTATAATAGTCTCAAACAATGTGTCCATGGATGAGCAAATAGAGTTGTGGCATGAAAGACTTGGCACATGAACTTTAGGGATTTAAGAACCCTTGGAAAGTTCAGTTGTGTGCGTGGCCTCCCTAAGCTTGGGAAGAAAGCCAATGGAATTTGTGGACCTTGCCAACAAGGAAAACAAACCAAAAGCATGCACAAAAAGGGCAAGTATCTCTCCACCAAGGAGCCCCTAGAGCTTCTCCACATGGATCTCATGGGTCCTATGCAAACCAAGAGTTTAGGTGGAAAGAGATACATTTTTGTTTATGTTGATGATTTCTCTAGATTTACATAGACATATTTTCTTAGAGAAAAATCCGAAACTTTTGATAAGTTTAAAATGCTTTGTACTAAATTACAAAATGAAATGAATTCTAATATTAAAAGCATTAAATGGATTAGAAGTGACCATGGGAGGGAGTTTGAGAATGTCTCTTTTGAAAGCTATTGTGATAACTTAGGCATCTCCCATGAGTTTTCAGCTCCTAGGACACCTCAACAAAATGGAGTTGTTGAGAGGAAGAATAGGGTCCTCCAAGAGATGGCCCGAGTGATGTTGCTTAGCAACAATGTCCCTAGGAACCTATGGGCCGAAACCGTCAATACGGCTTGCTATATAGGGAACCGTGTGTTCCTAAGGCCCGGATCTAGAAACACCTCCTATGAGTTATGGAAGGGTAGGAAGCCAAATGTTAGCTACTTCCACACATTGGGAAGCAAATGCTACATTTTAAATGACCGTGATCAACTTGGCAAGTTTAATGCTAAGAGTGATGAGGGTATCTTTATTGGCTATGCCTTGAATAGTAGAGCCTATAGAGTTTTCAACTTGAAGAATCGAACCGTCATGGAATCATCAAATGTTGTCATTGATGATATAAGGCTCAAGTCTAATGACCATGAGGAGGAGGAAGTTTTAGAGGATGACTCTCCTTTGGAGAGGGTTGTGCTGACTCCCAATATTGGGACGTCCAATGACAATAATGAAGTCACACAACCTATTACTAGAGTCCCTCTCTTGGACTCTAATGAACCCGCTCCATGGGTTAGAAGACTCTGTAAGGTTTATGATTTGTATTGGCTTAATTCCATTGCAAAACACTCTATGTTTGTATTAGTTGTTGCTTAGGACATTATTTGAAGAAAGGAAGCTTAAAGAGTGAAGAGCAACGTCTAGTGCAAAAGTCGTCTTCAAGAGGTGAAAAACGTCAAAGGTAAATCTTGACTTCCATCCTCTTGCAAGGCGTTAGCGCACACACACACAATTCATACATGTGTGTCCCTGCATCGTGGTTCAAACATTTGGTATAAAACATTCACACACTTCATAGCATGCTCATGCATTGATCTTGTATTGACAAACATTGTGAAATTGCATGCTTTGTGACTATCTCTTTGATATGGCATGCTTGTGTGAATATGTGTTTATTTGTTTGTGTATTTTTTTTTTAGGACTTGAACATGTTCTCATTTAATGCCTTATTGAGTTCCGGTCGTTTCGGTTACTCATTCATAAGGTTTCGAGTCCAAACAAGTTGACTATGCTACTTTTCGTTCTCATTTGTTGTGTTGACTTCATCATCAGATTCCGAGATGATTTCTCAACCATTTTTCAAATTTGAGTAGTCGTAGTCATGTGTGAGGGAGTCACGGTTCGTAATCCAAAAACGGATTCAAAATCGGAGGTCGGATGCCCAAGATATAGCCTGAAGAACCAAAGGAGCGCGTGAGAGAAGTCGGGAGCACGTGTGGCCACAAGGGCTGCCCGTGTGGGAGGCCGTGGGCCCCACGGACAAGGGAGCCCTCTGCTCCCGTGGGCCCCATGTGCCCCCCACAGGGAGGTGATGTGTCATCCTCTGATTCACTTGTAAAATTTCTCTCTTCCCTCCTTTTAAGCTCATCTCCTTCCCTCCACACTTGGATGAATTTTGAAGAACACTTGAAGATTTTTTCAGCAGAATTCTACATTTTTAGTTTTCTTGTTTTGATCATATCTCTCTCATACGAACTCAAAATCAATCAATTCAAAAACCAAAATTGTTGGTCTCGAAGAGAGCTACAAACCCCAAGTATTTCTAGAGGCAGCTGACTTCGCCATTTTTCTCAGCTGGTCCAATTTCAGTACGTGGTCAGTATGTTAGTTTTGACTTCTTCTTTTTTCAATTTCATCTTTGATCATCTCTTGATTCTTACTATTTGATTGATGAAATTTGTTGAGAAGTATGTTAGATCACTTGCTAGGGTTGTTTGATCATTTGTTAATTGAGATTTAACTTTGTGATTTGTTTTGAACATATATGTGCTAAACTTGATTGTGTGTGAAATTGATTCTAGAAATTGAATATATGATGTATCTCATATTATTTTCTAGGTTCTATTTCTTGATCTAAGAACTAGGTTTTTAGTGTGATAAATTGAATATTCATTCCTTTGTTCTTATTGATTTGCATGTCTTGATTTCTAGATAATTTTGTGATTGTGTGTTGAAATCATATTCTAGACTATCATTGAACATGTACATTTTGCTTGATTGATCATCTAGCTTAATTTGATTGTGTTTGCATCATTTGCATCACTTTAGATCATAGCCTTGCATTAGGTTGAAGTCTCTAGCAAAGTGAGTGAAGCTTTGTGGATAGAGCAAGGAAGCCTTGATTAGAGTCGGGAGGACTTGGATAATCAAGCAAGAAAGTCTTGTCTAGGGTCGGGACGATCCGGATAGGCAAGCAAGAAATCTTCCTAGAGACGTGAGCGTCTTGGATAGGAAGTTGCTTTCTAGAGGTGTAGGATACATCTCGGATAGAAAGTAGGCTTGGTGATTCACTAGCCCGAGGGTAGATTAGGAATTGATAGCTTGAGCGGATATCATGAGTGATAGCTTGAGTGTGTAAGTCCTTTTTCACATAGTGGATTGCTTCGCCGGTGGTTGTGGTATCAACCCGTGGATGTTTCCTCTTCGAGGTTTTACCACGTTAAAACACTTGTGTTCATTTTTGCTTTTACTTTTCTTTATCTTCCATTTCTTTCATTGATTGCATATCTTGTAAATTGATTAACTCTTGTATAAGTGAAATCAATTAATTTGTCAAATTTAATCAAGTGTGCATTTTCATTGATATATTCCGCATTAATTTTTAATTGGGAGAATTTAGAGCCTATACCTATTCACCCCCCCCCCCCCCCCCCCCCCCCCCCCCCTCTAGGTATATTTCACTACTACTTAAGGGAAATTTTAGACTCCATAACAAAGAGAATGTTATTGGAGATGTGAATGAGGGTGTTAGGACTAGGCGTCAAATAGCTAATCTCATTAGCTTTACATGCTACACCTCTCAAATAGAACCCAAAAAGATTGATGAAGCCTTGAATGATGAATTTTGGGTTCTTACCATGCAAGAAGAGCTAAACCAATTCGAAAGGAATGAGGTTTGGACTCTAGTTCCTAGGCCTAAAAGCTCTCATGTGATAGGAACTAAGTGGATTTATAGGAATAAATCCGATGAGAATGGCAACATAGTGCGGAACAAGGCTAGACTTGTAGCACAAAGGTACTCTCAAATTGAGGGTATCGACTTTGAGGAGACTTTTGCTCCCATTGCCCGTTTAGAGTCCATTAGGCTTCTCTTGTCCATCTCTTGTGTGCACAAGTTTAAATTGCACCAAATGGATGTCAAGAGTGCCTTCCTTAATGGCTTCTTGCAAGAGGAAGTGTTTGTTGAACAACCCAAGGGGTTTGTGGATGCACACCACCCCAACCATGTCTATCGCCTCAAGAAGGCACTATATGGGTTGAAACAAGCACCGAGGGCTTGGTATGAGCGCCTCACTCAATTTCTTGTTGACAATAACTACACAAGGGGTAGTGTTGATAAGACACTATTCATCAAGAAAGAAAATGATGAGCTTTTCATAGCTCAAATATATGTTGATGACATAGTGTTTGGCTCCACCAACAACACCAAGGTCCAACAATTTGTTGATGTCATGTCTCATGAATTTGAGATGAGTCTTGTTGGTGAGCTTAGTTACTTCCTAGGTTTGTAAATTAGGCAAATGAATGATGGGATTTTCATAACCCAAGCCAAATATGCTAAGAACCTAGTGAAGAAGGTTGGTTTAGAGAAAGCCAAACATTGTGATACACCCATGAGTACCACTTTGAAGCTAAGCAAAGATGCTAGTGGTAAAAGTGTAGAACAAACGTTATATCGTGGCATGATAGGAAGCTTGCTTTATTTGACCGCAAGTAGGCCCGATATCTCTTTTAGTGTGGGTGTGTGTGCTAGGTACCAAGCAGATCCTAAGGAGTCCCATCTCTCTTCCGTAAAGAGAATCATTCGCTATGTGAATGGGACATCTAACTATGGGATTTGGTACTCTTTTGACACTAATGCCAGTCTTGTAGGCTTTAGTGATGTGGATTGGGCAGGAAATTGTGATGATAGGAAGAGCACATCGGGCGGTTGCTTCTTTCTAGGCAACAACTTGGTGTCTTGGTTTTGCAAGAAGCAAAACTCAATTTCCTTGTCCACGGCCGAGGCCGAGTACATAGCCGCAGGGAGTGGATGCACACAACTCCTATGAATGAAGCAAATGCTAGTAGACTACGGATTCAACCAAGGTACTCTCACTCTCTTTTGTGATAATATGAGTGCTATTAATATTTCCAAGAATCCAGTGCAACATTCTAGAATTAAGCACATTGACATCCGCCATCACTTCATTAGAGAGCTAGTTGAAAATAAATGCATAGTACTTGAACATGTAGGTACTAATAATCAACTTGCGGACCTATTTACTAAACCCTTAGATGCTACTCGATTTAAAACTCTTAGTAGATCTATTGGGATATGTCTTGTGGAGTGATGTGATTTGTGATTGACCCCATATGGGGAACTCAAGCAAAGAGAGCTATTTTGCATTCTTGTCACTTGCAAAAAATTTGAAATATCCAATGCCTCTTCTTTTAATTGCTTGAGTAAGCTTGGTTGCACATATGTATATATGTTTTCAATTCAATAAGTGTGAACCTTGCTTGTTTACAATCCATGTCATATTTATGTTCAAACATGCATTTTTGGACTAGGAGATGTTCATAGGAATTATGATTTGAATGACCTATAGTTATCTCCAAGACATGATGATTCTTTAATAACATGCTAATGACAAATGAAAAAGCATGAAATTCATATAACATGCTCACATGAAAAGCATGAATTGATGATTGCATATTCTTAAAATGCAAAACTTGTGTGAAAGCTTATAAGACTCAAAATGAATAAAGGATCTTGTATCCGTTCAAAGGAATTTATATTCCAAATGTCTCTCTTTCTTTATTGGTTGAACATGGCTACTATCATACGGATATCTTATCCGGAAAAATCAAATAGGGTGCAAAGTCACTCATGCCATGTTTCGCTTATAAAGTTGGATATAGTTGCTCTTAAATTGAAAACAATAATCTCTATATCCTTGTTTTTCTCATGACATTGGTGAAATTGGTTTGAATTCTAATTAGAATCCTTTGTCATTTGCTTTGCCAAATACCATTGTATTTTGGACTTGAATGCTATATGTCTTGTATGCAAAGCATGTTGGATTCACACATTTTCTACAAATAAATCTCCTTGTTTCTCTTCATTTAATTGAGATGCATAAAGTGACTTATATTGATTATGCAAATATCTTGCATGCTACTATCTCTCGTTGTTATGAGTGACCCGGTTGGGGAATACTCCTTTGCCTATATCATGACAAAAAGGGGGAGTAGGATATGGTAAGGGGAGTTACAAATTGTAGTAGCAATTGTGCTTGTTGGGGAGAATATAGATTGAGGGGGAGTAACCCGTTGAGGGGGAGCATTGCATACACATACATTGCATAATGTTGTGCCTTTTTTTTTAAATACAAATGCTTGTTATTGTTCTTACTTGATTAATCTCACACTTTACTTGTATTGGAAATGTTAGAAACTTTAATTTCAGGGGTTGATTGTTCTACAAGAGATTGAAGACTTGAAGTTTTATTTTCTTATCTCTTTGTATTGTAGAAAATCTTTGTTGTCCCGTAGTTTCTATTTTTTTGTGAGGATTCAATGTGAGTGGTGGTTTTGTCACGAAATAGCCAAAGGGGGAGATTGTAAGGTTCCCATTTGTTGATTGGCTCATTTCGTGGACAAACCACATGTTGGAGTTCTTTGTAAGGGTAGCCTAAGTGTTGGTAGGTTTGTTCGAAGCCCTTTGAAGACCTCGTCTTGATAAGCACCGAAGGTAAATCTCTATGTGCTTACTTGTCTTGAAGAGATAGTTGCACACACTCACAACACATGCATATGTTTAATCCTTGTATGTTGTGTCTCTTATTTGTGTGCTTTAATGTTCTTTAACATCTCTTCTTGCATGTTAGTTTGATTGCATCTTGCATATCCAATTGCCTTGTCATGCTTAGACTTAGGATTGCATTTTTGCATTGGGCGCTTTACAGAAGCGCTGTACGAACAGCGCCCATTGAGCGCTGTTCAGACCTGATCGATTTTAATCGGTCGCTGTTGAGTCGCTGTTAGGGCGCTGTACAAAGCGCTCTACGTACAGCGCCCCTCTGTTTTCCCGAGAGAACAGAGGTGGGGCGCTGTACAGGCGCTGTACAGAAGCGCCCTACGTACAGCGCCCAAGGCAAATTTGTGGTGTCACTTATCAAAACGACCACACTTCATCTTGACACCCTATATATATGCCACTTTGACTTTAGGTCAATTAAGAGAGTTCATTTTCAGATTTCATACTTATGATATTTTTCAAAAAGAAGAAAAATTCCAAAAACTCATTTTTATTTACTCAAACACTTTTTCATGATCATCTATCATCATCTTTGATCATCTAGATGTCATCTTGCATGGATTCTTCATCATACTTTGCTTGGTAAGCCTTTCACTAATATCTTACATATTTTGTGTTTTTCTTAACAAGCAATCTCATTTTATTACTTGTATGATTTTCATATATCTTTTGATACAAGTTTGAGATTAGTGTGATGTATGTTTGAGAAGTTGTATTTGTTAGGATTATGCTCAATAGCAAGAGTGTAATGTTGTAATTAACAATCTTTTTCATATTAATAAAGTGATTTCTGGTTTAACAAATCGTATAGCATTTATAGTTTATATTATAATTGTCAAAGTAAATAATCATAAGGTCTAAAGACTATGGGAAAAGAAGAATTGTTCGTACATCTGGATATGTATGTGGTAGACACAATTCTTTAGTTAGTCTTGAATATTGTTCACAACTTAAGTTAAAGGTTGGGCACCTTTATCTTGTTAAAGTTGTAGAATTCTTTTGCTAGCATTTGAGTGGGATCAAATGAGATATGATGAGTCTAAAATCATCGGACTGTCTTCGAGCAAAAGGATCTAGTGCACTGGGTGCATTGAACTGGATCACAATGAAAAGCTTTATCTAAAACCGTCAATAGATAACAGTTTTTTCATTATCAGGACAATCGGAGAGTCTATCTTAATCCTGAGATAAATGATGGACTTATGGTTGCAAGTGATATCATTTGAGTTATCAATGAGTACGATTATATTGCATAGTCTATCCTCGATAATTTGGTGATATTCATTTGTTAATCGATAGAGGACTTCATTTATAGATATGGACATCGTGGCTCCATTTAATTAAATGAGAGTATAATATCATCATATGGATGTTTTGAGGTAATTGGATATTAAATCTCAACGTTGAGTTTTCAATAGTGTCTATTGAAAACATGGCTTCTGGACAAGTCAAAATATCCAAGTTCAAAACGTGGTCATATGAGTAAATATGGTAACTTGGAGAGTTATAGGCGGTCTATGAACTCTTGGCGATTACTGATATTAATCACGAGGATACACTATCTCCAATATGATTGTCTAGGGTATGAATGAGGAGCATCTTCCTTTTCTATCTTTATTTAAGAGTTCAGTTTTAGCTCTTTAGTGGAATGAGTTAAAATTAATGGATCAGACCTAAGTGAATCATTTGTTGATTGTGATTAGGTTATGTCTATTGAAGCTTAAATTTAGATGGCCCGCCAAGATCCCCAATCCACACGGACTTGCATGGATCACTTGATATATTCTACCGGACCAATTTAAGGGTCCATCTAGAATTGCATTTAATATATTAAGAATATAATTTGCACATTATTTAAGTAATGGGCTGCTCAATTATATTAATATATTAATGAAAGACATGTGGGCTTGTTTCTTTTAGTAAGAATGGGTCTGGTTCACATGTGGGCTTTTTATTTAAAGTCCAATGGATTAAATGAAATAAGAAAATAATGTTAGGCCCAACCTTATACAAGTGGGGCGGCTAGGTTAAGGTTTTAACCTAAAAATATTATTTTGTTTCATTTGTTTTAATTAAATAAGAATTAATTGATTTATTGATTAATTGTTTAATTAAAGAAACAAATCTTTCCTAAAAGTAAAAGACTTGTTTGATAAGTAAATAAATAAATTAGTTTTATTTATTTAATCAAATAAGGAGTCTTTTTTATTTAGTCAAATAAAAGAATAAAAATAAAAGAGTTGGATTAGGGTTTGAAGTCTATAAAGTTAAAAAGAATTAGGGTTGAATTTTAGTCACCCTATATAAGTGACATGATGAAATTCGGCCAACCTATATATATGTTCTTATAGGGTTCGGCCACATCAATTAATTGGTGCTTGAGTTTTTATTTTTTTTCTTCTTCTTCTTAATTCTAAGAGAGTTTTTATTCTAGAGAGACAAAAAGGAGTGAAAAATTATTCTTTGATAGTATACAATTGCTTAAACATCAATAAGCTTGTGTATACGATATCGATCTAGGTTCACGCGAGTTTCGATCATAAGATTGAGAACTCAAAAGTGACCGGAATAATTTTGACATTCTTTTGATTGTTTTGTGACTAACAAAGAAAAGAAAGTATTTGTTTGGTCCATTCACAGGTTTGCAATTCAAAGGAAAGGGAGACCACGCTCCTAGGTGATCCACGTTCGTGCTCGGATTGAAGGTCTTGCGGATTACCATCGACGTAAGTCAATCGGATCACGCGACAAGAGGTAATTTACTTTTGTTGATATATATGCATGTTTATTGATTAAAAGGGTTTAAGGTTCATAAAGGAAAAATTTTAAAAGTCACTAAATCGTCTTTAGTATCGCTTCCGCTGCGTGTAACACTTTTATTTAGTATTTTTTCCCTACAGTATTGTGATAGCTAATTAGGTTTTGTGCTTAATCTTGATTAGCTAAACTATTTGACATGTCATTTAGTTTTTAACATCTGGGATTGTTCTAATTGCATATTAATCATCTTAGATAAGCATATAGGGTTTCCCTTGCTCTATGTTGCATTTGGATATTCATATATTCACTTAGGGTGTTATTCTCTTCATTGAGAAAGTAAGTCTTGTGTGTAGCTTCCGGGATTAGGTTGCTTAGATCGCAAGCAAATTGGACTAGGTTCACTCATACCGAGATTAGGTAGGTGTGTAATTACTTCTGGAATTAGGTTGTAATCGTTTTACACATTTAGTGGATTCGAGGTTCGAGTGTGGCTTACTTACTAGCCCGTGGTTTTTCCCGTGAGGGTTTCCACGTAAAAATCAAGTGTTATTTAATTTCCACATTTTATACTTGATTTATTGCTTTATCTATTTAGGGGTAATTTCGTAATTTTGACTTATACGAAAAATTGGGTAATAAGTTTAAAATCTGTTCACCCCCCCCCCCCCCCCCCCCCTCTAGATAGTTTCATACACACCGTGCTATAATTTGTTTCAATTTCTACTCTCCAACTTGTTACTATTGTGGAACTCAAGGGCACAAAAGGCCTAATTGCATGAGATACCACGAGTTCTGTACAACTAGGAATGTGTTGCCTAGGAGGCTCGTGGGGAGACCAAGGCAAATATGGGTCCGAAAGGACGCATACAAGGAATCTTCCCCACATCAAGTGAGCCCCACAGCTGATTCAAAAATATGGCTCCCTAAGGCACACATGTCCTTCAGCTTGTTACGTCGACCTACTACGCCTTGTTCTGAGTTTGGAAGCACGAGCACTTCTCGTTCACATTTAAATATGTGAGCGGTTTAAGGAATTTTGTGTGTGTGCAGGTGGGTGACCCGAAGAGTAGGGTCGAAATGCAATGTTGTTCTTCTTTTGTTTGTAATTATTAATTAAGAACAAATAACTAGGATTGGGATAATTTGGTCACAACCTTAGTTTCCAACGAGTAATTATGTCTATTATGTGTGTAATTTTCCCAAGCATTGAGCTAGGATTGTATATATGTTGTGTGTGAAGTGAATTGTCAGGGCAACGTTTCGAATTTGAGAAAATGGAGCCAAAGATTTAGGGTTGGATTGCAACGACCTTGACCAGGCGGGACATAAGCCGCCGTCCAGAAGAGACGAACCCGCGGTGGTCATCCTGTCTCTGACCGTGAATTCTTGTGGCTGGACAAATCCCGCCGTCCAGAAGAGACAAGCTCGCCGAAGGAAATTGGAACATCTCAGCGACCTTGATCAGGCGGGACATAAGCCGCCTTCCAGAAAGAACAAAACCGCGGCGGGTTGCCAAATGAGAAAGATGCTATGCGTGGCGAGCTAGTGCGGCGGGTTTGAACTCGCTGAACAAACCCACCGTTTCCTTCAGAGTTGGTTTTTAAGGGTAAAAGTGCAATATTTTGGGTTGGTATTTTTACTTTTCAACTTGAACTCTCATTTCAACATCCTTGTGCATCTTGATCCTCCACCAAGGTACTTTTTAGATCCAAGTTCTTGGCTTGGCGTGCAAGTCATCTCTCCTTTCTTATTCTCTCTTGATTATATGGCGATGTTAGGCTGTTAAAAATTTTGAGGAATAAAAGGAAGAAGTCATTAGAAAATACCTATAGACATGTGTATGCTAGGATGATAGGTCTGTTAGAATTAAGATGAATTCAATGATATGTGATCTAACGTGTGATTTCGATAGTTAAATAATGTGTTCATGCGCATCTGGTTTACACACGCACACACATAATTTTGGTAAATAACTTAAATATTAGGAAATACTAGGGATAATTAAGGCATCTTAGGTTGTATTATAATTCACTGTTCAATTAGTTCTCTGTAGTATATCATTGTTCACTCCAGGAAATGGAAAATGTCATTGAAGATGTGTTAGTGACCGAATTCTCTGAGAAGAATATCCGTGACTCTATGGCTTCAGAAGACTACAAAATAGAAGAAGGTCAAGAAACTGACTGGGTAGAAATGTTAGTATAGGCTAGCACCACAGTAGAAGATAAGGAAACTGGGGAGCACATTTTATGGGATGAGCAGCCGAACACAAATCCCCCACCTATCTTAGAACTCAAGCTACTACCTTCTACCTTGAAATATGCATTCCTTGGGAAAAATGAGACACTTCCGGTGATCATTGCGTCAGACTTGCAACCAGAGGGCTACCTTCTACCTTGAAATATGCATTCCTTGGGAAAAATGAGACACTTCCAGACTTGCAACCAAAAGAAGAGCTTTAGTATGGGCTAGCACCACAGTAGAACATAAGGAAATCGGGGAGCACATTTTAAGGGATGGCAGCCGAACACAAATCCCCCACCTATCTTAGAACTCAAGCTACTACCTTCTACCTTGAAATATGCATTCCTTGGGAAAAATGAGACACTTCTGGTGATCATTGCGTCAGACTTGCAACCAGAGGAAGAGAATGAATTAATCAATGTGTTGAGATACTACAGAGAGGCAATAGGATGGTTGTAAGGTTCCCTTTGTTGATTGGCTCATTTCGTGGACAAACCACATGTTGGGGATCCTTGTAAGGGTAGCTTAGGAGTTGGTTTATTATTCGAAGCCCTTTCAAAGACCTCGTCTTGATAAGCACCGAAGGTAAATTCTATGTGCTTACTTATCTTGAAGAGATAGTTGCACACACTCACTTAGCATAACTGTTCATGTGTGCATTCTCTTCAAATGTCACTTTACACATTGGCACTTTGATGTTGTATCTTGTTGTGTGTATTTGTGTCTTGTAATTCGTTTCCCGATAGTGTTCGGAAATGTCCGTGCACGCACTAGAATGTGCTTGGTTTTGCGCGAAGATCGCCTATGAAGATGCACTTGGCATCTCCTTGGTTTTCACCTCTATTGGTGATCGGCGGTCATGATCGGCGGCCTGGCCGCCGAATGAAACCGCCGTTTTAATTAGGCGGTTGGGTGGCCGCCAATCTGAACCGCCGTTTCAGACCTGATTGATTTTATTCTCGGGTTTATTTCAGCGATGGAAACGGCGGTCACGAAACCGCCGAATGGAACCGCCGTTTTTCCCCTGTTTCTCTCGGGACAAATTCGGGGTCAAGAACGGCGGCCTAGCCGCCGATTGGCGCGTTTCTTTGAAACTTACTTAAACGACCTCACTTTGGTTTGGCACCCTATATATATGCCATTTTGTCTTTAGGTCAATCAAGAGAGTTCATATTCAGATTTCATACTTAGGATATTTTTCAAAGAGAAGAAAAATTCCAAGAACTCATTTTTAATTACTCAAACACTTTTTCATGATCATCAATCATCATCTAGCATCATCTTTGATCTTCTAGATGTCATCTTGCATGGATTCTTCATCATACTTTGCTTGGTAAGCTTTTCACTAATATCTTACATATTTTGTGTTTCTCTTATCTAGCAATCTCAATTTAATTACTTGTATGTGATTTTAAATTTGTTGAATACAAGATTGAGATTAGTATGATGTATGTTTGAGAAGTTGTATTGTGCTAGCATATTAGGTTTTGTGCTTGATATTGATTAGCTTAACTAATTGACATGTCATTTAGTTTTGATATCTAGGATTGTTCTTAATTGCATATTAATCATCTTAGATAAGCATATAGGGTTTCCCTTGCTCTATGTTGCATTTTGAATATTCACATATATTCATTTAGGGTTGTATTCTCTTCTAGTGAAGGTAAGTCTTGTGTGTAGCAATCGGGATTAGGTTGCTTAGATCGCAAGCAAATTGGACTAGGTTCACTCATACCGGGATTAGGTAGGTGTGTGATTACTTCCGGGATTAGGTTGTAATCGTTTGCACATTTAGTGGATTCGAGGTTCGAGTGTGGCTTACTTACATAGCCCGTGGTTTTTCCCGTGAGGGTTTACACGTAAAAATCAAGTGTTGATTTAATTTCCGCACCATATTACACTTGCTTGTTTATATTATCTTGAGGGTAATTTCGTAATTTTGACTAACACGAAAAATTGGGTAAAAAGCGTAAAATCTATTCACCCCCCCTCTAGATAGCTTTATACACACCGTGCTATAATTAGTTTCAATTAGTATCAGAGCGGGTTCCTAGACATACATAGGTGATCCTTGCTTATTTTGGTGTGTTTTGCATTTTGTGTGATTTTTGATCATTCATACATTTGCATTCATTTCATTCATTCATAAACACTATGAGTGGAAACGGTGGAAATGGTGGTGGCCACGAAGGAGCTTCTAGCACAAGGCCTCCACTTCTTACCGGATTGAACTATTCCCAATGGAAAGGGAAGATGGAATCCTACATATGCCAAATTCATGACCGTGCATGGATGGCGGTGGAAGATGGATATGATCTCCCTATGATGACTCCCGCGGGTGGAGGACAAGATGTTTTGAAGCCTAAGGCGCAATGGAACGCGCAAGAGTTTGAGGCTTCAAAGTGGAATAGGAAGGCGATGCATGCCATTATGTGCGCAATGGATGAGAATCAGTACAAGCTTATTCAGAATACTCAAATTGCCAAAGTGGCATGGGATATCCTTCAAGTTGCACATGAGGGAACCGAGGTTGTGAAGGAGTCCAAGCTTCAAGTCCTCCAAACTCAATTTGAGTTACTTAGGATGGGAGAGGATGAATGCTTCAATGACTTCGAAATCAAATTGATGGACATAGTAAATCAAAGCCATCAACTCGGAGACCCGTATTCGGATAGGAGAGTCAAGCAAAAACTTATGAGATCTCTCCCCGATAGGTTTGAATCAAAGGTGACGGCCATAGAAGAAAATAGTGGCTACATAGATATGAAGCCAAGTGAGGTAATTGGGCGTCTCCTTGCATATGAGTCTAGGAAGGCTCCTAGCACCACTACTCCTCCTAAGAAGTCTAAAGGAATAGCTTTGAAAGCATCTAAGGATGCAAAGGAGCCAAAGCATGATTCGGATGAAGACCTTGCCTTATTTGTGAAAAGGTTTAACAAGGTTATGGGGTTCAAGAAGAAGAAGGGATTTGGGTCAAGAGGACAAGATTAGAAGAAAAAGAGTTCCTTCAAGAAGTTTGAGCCTAGACAAGAGAGGACCGAAAGGAAAGGGGTCTGATGCTTTGAATGTGGTGGGATTGGTCACTTTGCCCCCGAATGTGCTAATCACAATGAGAGGAAGAAGGGTAAAGTGATGGCCGCCACTTGGAGTGGAAGTAGTGATGACTCCAATGAGGAAGATGAGTCTTCAAGTGATGAAGAGCTCATGGCTAACTTCCTAGCTTTTGCCTCATCTCACAAGAGCAAAAGTGCTAGTGAAAAGGAGGAATTGAGTCAAGAGGAAATTGACTCTAGTGAAGAAGAAAGTGACTCCTCTTCTAGTTCCAAAAAGAGATTTGTGGAGCAAAAGATACTTGCTAAATACCATACCGAGTTCAATGATTTAGCAATTAAAAGCACAAGAAAGATTGAGAGGTTGAGAGAAGAGAACCTTGAACTTTCGGCTCACAATGACCACTTAAGTGAACAAGTGGAAAGATTGAAGAGGAGAGAGGATAAGTTAATTGAGGAGTTAGACTTATCCAAGAGAAGTGAAGAAGGCTTGAAGAGGGAACTTGTTGAAGTTAAAGGGTCCTTGGCTAGGATAGATTCTAGCACCAAGAAGCTTGATCATTTACTTGGTGTTGGAAAGAGTCCAAGTGACAAGAGAGGTCTTGGGTATGAAGATGGCAAGAAAGTCTCAACCTCTAACAAGACAGTGTTTGTCAAGAGCTTGAAGAACAAAGAAACTTCATTTGTGCAACCTCCTAGGAAGAAGTTAGAAGTAGGACAATGTTCTAATGCACAAGTGAAAATGGGGCCAAGAAGGAAATCTCAAGCTCAACCCCCTAGGGTCCCTCAAGCCAACACTCCTCCCAAATTGGCTCACAAAGGAAAGAGACCAATCATGCAACCTCAAGCTTGGAAGCAACCTAGACCGGTTCAACAACGAAGATGGATTGAACCCACTTATCCACAAAGACATGGACGAGCTCCCATGCGTGCACAAAGACGAGGTATGATTCCTTTTTTCATCCCTATTTGTCACTTTTGTGGTTGTGATGGTTATATTAGACCAAATTGCTTTCAATATATTAAAATGTGTAGAAAACAAAGCATGATTGAAAAGAGAAAGAATAGAGCCAAGATGCATGTTTCTAGGAATGAAAATATTGATTTGCATGATCCTAGAAATAGTAGAGCACATGTACCAAAGACCACTAAGAAAGCTAAAATTGTTGCTAAGTGGATTAGAAAGAATGAAAATGTTTGCCATGTTGCACAAATAGCCTTGAAGGCAAATTCTTCTAATTTTTGGTATTTGGATAGTGGGTGCTCTAGGCACATGACGGGAAACAAGAGTTTCTTCGAGACTCTTGTTATGGAGGAAGGTGGAAATGTCACTTTTGGTGATGGATCCAAAAGAAATGTTGTAGGGAAAGGAACCATTTCCGTTCCCGGATTACCCTCCTTATCCAATGCTTTATTTGTTGATGGCTTGAAAGCCAATTTAATAAGCATTTCACATCTTAGTGATGAAGGATATTCCGTCTTGTTTTCTAAAGATTATTGCTCTATCCTTAAACCCGATGGACAAACCTTGTTGAAGGGCATAAGATCTAGCGACAATTGTTATTGTCTTGAAGCTAGCATTGTATCTAATCATGTGTCCATGGATGAGCAAATTGAGTTGTGGCATGAAAGACTTGGCCACATGAACTTTAGGGATCTACGGACCCTTGGAAAGTTCAATTGTGTGCGTGGCCTCCCTAAGCTTGGGAAGAAAGCCAATGGTATTTGTGGACCTTGCCAACAAGGAAAGCAAACTAAAAGCATGCACAAAAAGGGTAAGTATCTCACCACCAAGGAGCCTCTTGAGCTTCTCCACATGGACCTAATGGGTCCCATGCAAACCGAAAGTTTTGGTGGAAAGAGATACATTTTTGTTTGTGTTGATGATTTCTCTAGATTCACATGGACATATTTTCTTAGAGAAAAATCTGAAACTTTTGATAAGTTTAAAATGCTTTGTAATAAAATACAAAATGAAATGAACTTAAATATTAAAAGCATAAAACGGATTAGAAGTGACCATGGGAGAGAGTTTGAGAATGCCTCTTTTGAAAGCTATTGTAATGGCTTAGGCATCTCCCATGAGTTTTCGGCTCCTAGGATACCTCAACAAAATGGAGTTGTTGAGAGGAAAAATAGGGTCCTCCAAGAGATGGCCCGAGTGATGTTGCTTAGCAACAATGTCCCTAGGAACCTATGGGCCGAAGCCATCAATACGGCTTGCTATATAGGAAATAGAGTGTTCCTAAGGCCCGGTACTAGAAACACCTCCTATGAGTTATGGAAAGGCAAGAGGCCAAATGTTAGCTACTTCCACACTTTTGGAAGCAAATGCTACATTTTGAATGACCGTGATCAACTTGGCAAATTTGATGCTAAGAGTGATGAGGGTATTTTTATTGGCTATGCCTTAAATAGTAGAGCCTATAGAGTTTTCAATTTAAAGACTCTAAGTGTTATGGAATCATCCAATGTCGTATTTGATGATACTAGGCTCAAGTCTAATGATCATGAGGAGGAGGTTATTTTTAGTGATGGTTCTCCTTTGGAGGAGGTTGTGGTGTCACCTAATGTTAGGACATCTAATGTCAACAATAATGACACACAACCTATTGATAGAGTTCCTCTCTTGGACTCTAAAGAACCCGCTCCATGGGTTAGGAAACTCCATGATAAAGAAGATATCATTGGAGAGGTAAATGAGGGTGTTAGGACTAGACGTCAACTTGCTAATCTTATTAGCTATACTTGCTACACCTCTCAAATTGAACCCAAAAAGGTTGAAGAAGCCTTAAATGATGAATTTTGGGTTCTTGCCATGCAAGAAGAGCTAAACCAATTCGAAAGGAATGAGGTTTGGACTCTAGTTCCTAGGCCTAAGACCACTAATGTCATAGGCACTAAATGGATATTTAGGAACAAATCCAATGAGGATGGCAACATAGTGCGGAACAAGGCTAGACTTGTAGCACAAGGGTACTCTCAAATTGAGGGTATCGACTTTGAGGAGACTTTTGCTCCCATTGCCCGCTTAGAGTCCATTAGGCTTCTCTTGTCCATCTCTTGTGTGCACAAGTTCAAATTGCACCAAATGGACGTCAAGAGTGCCTTCCTCAATGGCTTCTTGCAAGAGGAAGTGTTTGTTGAACAATTTAAGGGGTTTGTGGATGCATACCACCCCAATCATGTTTATCGCCTCAAGAAGGCACTTTATGGGTTGAAACAAGCACCGAGGGCTTGGTATGAGCGCCTCACTCAATTTCTTGTTGACAACAACTACACAAGAGGTAATGTTGACAAGACGCTATTCATCAAGAGAGACAATGATGAGCTTTTCATAGCTCAAATATATGTTGATGATATAGTTTTTGGCTCCACCAACAACACCAAAGTCCAACAATTTGTTGATGTCATGTCTCATGAATTTGAGATGAGTCTTGTTGGTGAGCTTAATTACTTCCTAGGTTTGCAAATTAGGCAACTAGATGATGGGATTTTCATTTCCCAAGCCAAATATGCCAAAAACCTAGTGAAGAAGTTTGGTCTTGAAAAAGCCAAACATTGTGATACTCCTATGAGCACCACTTTGAAGCTAAGCAAGGATGCTAGCGATAAAAGTGTGGACCAAACCTTATATCGTGGCATGATAGGGAGCTTGCTCTATTTGACCGCAAGTAGGCCCGATATATCATTTAGTGTAGGAGTTTGTGCTAGGTACCAATCCGATCCCAAGGAGTCTCATCTCTCTTCGGTTAAGAGAGTCATTCGCTTTGTGAATGGGACATCCAACTATGGGATTTGGTACTCTTTTGACACTAATGCTAGTCTTGTTGGCTTTAGTGATGCGAATTGGGCAGGAAATTGTGATGATAGGAAGAGCACATCGGGCGGTTGCTTCTTTTTAGGCAACAACTTGGTGTCTTGGTTTTGCAAGAAGCAAAACTCGATTTCCTTATCCACAGCCGAGGCCGAGTACATAGCCGCGGGGAGTGGATGCACACAACTCCTATGGATGAAGCAAATGCTAGTAGACTACGGATTCAACCAAGGTACTCTCACTCTCTTTTGTGATAACATGAGTGCTATTAATATTTCCAAGAATCCGGTGCAACATTCTAGAACTAAGCATATTGACATCCGCCATCACTTCATTAGAGAGCTTGTTGAAAATAAATGCATAGTACTTGAACATGTAGGTACTAATGATCAACTTGTGGACCTATTTACTAAACCCTTAGATGCTACTCGATTTAAAACTCTTAGTAGATCTATTGGGATATGTCTGGTGGAGTGATGTGTTCTATGATTGACCCCATATGGGGAACTCAAGCAAAGAGAGCTATTTTGCATTCTTGTAACTTGCAAAAAATTTGAAATAACTTGTGCCTCTTCTTTTGATTGCTTGAGTAAGCTCGGTTGTACATATGTATATATGTTTTCAAATCCTATAAGTGTGAACCTTGCTTGATTACAATCCATGTCATATTTATGTTCAAACATGTATTTTTGGACTAGGAGATTTACATAGGAAGTATGATGTGAATGACCTACAGTTATCTCCATGACATGATGATTCTTTTATAACATGCTAATATCAAATGAAAAAGCATGAAATTCATATAACATGCTCACATGAATTGATGATTGCATATTCTTAAAAATGCAAAACTTGTGTGAAAGCTTATGAGACTCTAAATGAATAAAGGATCTTGTATCCATTCAAAGGAATTTACATTCCAAATGTCTCTCTTTCTTTATTAGTTGAACATGGTTACTATCATACGGATATCTTATTCGGAAAAATCAAATAGGGTGCAAAGTCGCTCATGCCATGTTTCGCTTATAAAGTTGGATATAGTTACTCTTAAATTAAAATCAATAATCTCTATATCCTTGCTTTTCCCATGACATTGGTGAAATTGGTTTGATTTCTTATTAGAAATCTTTGTCATTTGCTTTGCCAAATACCATTGTATTTTGGACTTGAATGCTATATGTCTTGTATGCAAAGCATGTTGGATTCACACATTTTCTCAAATAAATCTCCTTATTTCTCTCGAATTAATTGAAGTGCATAAAGTGACTTATATATATATGCAAATCTTGCATGCTTCTATCTCTCGTTGCTATGAGTGACCCGGTTGGGGACTACTCCTTTGCCTATATCATGACAAAAAAGGGGAGTAGGATATGGTAAGGGGAGTTGCAATATAGAAGCTATTTTGCACTTTGGGGAGATATCACGTTGAGGGGGAGCATTGCATTTATCATTCATTGCATGTATTTTGTAATGTTGTGCCTATATTCTAAAAATGTAAATGCTTGTTTTGATATCACTTGATTAATCTCACATGTACTTTTGGAAAAATATAGAAACTTTGTTTTGTAGGGTTGGTTGTTCTACAAGAGATTGGAGCATTGAAGTTGTTATTTTGTTTATCATCTCTTTGTATTGTAGAAGATCTATGTTATCCCGTTGTTTCTATTTTTATGTGAGGAATCAATGTGAGTGGTGGTTTTGTCACGAAATAGCCAAAGGGGGAGATTGTAAGGTTCCCTTTGTTGATTGGCTCATTTCGTGGACAAACCACATGTTGGGGATCCTTGTAAGGGTAGCTTAGGAGTTGGTTTATTATTCGAAGCCCTTTCAAAGACCTCGTCTTGATAAGCACCGAAGGTAAATTCTATGTTCTTACTTATCTTGAAGAGATAGTTGCACACACTCACTTAGCATAACTGTTCATGTGTGCATTCTCTTCACATGTCACTTTACACACTAGCACTTTGATGTTGTATCTTGTTGTGTGTATTTGTGTCTTGTAATTCGTTTCCCGATAGTGTTCGGAAACGTCCGCGCACGCACTAGAATGTGCTTGGTTTTACGTGAAGATCGCCTATGGAGATGCACTTGGCATCTCCTTGGTTTTCCCCTCTGTTGGTGATCGGCGGTCATGATCGGCGGCCTGGCCGCCGAATGAAACCGCCGTTTTAATTTGGCGGTTGAATCGGCGGTTGGGTGGCCGCCAATCTGAACCGCCGTTTCAAACCTGATTGATTTTATTCTCGGGTTTATTTCGGCGGTGGAAACGGCGGTCACGAAACCGTCGAATGGAACCGCCGTTTTTCCCCTGTTTCTCTCGGGACAAATTCGGCGGTCAAGAATGGCGGCCTGGCCGCCGATTGAAACCGCCGATTGGCGCGTTTCTTTGAAACTTACTTAAACGACCTCACTTTGGTTTGGCACCCTATATATATGCCATTTTGTCTTTAGGTCAATCAAGAGAGTTCATATTCAGATTTCATACTTAGGATATTTTTCAAAGAGAAGAAAAATTCCAAGAACTCATTTTTAATTACTCAAACACTTTTTCATGATCATCAATCATCATCTAGCATCATCTTTGATCTTCTAGATGTCATCTTGCATGGATTCTTCATCATACTTTGCTTGGTAAGCTTTTCACTAATATCTTACATATTTTGTGTTTCTCTTATCTAGCAATCTCAATTTAATTACTTGTATGTGATTTTAAATTTGTTGAATACAAGATTGAGATTAGTATGATGTATGTTTGAGAAGTTGTATTGTGCTAGCATATTAGGTTTTGTGCTTGATATTGATTAGCTTAACTAATTGACATGTCATTTAGTTTTGATATCTATGATTGTTCTTAATTGCATATTAATCATCTTAGATAAGCATATAGGGTTTCCCTTGCTCTATGTTGCATTTTGAATATTCACATATATTCACTTAGGGTTGTATTCTCTTCTAGAGAAGGTAAGTCTTGTGTGTAGCAATCGGGATTGGGTTGCTTAGATCGCAAGCAAATTGGACTAGGTTCACTCATACCGGGATTAGGTAGGTGTGTGATTACTTCCGGGATTAGGTTGTAATCATTTGCACATTTAGTGGATTCGAGGTTCGAGTGTGGCTTACTTACATAGCCCGTGGTTTTTCCCGTGAGGGTTTCCACGTAAAAATCAAGTGTTGATTTAATTTCTACACTTGCTTGTTTATATTATCTTGAGGGTAATTTCGTAATTTTGACTAACACGAAAAATTGGGTAAAAAGCGTAAAATCTATTCACCCCCCCTCTAGATAGCTTTATACACACCGTGCTATAATTAGTTTCAATGGTCGTTTGATGACTTGAAAGGAATTAGCCCCACCACATGTATGCACAAAATTTTTCTTGAAGAAGGGTCCAAGCCAACTATTGAAGGGCAGTGAAGGCTCACTCCAATCATGAAAGAGGTGGTCAAGAAGGAAATCCTCAAGTTGTTAGAAAATGGGATCATTTACCCTATTTCCGACAGCAAGTGGGTTAGTCCTATTCATGTAGTGCCAAAGAAGTTTGGGTTGACTGTGGTGCAAAATGAAGACAATGAGTTGGTACCACAAAGAATTCAGACAGGTTGGCAAGTATGCATCGGTTACAGGAAGCTTAATACAACTACTAAGAAGGATCATTTCCCTCTGCCATTCATTGATCAGATGTTGGAACGTCTGGCAGGTCACAGTCGTTACTGCTTTTTGGACGGATATTCTGGGTACAATCAGATTGCTATCGCTCCAGAAGATTAAGAGAAAACCACATTCACATGTCATTTCGGTACATTTGCTTACCGACGGATGCCATTTGGGCTATGTAATGCTCCAGGTACATTTCAGGGGTGCATGACATCCATATTTTCAGACATGGTGGAAGGCATAATAGAGATTTTCATGGACGATTTCTCTGTAATGGGAAATTCTTTTGGTGACTGTTTGAGAAGCCTATCTTCAGTGCTAGCAAGATGTAAGCAAGCTCATCTGGTGTTGAATTGGGAAAAAAAGTCATTTCATGGTGAAGGAAGGAATTGTGCTAGGGCACATTATCTCGGGTAGAGGCATTGAAGTAGATAAGGCAAAAATCGACGTTATGAAGAGTTTACAGTTTCCAAGGTAAGTTAGGGAAATTCAAGCATTCTTGGGACATGCAGGGTTTTATCGAAGGTTTATCAAGGACTTTTCAAAGATTTCCAGACCCCTATATCGACTACTTCAAAAGGAGATCGAGTTCGATTTTGATGAGAAGTGTATGGCAGCATTTAAGGAGCTCAAGGAATTGTTAACCACAGCTCCCATAATGAGGCCGCCTGATTGGAATTTGCCTTTCGAACTAATGTGTGATGCTTCTGACTATGCTGTTGGAGTAGTACTAGGTCAGAGGGTTGACAAAATTCCACATGCTATATATTACGCTTCAAGGACCCTAAATGACGCACAGATAAACTAATCTACTATAGAAAAGGAGTTGCTAGCAGTTATTTTTGCACTGGAAAAATTTAGATCATATCTAATTGGGGCAGAAGTAATTGTGTTCACTAATCACTCAGCACTCCGATATCTCCTCCAGAAGAAGGATGCCAAGCCTAGACTTATTCAATGGATTCTTCTGTTACAAGAATTCGATCTAGAGATTAGAGACAAGAAAGGGAGTAAGAACGTGGTAGCAGACCATTTGAGTAGGCTAATGTTAGAGTCATATGCAGAAGAGGACATTCTTCCACTGAGAGACAGTTTTCCGGATGAGCAGCTTCTGAAATTAAGCGACACAGAGCCATGGTATGCTGATATAGTCAATTACCTCACAAACAAGATTTTGCCAGCAGGCATGACAAGTCAAGGAAGAAAAAGATTTGTTTTCAATGCCAGGCAGTACATTTGGAACGACCCATACATGTTCAAACATGGGGCGGACCAAATCATTAGAAGATGTATACCAGAGGGTGAACAGTTAGATATCCTGAAGTTCTGCCATGAACTTCAATGCGGGGGCCACTACAGTTCTAGAAAGACAGCAATGAAGGTCCTTCACTCGGGGTTCTATTGGACAACATTGTTCAAGGATGCCTACCACTTATGCTTACGGTGTGACCGATGTCAAAGAATAGGGAATATTGGAAAGAGGAATGAGATGCCATAGTCAGGCCAAATGGTAGTGGAGATTTTTGATGTCTGGGGAATAGACTTCATGGGACCATTCCCACCATCAGACAGATACAGCTACATTCTGGTAGCCGTGGATTACGTTTCTAAATGGATTGAAGCCATAGCCACGAAGACCAATGACAGTAAGGTAGTTGTGAAGTTTGTAAGGGGCACAATTTTCTCCAGGTTCGGGACTCCGCGTGCCATCATAAGTGAAATTAGAGCACAATGCTTACTGGGCACTCCAGAAGCTGAACTTTGACATGGACACGACAGGGGAAGAATGTAAACTCCAACTGAATGAGCTCCAGGAACTTCGAGATGAAGCTGTAAGGATTCCCGTTTTGTTGATTGGCTTATTTCGTGGGCAAACCACAAGTTGGGGTTTGGTTGTAAGGGTAGTCTAGGTGATTAGTTAAATATCAAAGACCCTTTCCAAGACCTCAAGAGGACAAGCACCAAAGGTATATATCTTGTGCTTACTTTGCCTTGAAGAGATATAGTTGCACACACACACAACATGCATAACTCTTATTCTTGAATGTTGTGTTTATATTTTGTGTGCATTGTGCTTTATTGATTATTCAATATCTCTTCTTGCATTAAATTGATTGCATCTTGTTCTATGAAATGCCATGACATGATAGGCATTAGGATGCATTCAATACCCACACTTGCACTTCATGATTAGTCTTAAGTGTGGTGTAATTCGTTTCCGTTTGTGTGATCGGAAACGTCCGCGCTTGCACGATGGTGTGCATTTCATAGCACGATGGTTGACCACTTGAGAAGGTCTCATTCTTCTCTTGGATAAGTGGTAGTTTTGGTTTGGTTGTTTGGAGTAAGGTGTCTAGTTTCAAAAGATTGGATTTCAATGTTTTAAGTGTTTTCAAAACTGACCTTTGCATGGTCGTGTGACCATAGCTTTTTACACAAAGCTTCAAAATGAGTTTTGAAAATTTCTGTACAAACTAGACACCCATACCTTTCCAACGGTATATTATTCGTAATATTTCATGACCGTTTGGATTGGTTTTAAATTCTCCAAAGTGACCACCAAAACAGGGCAACTATGTTGTTGTCCGTTTCTGACCTTTGGTCACTCAATTGACCATAACTTTTTCTACAGACATCAAAATGTCATTCTGTAAAAACAAGTAGAAAGTAGACATCCATACCTTTCTAACGATATATTATATGAAAGGTTTCGATGTCGTTTGGTCATGTTTCGAAGCGCTCGAATGTTGAGTCGCTGCACTGACGCGAGTACCGCGAAAATGCCCATACTTTTTTCATTTCTTCCAAAACGACGTAGTTTCATTTGGGCATTATAAATACATATCTTTCTCATCATTTTGAGAAGAGAGCCACAAAATCAAACCCTAGAGAGAGAGGCTCCTTATTCTTGAGAGAGAAAGAGAGACTTGAGAGAAAAAGCTTAAAGATTACATCTTTATCTCTCTAAACCCATTCCCACATGCACAAATCATCATCTAGGCATCATCTAGGTTCATCTAGCATGTGCTAATGCATGGGTCTTCTTCAACACACATGGTATGATTTGTTGAACACTTTTATCTTACATAATTAGTGTTTCTACTTATCAATTTTATCTCATTTATTACTTGTATGTGTTTAGATTAATTTCTACATACATGATTGAGATTATGTGTTGATTGGGTTATTTATGTTAGCTAGGTTTTCATGCCTATTTTATATCTAGCTAATTAATCTCATTATATGATTGAGATTATTTTTGATAGCTTAATTGATTAGGTCATTATTGCCTAAAAGCTATGCCATAAACATTCTTGTGTGATTTATTTATAACTAGGTTGATAGATTGTTTTTTAATCAACTAGTTAATCTTTTGAATGTTTGTGGGTTTTTTGTGATAGCTTTGTATCTAGGATTGGTTATCCTTTACTTAGCTAAAGTTGTATGCCATGACATATAGCTATTTTCATATCTAGGATTGATTTAAATTGAATATATCATCATCCTAGATAAGCATCTAAGGTTCCCTAGCCTTGTTTGTTAATTGAATATTCATACATATTCACATAGGGTTGTGCATCTCTTTTGAGAGATTGAAGTCTTGTGTGATTGACCGGGATTAGGTCGGACACCGGGAACAGGTGGTCACATAAGCAATTGGACTAGAGCCACTTTTAAAGGCCCGCGTGGTAGAAGTGGGGGGTTATTGACCGGAGTGTTAGACGAGGTCTACATAGGTTGTAAACTCCATTTCAATTAGTGGATTTCGAGGTCCGAGTGTGGCGCACTAAACAGCCCGTGGTTTTTCCCAGTGGTTGGGTTTTCCACGTAAACATCAAGTGTCATTTATTATTTCCGCATTTTATTACACTTGTATGTATTGTTGACTTGCTAGGGGTATTTTCGTAAAATTGACATGCACGCGAAAATTGGGTAAAAATTAGATAAAATCTATTCACCCCCCCTCTAGCTTTATATTAAACACGCCGCCAGGACTTTTCAGAAGCATATGAAAATGCCAAGATTTACAGATAAAAGACCAAGAGAATGCATGATAAGACCATAGTCCTCAAAGATTTGTGCCCGGGTATGTTGGTCCTTTTGTTTAACACTAGGTTGAAACTATTTCCAAGAAAGCTCAAATCGAGATGGTATGGGTCGTATAGGATACTTCAAATATTCCCATATGGAGCCGTCGAACTACTGAATGAGAAAAATGGAGATACATTCAAGGTAAATGGGCATCGAGTGAAGCCGTATTTGCAAGGAGCGGATGAAGTCAGGATATTGGAACAGATAGCACTTAAAGAGCCGTAGAGCTCTCATGCGTCTTGCCTAGACGGAAAATCTCGCGCTTGGTGGGAGGCACCCCACCCAGGTACAAATTTCTTACCTAGTTGTCATTTGCATATTTTAATATGTATATATGTGTGTTTGTTCGCTTATAGTTTAATTAGATACAGTTTAATTAGTTAGTTTATTACTGATTTTATTGTGGCTATATCTAAACTCTAACTAACCGAGCCCGCAAAGACATTGAGGGCAATGTTTGGTTTAGGTTTGGGGGTGTGGCACAATTTTTGTAGTATTTGTATAACATATGTTTATATTACGTGGTATATATGTATTAGGAGACCTGTTGGAAATAATTTTCAAATCTCTATAACAATTTTGAAAATTTGGTTTTGTGAGTTGTTACTTATATATGCCAATGGAAGCATTCATACTTGCCTGGAATCTAAGTTTTGACTAATATACGTGCCATTTAAGCTGTTGCACCACTTTAAATATACTTGTACAGTGCCAATTTTCAGATGTTTAGGTAAAGGAACTTTAGACTGTTGTTCCTAGGGGAATTGTGGAGACTACCCATGTAAGGCATTGAGCTGTTATCATCAATTGAGAGGGTATAATCCATTTCTACTCTTAAAAAGCACTATTCAAATATAGGATGCATTGAGATCTCATTCATATGCACTAGTATTGATTGCCATTGAACAGGAAATATTGTGGACTGCTTGTGCAACTTGTATTCCCTTGTTAGAAAATCTGATAGAGATGATCCTAGGCATGTGTGTTCAACTGCATTACCCAAACACTGTCCTTATGAATGTGTGCTCCAATTGCCAAATTTGAGGCCAAACACAAAATTCGTTCATCACCGCATATTCATACACATCATTCACATGAAATCTTTAGTTGTTGATCATAGTTGCATTAGTGAAAATGCAAGTAGATAGCTCAAATCTATAAATAGCGTGTACTCAGGCGATGATAGAAAAATGTGCAATAGAGAGGCTACATTGTAAAGGTGTAAAAATAAACACTTAAAGCCATAGTACCTAATTGATTGAATACTCGTAATGAGTACCAATTAGCACATCATCAAATTGTTAATCTTAGTCTAGACACTTGTAGACAGATGAGTAATGAGCTAGTAAATGTGATTGAAAGTTGATCAACCCTTTAAGATTCCATCAAATTCATTCCACTCATCACAATCACCCATGGCCCCAATACAACCAAGGAAAGCCCTAGTGGATCTATTAGAAGTCTAGCTTGGGAATACGAGTCAAACATGTTCTCTCCACATTCGTGGTTATTAATTCATTCATGAGACCTGACACTACACAAGTGCGTTATTGTATTTATTCACATGTGTTATATTCGAATTTTAATTACTTCACTCAAATTTGCATGTGGTTGATGAGAGTAACCTAGGACTCTAAGAGAAGAAAGAGATGAAACTGTGAGAAATAGAAGTCAAGGTAAATTCACCCTAGGCAGATAGATTACTGATTCTTGGACCAAAAACATCCAAATTATTGGCATACAAGTATTATGTGTTGTTGTGGCTACGTGGAATTTTATTAGTCCTGATTGAGAATGTTGAGCTTGCATGAAGTTTTGTTTGTATATACAAGTTAACTTCTTAGTAGTAGATTACAGAGTTGCGTTTGATGGTATCGTATCTGGTAAACCCTCAAGAGACTACACTCCTCCTACTAAGGGCACCTAGAGGTTTAAAAGGCTTGTGGCACGTGCTAAGTGCCATCGTGTTTCCTACGAAAATGGATTAGTTAATTGTTACCATTTATGTAAAAGGTTGTTCTTTCTTTCTTTGTTTTGCTCGAGGACAAGCAAAAGATAGGTTTGGGGTCTGATCGCTATATGAATGTTTACATCTAGTGCCCCTTTTTCCTGCCTTTTGTGTTCGTATTCGAGCACTTTTGTGTGCATAACATGTGCTTTTGTTAAGTTCAGGTAATATGACCCTTCAAGAAGATGTGTGTATCAAAATTGTCAAAAGAGGAGCAAAACCATGAGATGAAGAGGTGGCAGGACAGAGCCCGCAGCACGAAGCTGCGGTACAAAGTCGCCGGAAAATGGCGAGACATAAGCCGCTATCCAGAGGGTCAGAACACACCAAGTTATTAACGGCAGGTTCATGCAGCGAGATTATTCCAGCCGTCCCGAAGGTCTGAAGTCACCTGAAATCGTGGCGAGTTCGTACCGACGGGAAAGAAGCCGCCGATAACGCATCAAAAGCCGCGACGAGTTTGTGTCGGCGGGAAAAAAGGCTCTGAGAATTCTTTAGAAGCTGTAAGGATTCCCGTTGTTTTTAATTGGCTTATTTCGTGATCAAATCATAAATGGGGATACTTTGTAAGGGTAGTTTAAATGTTGTTGTTAGTGCATTAGGCCCTTTGAAGACCTCATTATTGACAAGCACCAAAGGTAATTTTCTAAGTGCTTTCTTGTCTTGAAGAGATAGTTGCACACACTCACAACTCATGCATATGTTTAATCTTTGTATGTTGTGTTTCTTTTTGTTGTGCATAAATGATTATTTACATCTCTTCTTGCTTGATTTTATGATTGCATCTTGTGTTGAAAACATCATAGCATTTAGGCTTTTAGGATGCATCTTGCTTGACTTTGCACCCCTTGCATCATTGCATGTGGGATGCAAATTTTGGGGCTGTGCGCTGGTCCACCAGCGCCGGTCGACCAGCGCCGCTCACCGGCGCAAATCGCCCAGTGGCGCGCCGCTGGTCGTGCGCTGGTGTGGACCAGCGCCGGCCACCAGCGCCGATCGCCCAGTATGGCGCCGCTGGACTGGCGCTGGTGGCAGCGCCTGACGTCCAGCGCTCAAGCCAAAATTGGCTTGTGCGCTGGTCCTGCGCTGGTCCACCAGCGCAGGTCCACCAGCGCACAGAGTGATTTTCTGGCGAGTTTTCAAAACGACCTCACTTCACTTATGGCCTCTATATATATGCTAACTTGATTTTAGGTCATTCACAAGAGTTCTTATTCATGCTTCATACTTAGGATATTTTTCAAGAGAAGAAAAATACACAAAGAACTCATTTTTAATTACTCAAACACAATTTCATGATCATCAATCATCATCTAGCATCATCTTAGATCATCTAGATGTCATCTAGCATGGAATCTTCATCATACTTTGCTTGGTAAGCTTTTCACTAATATCTTACATATTTTGTGTTTAATTTATCTAGCAAATCTCAATTAATTACTTGATTGTTATTTTGTATGCTCTAGATACAAAATTGAGATTAGTATGATGTATGTTTGAGAAGTTGTATTGTGCTAGCATATTAGGTTTTGTACTTGATATTGATTAGCTTAACTATTTGACATGTCATTTAGTTTTGATATCTAGGATTGTTCTTAATTGCATATTAATCATCTTAGATAAGCATATAGGGTTTCCCTTGCTCTATGTTGCATTTTGGATATTTTCATATATTCACTTAGGGTTGTATTCTCTTCAAGAGAAGCTAAGTCTTGTGTGTAGCAATCGGGATTAGGTTGCTTAGATCGCAAGCAAATTGGACTAGGTTCACTCATACCGGGATTAGGTAGGTGTGTGATTACATCCGGGATTAGGTTGTAATCGTTTGCACATTTAGTGGATTCGAGGTTCGAGTGTGGCTTACTTACATAGCCCGTGGTTTTTCCCGTGAGGGTTTCCACGTAAAAATTCAAGTGTTAATTTAATTTCCGCACCATATTACACTTGCTTGTTTATATTATCTTGAGGGTAATTTCGTAATTTTGACTATTACGAAAAATTGGGTAAAAAGCGTAAAATCTATTCACCCCCCCTCTAGATAGCTTTATACACACCGTGGTATATTTAGTTTCAGAAGCCGCGGCGGGTTTGAAGCCGCGGAATGAACTTGCCAGAGGCACGTCCAAGGACAAATTGGGCATTCCTTGCCCAATTTGAAGAAAAAAGATATATATACTTCTCTCTCCTGTAGAACAGAGGGTGACAAAATTAGTATAGAACCAAGTTATTAGTAGTTTTTGGTATTACATCATAGAATAGACTAGTGTGTTAAGAAGCTCATCATCTTGTAATCTTTGTAGCTAGAAAGATATTAGTCTTAGTAGAGCACCTAGTTCATCAATCTCTTGAAAGTTACTAGTGTTCATTTGGTTTGTGTTGTTGTGGAGGAAGGAGAGGTTTGGCCTTGGAATAGATCAAGACTTCAAGGGGCAGTATTTCTTCCTTTTCTTCATTCTTATGCTATACTCAATGATCATGTGTAACTAACCCACTTTTGTTGGGGAATTTATGAAATTATTGATGTAATCACTTGTTACCACTTTTCTTATGTTAATCACTTGTGTATGCATGCTTAAACTTGATGAAATCATGCCATGTATCTAATACTTTGGAAGCATGAATTGATTACCTTGGAGGAATGAAATACTAAATTCATGATGTTTGAATGGTTTATGTTCATGTACTACTGTTTGATTAGAGTGTGTTGATCATAAGAATATCTTAAGAATCCGCTCTATCAATCTTAGTTCCACAACTTACCTTCACTAATGATTAATCTAAACCTTAGATGATATATTAGGTGAATGGTTGAGTAAGCCAATTGTACTAATGGAACTACACTAGTGATTTGATCTTTATTTCATGAAAGTGGTTATTTGTGGTGCATCATTACTGCATTCATGCATTCCCTAGCATCTTAGCTTTTAATAGTAATCATTTAATACCAAATTAAGTTAATTCAGTAAAGATTCACTAATTCTAGCTTAGACCGTTCAATTGATTTCCCTGTGGATCGATACCCTTACTTCGTACACTATACTAGTCTAACAACTTGTACGATTGCAAAAGGGTGAAATACTCGCGCGTTCAGTAACGTAACCGTGGTAAATTAGATCATATTATAGTGTAATTAGAGACCCGGTTAGGACGTGTCAGGTATAAGGACACATAAACTCAATAACAAAGAATACTTGTATTCCAATAATTGTTCAATGTATTACAAGTATAATCAAGTATCACTACACACAAAAATTATAATATACACAAGAATTATATTTACAAATATGATCAAATGAATTAGTTCACAAATCACACTTTACAAAATCTTGTTTCAATATGTATCACAAGTGAATAATATGCAACAAGATAACAACATACACATATACAAATATAAGAGATAGAGATATGAAGAATTAACACAAGAGATTTTTTAACGTGGTAAAATCTTCAAGGAGGAAACATCCACGGGTTGAACTATAACCATTAGGTACTAAATATATTGGATGGTAAATTAGAAATTCCATAAAGTGACCAATCCTAGATCAACTTCCTATAAGAGTCTATGTTTACCCAACCCTATTGGAAAGTACGAAATCCCTCAATGATGCGGAGCCATCATATATTGGACAACATACAAAACCAACATCCAAGATTAGAAATTCCTCAAGAGTGCATACACATCCCATGTACCCCGCTCTTTTGGAGTCTATGTCTATCAGTACGCCTAGGCCTACTAATAATGTAGCCAACTCCCTATCCAAGGCACTCATGCCTCTAAGGAGCCTCCCATGCATGACTATCTGGACCTTCCCAATCCTAGCCATGACTTCTTGCTTCGTTATCCGGACCTCACGTCCTAACCAAGGCTTCCTTACTTGACTATCCGGACACCTTGTTCTAGTCAAGACTTCATGCATTTTACAAGGACTTCCTAGTGTGATCATGTGAATGCAAATGATGCAAATAATCAATTCAACGTAGAACATGTGATCAATACATTCCATGGAACAACTAGACCTAAACATGTGGTAACACAAATAATAAAAGTCTAGATGCAAAACTTGAATAAAAACCTAGAGCATGTGAAAACACCTAACACATAAAACTCATAGTTTCATTCACACAAATAACACTTGAACAATTCATATACATGAAGCACAAATTCAAGATGTTACAAACATATACAAAAATGCCAGAATCACAAAATGTATTTAATGAATATTCTAGTCAACAATTAGAGCAAAGATATATTGAATAATCAATTAAATCCTATTTGTCTCTAAATACACATACAATTGAATTAATCCTAGATTTTAACAATCAAAGGATCAAAATACATTTCAAGGATTATTAATCATAAAATGATTCAATCAAGTCACAAATAATCCTAGATACAATCTAATCACAATACAACTCTCAAACATGTGAAAAACCTAGAATCTAAGAAACTAGTTCACATATGTCTCTAATTAGACTTTTAATTAAGATTGATTATAAAGCTATCTTTCTCAATAGCATTCACCATACATACACATACACATAGAAGAAGAAACCCCAAGCAAATTGAAGGTTATAAAAGAAGAAATCTCAAAGATATGAACACTACATTGCAATCACGAGCTGGTTCGTTTTTCTGGGTAGAACCACCATAAAAATCGATCAAACAGCTACAAGACAACTTGGAAAAGGTAGAGGACTCGATTACGAACAATCTCCAACTTGAATCAACTAATTCCGACTTTGTATGAGAAAGTTATGGTGTTTGGAAGATGAGAAAAATTGGAGAGAAAAATTCTGATTTTGGATTTCAAGCTTTTTCTTCTTAGAATGAAATGGAGGGAATGGGAAATATTTAAAAGGAAGAGAGAGAGGGAAGAAAACGGACCAATCATGAAGTGCCACATCAGCTGGGGCTATGTGGGGCATTGGTGGCACACGGGACCAGAGGGCTGCTCTGGCCGTGTGGCACACGGTCTCCACACGTGGTGGCCAAAGCATGGCCTTTGGCCATGCTCGTCCCTCTCGCGCACCGCTCGCATTCTTCAATCGTATTTGGGCCTCCGAACTTCGATTTTGAATCCGTCTTCAGATTACAAATCATGACTTCCTCATGCACAACAAAGGCTATGAAACTTTGACAAAAGGTTGAGAAATCATCTCGGAATATGACGACGAAAACAACTCAACAAATGAGAATGAAAAGTAGAGTAGCTACATCGTTTGGACTCGAAACCTAATGAATGAGTAACCTAAATGACTGGGACTCAATAAGGAATCATAAGAGAACATGTTCAAGTCCAAAAACAAAAAAAAAATACAGAAACAAATAAACACAAAATCACACACGTATGCCATTTAATAGACATAGTACTAGAACATGCAAATTACAATGTTTATCAAATTAAATCTAATGCATGTGCATACATTACCAAGTGTGTGAAAGTGATATATAAATGTTGTTCAACCATGCAGGGACACATATGAATGCCATGTGTGTGTAAGTAGCCTTGTAAGATAAATGAGGTCTTATATACCTTTGTAGACCGATGAAGCACATTTCTCTTTGAAGTCGGCATCTTGTATGAGTTATGGCTAAGACTTTCTTTGACGTCTTGAATCTTCAATACTTAGACCACTAAACATTACAAGAGAATATCGTTTTGATATGGAATATATGCCAAGACAAACCAAAAACCTAACACCCCTGTCGTTGTGGTTGTCTTGTTTGTTGGATTAGATCTCTCCATCTTTGATGTTGACCAAGACAAGGTTGCTTGTGTTAGGAACCCGGTTTACCAATCACACAGCGGAAGGTTTTAAAATTTTTTTTATTTTATTTCATAAAGAAATACTGTGATTGATAAAATCTAGAATCTATTTTTCGAAACAGTAAAACAAAAGAATCGAAATCAAAACATATAAATAAAAGGGAAGAAACAATTTCTTCATACCTACGTAGGAGGCTCCTTCACTTTAATATGATCTGCTCCTGATTTGAACCACTTGATCTTCCTCGCTATCTCCCGGAACTGGTAACAATGTGTGGGTGCGTCACGGTATTCAAGAACCTGTATGGAAGAAGAAGAAGAAGAGAAGAACACACAAAAACAACTCTTGTTGTTTGTATGTCCACACAAAAAAGAAAACTTAAAAAATATATATATTTTTTTTTTTCTCTTTTTGATTCTTGGCCGCCGCACCCCACTTGTTTCTCTTCTCTTCTCTTTTTGTGTTTTTTTTTCTTTTTGTTGTCAGGTATCTTATACCTAAAAATATATATCATATATATATATATATATATATATATATATTATTTAAGAAACCAATGATATCTTTTAATTTAAACACAAAATCTTTATTTTATTTTATTTTATTAATAGATATCCGAAGCTGAACTCTCTCAACTGTAGACGTTTTTACACAAACCAATAACTTTCGGTATCCATCGATATAGCTATTACATATGGTATAATCCTCCACAAGTAGTTCATAATTAGAGCTGGGTCATAATGTCCGTTATACCCCTCTAATTATATCTTTCAATAAATCCTACATTCCTTACGGAATTAGGAGAGCGCTCATATTGTTCAAACCCCGAATCAACCCTTAAGGGAACTACCATCTACTTCTCGCAAGAATGAGTGGATTCCACTATTGTGTACAAACCTTCCCAGCCACAAGTCAAACTGCGATCCCAACATACGGAGCATATTGATCAAGAATGCAACTCCGACCTCACCCATGGTATATCAAAGACCACGATCTAACCTAAAGGAGTCGATAAGACACTCAGGATTAAGATCACCCACATATAGCCATCATTAGTTGATATATATGAATCTCATCGTTAAACGGATCTTAATGAGAGATTCATATAGATCATGGCCCAGTCCTATATGATCACATCATACAAGGTGCCTCCATTCTCATATCTCCATATGAATGATCCAGGATAGGATCACCACACATTACAAAATAGACCGCAGCTGTAGATTAACCACAAATAAAGTACCCATCTTTATTTGCTATCTACGGACTCTTTAGATTGCTTGTTTCAAACTGCATCCATCTGTATATGACACTCATATACTCAGTTCGAAATTACATCTAGCAATCTTGGATGTTAAGTGCACATGTTATACATGTAGGGAAAAATAAACAAATAAAAGTGTTACACGCAGCGGAAGCGATACTAAAAACGATTTAGTGACTTTTAAAATTTTTCCTTTATGAACCTTAAACCCTTTTAATCAATAAACATGCATATATATCAACAAAAGTAAATTACCTCTTGTCGCGTGATCCGATTGACTTACGTCGATGGTAATCCGCAAGACCTTCAATCCGAGCACGAACGTGGATCACCTAGGAGCGTGGTCTCCCTTTCCTTTGAATTGCAAACCTGTGAATGGACCAAACAAATACTTTCTTTTCTTTGTTAGTCACAAAACAATCAAAAGAATGTCAAAATTATTCCGGTCACTTTTGAGTTCTCAATCTTATGATCGAAACTCGCGTGAACCTAGATCGATATCGTATACACAAGCTTATTGATGTTTAAGCAATTGTATACTATCAAAGAATAATTTTTCACTCCTTTTTGTCTCTCTAGAATAAAAACTCTCTTAGAATTAAGAAGAAGAAGAAAGAAAATAAAAACTCAAGCACCAATTAATTGATGTGGCCGAACCCTATAAGAACATATATATAGGTTGGCCGAATTTTTCTTCTTTTTCCTTTAGGGTTGCCGAATTCTATGTAGTGTAAGATTAGGGTTGGCCGAATTTCATCATGTCACTTATATAGGGTGACTAAAATTCAACCCTAATTCTTTTTAACTTTATAGACTTCAAACCCTAATCCAACTCTTTTATTTTTATTCTTTTATTTGACTAAATAAAAAAGACTCCTTATTTGATTAAATAAATAATACTAATTTATTTATTTACTTATCAAACAAGTCTTTTACTTTTAGGAAAGATTTGTTTCTTTAATTAAACAATTAATCAATAAATCAATTAATTCTTATTTAATTAAAACAAATGAAACAAAATAATATTTTTAGGTTAAAACCTTAACCTAGCCGCCCCACTTGTATAAGGTTGGGCCTAACATTATTTTCTTATTTCATTTAATCCATTGGACTTTAAATAAAAAGCCCACATGTGAACCAGACCCATTCTTACTAAAAGAAACAAGCCCACATGTCTTTCATTAATATATTAATATAATTGAGCAGCCCATTACTTAAATAATGTGCAAATTATATTCTTAATATATTAAATGCAATTCTAGATGGACCCTTAAATTGGTCCGGTAGAATATATCAAGTGATCCATGCAAGTCCGTGTGGATTGGGGATCTTGGCGGGCCATCTAAATTTAAGCTTCAATAGACATAACCTAATCACAATCAACAAATGATTCACTTAGGTCCGATCCATTAATTTTAACTCATTCCACTAAAGAGCTAAAACTGAACTCTTAAATAAAGATAGAAAAGGAAGATGCTCCTCATTCATACCCTAGACAGTCATATTGGAGATAGTGTATCCTCGTGATTAATATCAGTAATCGCCAAGAGTTCATAGACCGCCTATAACTCTCCAAGTTACCATATTTACTCATATGACCACGTTTTGAACTTGGATATTTTGACTTGTCCAGAAGCCATGTTTTCAATAGACACTATTGAAAACTCAACGTTGAGATTTAATATCCAATTACCTCAAAACATCCATATGATGATATTATACTCTCATTTAATTAAATGGAGCCACGATGTCCATATCTATAAATGAAGTCCTCTATCGATTAACAAATGAATATTACCAAATTATCGAGGATAGACTATGCGATATAATCGTACTCATTGATAACTCAAATGATATCACTTGCAACCATAAGTCCATCATTTATCTCAGGATTAAGATAGACTCTCCGATTGTCCTGATAATGAAAAAACTATTATCTATTGACGGTTTTAGATAAAGCTTTTCATTGTGATCCAGTTCAATGCACCCAGTGCACTAGATCCTTTTGCTCGAAGACACTCCGATGATTTTAGACTCATCATATCTCATTTGATCCCACTCAAATGCTAGCAAAAGAATTCTACAACTTTAACAAGATAAAGGTGCCCAACCTTTAACTTAAGTTGTGAACAATATTCAAGACTAACTAAAGAATTGTGTCTACCACATACATATCCAGATGTACGAACAATTCTTCTTTTCCCATAGTCTTTAGACCTTATGATTATTTACTTTGACAATTATAATATAAACTATAAATGCTATACGATTTGTTAAACCAGAAATCACTTTATTAATATGAAAAAGATTGTTAATTACAACATTACACTCTTGCTATTGAGCATAATCCTAACAATACATTTAAAGCATGACACAAAATGAATGAATATACTACTTCTTTTATTTATGTTCAAATCATATTTACAAATTACAAGCTTTACGGCAAAAACCCCAACAGCTTGCTCGGTTGAGCTTGCATGATCGGTCTCTTCCCTTGATGGATTTGAGGTTGAGGGAAGATAGCATGAATAGTTCTTTTTGGTTGAGCTAAAGCTTGACCTTCTGGTGCCACTTTTACTTAGGCATTTCTTGAACATTCTCCTAGGTAAATCTTTTTCCTAGGGTGTTAAGGAGGAGGAGACTTCTTGAAGTCCATGCTCTTAACAAAGGTTATCTTGCTTGAAAAGGAAGCATCCTTGTCATCAATGTAGTCAAGACCTCTCTTATCACTTGGCCTTTTTTCAACTCCCAACATGTGGTCAAGCTTCTCGGTGCTTAAAGCCATCTTAGCCATTGAGGCTTTAGCTTCTTCAAGCTCTCTTTTCTACCCTTCTTCTTTCCTCTTAGATAAAGCTAACTCATCTTTTAGCTTATCTTCATCCTTCATGGATCTCACCACTTCTCCACTCAAGTGGTCAACTTGCATTGAAAGCTCTAGATTCTCCTCCTTCAATCTTCTAATTTCTTTCTTGTTCCTCATCCTTGAGCTTTCAAACTTGACTATGTAGTCATGAAGATCCATACTCTCCACATTTCCATTTGTGGAGTAAGATGGTGAATTCTCATCACTAGAGTCATCCCCTATACTTTCCATCTCACTAATGGAGTCATTTTTCTCATCAAGACCTTCACTTTGGTCCTTTGATGTTATATGAGCCATATCCCAATGAGTAGTTACACCAACTACCTCTTTAGCTACTTCTTCATCTATTCCTTCTATGGGATCACAAGTCGTGGCATCTTTGCCATCTTCTTCAACTTCTACACGAGTGGCTCCAAATGCTGTATAGTTAATGGCAAGCTCTTCATTACTTGAAGGATCTTCTTCACTCTCATCCTCACTTCATGAGGCGGCCATTGCCTTTCCTTTTCTTCTATCCTTCAAGTTTCCACACTCCAGAGAGATATGCCCGAATCCTCCACATTCGTACCATTGAATCCCCTCTCTTGAAAATATCTCTTGGTTCGATTCATCATTCTTGACCTTGGTCTTCTTCTTGAAGCCATCCCCCTTTGAGCCATAAGCATTCTTTTGTAGACTCAAAAACTTCTTGAATCTCTTGACAATGAGTGACATGTCTTCATCTGAGTCATCCTCCTTCTTTTCATGCTTAGAGGTCTTCAAATCAATATTCTTTTTCTTATTAAGAGGTGAGGTGGTAGCCTTTCTTGACTCATAGGCTAGAAGTCTTCCAATGACTTCACTTAGCTTCATATCCTTTTACCCATAATTCTCCTCTAAAGCCGTTACCTTGGACTCAAACCTCTCGGGAAGCGATCTCATTATCTTTTGCTTGGTCCTTCTATCCAAGTAAGGGTCACCAAGTTGATGACTTTGGTTGACTTAATCTCGAAGTCGTTGAAGCACTCGTTCTCCTCCATTGTAAGCAACTCAAATTGAGTTTGGTGGACTTGAAGCTTAAAGTCCTTAACCATTTCGGTTCCCTTATGTGCAACTTCTAGGATGTCCCACGCCTCCTTAGCGATCCTAGTATTTTGAATCAATTTATATTGATTCTCATCTATTGCAAATAGGATGGCATGCATCGTCTTCCTATTCCACTTAGATGCCTCAAACTCTTGCGCATTCCACTGAGCCTTTGGAGCACATCCTTTCCTCCACTCGTAGGAGTAATCATCGGTGGAGTGTAGCCATCTTCAATCGCCATCCACACCCTATCATGGATTTGGCAAATGTACGACTCCATCTTGCCTTTCCAAGAGGCATAATTCAACTCGGTGAGTAGGGGAGGTCTTGTGCTAGAAGCACCCTCGTTGCCACCACCGTTTCCACTCATAATGTTTATGAATGAATGAAATGAATGCAAATGTATGAATGGACAAAAAACACACAAAATGCAACACACACCTAAATGAGCAAGTATCACCTAAGTATATCTAGGAACCCGCTCTGATACCAATTGAAACAAATATTACGCGGTGTGTATAAAACTATCTAAAGAAGGGATGAATAGATTTTAATCAAGCTATATTACCAAATTTTCTTGATTAGTCAATATTCAAATTTAATCCCCAATCTAGTTGATGCAGTAAGATCTGTGTTCAATTTACTAAGAAAGTTCGTTCACTGGGATCGGCGATTCTATCGGTCAAAGCCAATTAATCTAGCAAGGATTACTCTAAGTGCGAAAAACTAAATTGCATAATGCTTTGTTTTGGAAATTGTTTAATTCTAAAATTAACCTAAATTATGACTACTTGAACTAAAAATCAAATCAACGAATAATCAAATCAAAGAATGAATATATGGGGAGATACTAGGGAATCGATGCACCTTTCTTAAACACTCAATGCTCTCAATTAGTCTCAATAAACACTTCAATAAAGTTTAGGGCTTGTTTTGATAAACAATTAAGAACGAATCTCCTTCCCACCACTCGCACAAAGGCCATGTGTCAAGTGATAGTAACGAAATCCCTTGGAACAAAACTCTAAGCCAAATCAATGCAACAAGGCCATGCAAACATTAACTTTCAAATCTATTAAGCTTATGATTGTGATTTAAATGGAAAGGCCATTCACATCTAAACCCTATTCTCATGGATAAACTAAATCACAAACTCATATCAATTGAGGCCACAAAATAATATGAATCAGTAATATAGAGAAATTAATTCAATAGACAAGACTAAAACCCAATTGATTAACAAAAAGATAGACTAATTGATTACATAGAGTTGTCCAAAATTGGTTACATCAATCCCCTAATAAAGGTTTAGTTACACATCAATGGAGAGAACAAAAACATAGAAGAGATGAAGATAGAACCCATTATGGTGAGATGCTTCTGACTTGATATCTCCGTCGTCTTCCTACTCCAAGTAATCTTCTAATGATGGAATGAATGAAAGAATGAATGAATGGTCGTCTCAAATTCTCTCTGACTGTCTCTATAAGTCGACACTCTATTTTTTTTCCTTTTTTTCTTTTTATTAGGTCTTCTGCAGTTTTGAGGAAACGCGGAGACGGACTACCGCTTGACGTGCCGCTGGGTAGGCACGTGCATCTTGAGCGGCAAAGGCCACTTCAACATTCTGGAATGGCTCACTTGAGAGGTCGCTTGGGAGGCACTTGCCTCTTGAGCGGCATAAGCCGCGGAAATGGGCTTCCTCGAGCGCCTAGTGCACCGCCGATGGTGCACATGCATGATGAGCGGCATAGGCCGCGGAAAATAGGATATTTTGCCCTTTCTACCTCTTTTGACTCCATCATCTCCAATATACGATCCGATCAACATTTCTATGGAAAGAGACCTGCAAAGACTTAACAAACACATCAACCCACCAAAATGACCCAAGAAACAAGCATAAACATAAGCAAAAAGGGCAAAATATAAGCATAGAATTAGACTGATCACTAGTCACAATACAAAAATCAAGTATAAAATGCGGAATTTAAAAGACACTTGATTTTTACGTGGAAACCTTCAACAGGGAAAAACCACGGGCTGGTATGTGCGCCACACACGATCCTCGAAATCATTATTTGTAATGATGTTTACAACCTTGGTTGACCTCAACCATTCTCGGCCTATAACCCACCACTACTACTCGCAAGCCTTTAATAGCAACCCTAGATCAATTTGCTTGCGGACTAAGCCAACTTAGCCACAAGACTTACTTCTCAATGAAGAGATTAATCAACCTCTGTGAATATACATGATATCCTAATATGCAATTAATGCTAGATTACACTAAATGCTTATCTAGGATTATAAGATGTCAATTAAATCAATCCTAGATATTAATTGCTATATGTCATGGGATAAAACATAGCTAACATAGATTAAACAATCCTAGGTATAGCTATCACAATACATCACTCAATCAAAACAACACAATAATCTCTAACTTGTATAATATAATATAATCTAAGAACATACAAGTTATTAAAGAGATTTCTTGTTAAGTAAAACACTAAGATTAGATGAAATTAGTGAAAAACTTACCAAAGCATTGTGTTGAGTAAAACCCATGCAAGAAAGCATCCTATATAAGCTAGATGATGCTAGATGAAGATTGATGCATATGAAAATGGTTTTTAGTGATCAAAGATGAATTCTTGAATAAAAAAACCCTCTTTGAAAATGCTCTCAATTAAAAATATGATTTTTGAGTCATTAGGGATGACCTAAAGTGAAAGCATTGGTCATATAGGTGTCCCAAATGAAGCCACACCGTTTTGACAAAAATAGGGCAAACCGCTGCCAAAGCCACATCGGTGGACAAAATGGTAATCAGGTGTCAAAAGTGCTGCTCCGACCGCTGTGGCTTCCACAACGGTTATAATAGTGGTATGCACTAGGCACAAACCGCTGTCCCTACCACTACGGAAACCCACAACGATTGACAGGGCGGCCGAGACAGAGCATCTCACTGCTATGGTTACCACTACGGAAACTGGCAGCGATACCGACAGCGATTGCCTGAACCATGCAAAGCTTAAATGAAAAAACATGCATTCTTAAGCTACTAAGGCATGGTAATGAACAAATGCAAAAAGAGTTAAACACAAGAATGCACATACAAGAGACACACAACATACAAGTAGAAGAGATATGCATGAGTTATGTGTGTATAAAACTAAATCTCTTCAATTGTAAGTAAGCAGAAGCATTTTACCTTTAGTATACTTCTTCTCTTGAGGTCTTGAGAGGGTCTTTGTTGTGCATGAGCACCAACAATCAAAAGCCTAAGCTACCCTTACATCAAACCCCAAATGTGGTTTGTCACCGAAATAAACCAATCAAACTTGAGGAACTTACACTTGTCTTGTAACAAACCAATCCCACCTTGATCCCTTTTCCTTAATCGATTAAGCATTTTGGTGGGAAGATGTTTAGGGTTCATAGTTATAACCTAAACACACTCAAGAATACAAACGGTTAACTTATAAGAGATTGGTCCTTTAATGTAGTTTGAAAAGCACACCCCTAATCCACTTGCCACTCCATCAATCCCCTAGCATCTCTCTTAATTGTTTACACCCACTATTCTTATCAAGGTTGTTGAGCATTCTTTTTTTCATGTCACTTTTGTTACTTTTACTTTATGTATGTTTGGTGGTACATCAAACCACACACTATCACTTATTATGATTTATTCTACCGCATTTTAGATTAGTTAATCAATCTAGCATATTACTCCATTTTCCCTGTGGAACGAATCTCACTTACCTTTTTACTAAGTTTTCCATCCAAAGAAGGATTCCTAAGTGGTAAAACATTGTTTTCTAAAGATCACATAAATACATTGTTTTGTTGTGCACAAACGGCCACATCAATCATGGCTCTTATAATCAAATAAGAGTAAATACCACCTTAAAGGTCTTACGGGACTTAGATAATAAATCTTGGTACCGAGTATTCAATAAGGAGTTATTGAATCATGATTTATGATAAATCAAAATTATACATTAGACGTAACGACGGTCTTAAGGAATAAAATAATTAATAATGCAACGGTCAAAAGGCATTTTAATTATTGGTATTTTTCATGGGGATACATGTTTCACACAATTTCTTAGGGTAAAAATATTTAATATATTTTAAATTTCAGTTTTTTAGTGGATTAAACTGAAATTAAAATATTTGGCCTCAATTAATTAAGAGTTAATTGGTACTTGGGCCAAATATAATGGAGCTTGTAATTAAAATAGCACGGATTCCTAAACTTTATAAGTTAAATTGGATATTCTAAAAGGAACCTATTGGGCTCAAATATTGGGTTCTAAGACAAAGACTCATCTTACTTCTTTTATTTTATTTCCTATTATGGATGGAAAATAAATCAAAATACGATTTTGATGAAAAAATAAATAAAAGAAAACAAAAGGGAAAAGACTTCTAATAAGATTAGACTTACTAAATCACAATAGGATTTGTGATTATTGTGTCCTATGAAAAAACAAATTATTCTTTTCTAAACCTATAAATAGGTGGTTTAAGAGAAAGAATAGATTTACACCAAGCTTGTCATTCTCATTGGCGTTGACACAAGCTTGAAAGTAAGTTGTAAGTTTCTATTCGATTTGAGCTTTTTAATCTTTTTCTTTAAGTCTTGTAGGTGGATTTACACCTTGGTTCAAAGAAAAAGGAGTCCACACTCCTAGGTGATTCGATTTGTGCTAATTGTGGAAAATTTATGGAGACAAAACTATAAAAGTGATCTTTAAATTAATTCAATTTGCATTATGTTTAGAGTATGATTCAACAATGTTTTGAAGTAAAGTTCCGCAAACACATTAATTTTCAAAACGGTTATTTTTCTCTACAATGTATGCCATGTTGTTTACAAGGCCTGACATATGCTATATAATGGGAGTAGTTAGTCGGTATCATTCAAACCCAGGATTTGATCACTAGGTGGCGGTTAAAAATATTCTCGAGTATCTTAGGAGAATGAGAAACTATATGCTAGTTTACTCTGGTAGGGATTTGATTCCTACTGGATACAATGATTATGATTTTCAATCAAATAGAGACTCTCAAAATTCGACGTCTGGATCAGTGTTCACTATTGGTGGAGGAGCTATAGTATGGAGAAGCATCAAACAAGCTTGTATTGCTGATTATACTATAGAGGCTTGTAAGTTCCTCATATTTTGATTGGCTTATTTCGTTGACAAACCACATTTTGGGATGTCTATGTAATGGGTAGCTTAGGTTCTCGTTGACAAGCTTCCAAGCATCCTGGTGACTTCAAGAGCAAGAGCGAAAGGTAATTCGATTGACTTGCCTCTTAAAGAGATTAGTTACACACACACACTTCTTCATGCTTGTTTTACTCATCTTGCATTTGTGCTTCAATTCTTATATGTGTGCATTCTTCATACTACACACTTCACACTTGCACCTCTTTGTTGGATTTTGTTGTGTGATAGTGTCTAGTAATCTAGTAATTCGTTTCCATTTGTGTGATCGGAAACGTCCGTGCTTACACGATGGTATGCATATCTTAATACGACCATTTGAGAAGGTCCTATTCTTCTCTTGGATAAGTGTTAGATTTGGTTTGGTTGTTTGGAGTAAAGTGTCTAGTTTCAAACGATTGGATGTCAATGATTTAAATGATTTTCAAAACTGACATTTGTATGGTCTTGTGACCATAATTTTTTATACAAAGCTTCAAAATGAGTTTTAAAAATTTCTGTAAAAACTAGACACCCATACCTTTCTAATGGTATATTATTCATAATATTTCATGACCGTTTGGATTGATTTTGAAATCTCCAAAGTGACCACCAAAACAAGGCAACTCTGTTGTTGTCCGTTTCTGACCTTTGGTCACTCAATTGACCATAAATTTTTCTACAGACATCTAAATGTCATTATGTAAAGAGGAATATAAAGTAGACATCCATACCTTTCCAAGATATATCATATGAAAGGTTTCGATGTCGTTTGATCATGTTTTGGGTCACTTGAAATTGGAGCTGCAGTGTTGTCGCGTGTTTTCCAAAGAGCAGTGCGACCTTGGTGCGACTTCACCTTCCAGGTCACCTTGAGGTCGCGTTTTGATGCCAAAAATGAGTTTTCCTTCCAAAACAATGTAGTTTCATTTAGGGCTCCTATATATATGATGTCTTCTCTCTTGTATGCTTCTAAGAGTTCAAAATTACATCTTTGAAAGAGAGAGTATTTCCCAAGAAAGAAAAACTCCTCATTTTTACTCATCCAAACTTATTTCCATATGCATCAAACATCATCTAAGCATCATCTAGGATCATCTAGGATGTGTCTTTGTATGGGTATTCTTCAACACACATGACTTGGTAAGTTGAACACTATCCTCATTCATTTTGTGCTCTTACTTAGCAAGAAATCTCATTTATAACTTATTGGCATCTAGATTAAGATTTATCTACCAGTTGAGATTATGTGTTGATTGATTGAGTTGTTTTTGTGATAGCTAGGATTCCAAGTTTATATAACATCTAGCTAAGTTATCTCATTGATTGATTAAGATTGTTTGTGATAGCTAGGATTCCAAGTTTATATAACTTCTAGCTAATTTATCTTATTTATTGATTGAGATTGTTTATAATAGCTATTGCATCTAGGATTGCTTTTTTGTTGAATAGCTAAGCTATATATATATGACATGTAGAAATATGATATCTAGAATTGATTTTATTATCATCATTTAATCTCTAGATAAGCATTTAGTATTGCCTAGCATTAATTGCATTTTGGATATTTCATAATATTCACTTAGGTTGTTGATCTCTTCATTGAGAATTAAGTCTTGTTGTTAAGTTCTTGGTTTGTCTTGGCATAAATTCCATATCAAAACGATGTTTTTCTTATACTGATTAGTGGTCTTAGATTATGATGATTCAAGCTTCAAAGAAAGACATGGCTACTTTTCATACAAGATGGTGTCTTCGAAAAGGAATATGCTACATTGCTCAACAAAGGTATATTTAGACCTCATTCCTCTTACAAGGCATAGGCACACACACACACAAATCATTCATAAGTGTCCCTGCATGGTTGTGCACATTTTATATAACACATTCACATGTTTTAGTATGCTCATGCATTGAACTCATATTGTCATACATTTTAGAAATGCATGTTTTAAGACTATGTCTAGGAAATAGCATACTTGTGTGAACTTATGTTTATTTGTTTCCATTTTATTGATTTTGGACTTGAACATGATCTCTTATGATTCCTTATTGAGTCCCAATCATTTCGGTTACTCATTCATAAGGTTTCGAGTCTAAACGATGTAGCTACGCTACTTTGCGTTCTCATTCATTAAGTTGTTTTCATCGTCATTTTCCGAGATGAATTCTCAATCTTTTGTAAATTTTTTATAGTTTTCATTGTGCGTGAGGGAGTCACGATTCGTAATCTGAAGACGGATTCAAAATCGGAGTTCGGAGGCCCGAATACGGCCGAAGAACGTGAGAGGAGTGTGAGAGGAGTCTGCTCGGCCAAAGGCCAAGCAATGGTGTCCACGTGTGACACACGGCCAGCACATCCCTCTACCCACGTGTGCCACTCATGGTCCACACATGGAGGTGACATGGCAGGCTGTGATTGGTTGTTGATCTCCCTCTCTTTCATCTCTTTTAAATTCTCCAATTCCCTCCCATTCATTTTTAAAAAGAAAAATTAGAAAATCCTTAGAGCAGAATTTTCTCTCAACTTTTCCTCACCTTCCAAACACCATAACTTTCTCATACGAAGTCGAAATTAAGTGATTCAAGTTGGAGATTGTTCATATTCAAGTCCTCTACCTTTTCCAAGTTGTCTTGCAGCTGTTTAATCAAGTTTTCAAGTGGTTTGTTGACGGTGAAATTTGGATTGCCACGCACTCAACAATTATATCAATTTAATATAAAGCAAGAAAATTAAGAACACATGCAAAAGACAAGTTTTACGTGGAAAACCCTTGAATGGGAAAAAACCACGGCGCCCCTGAGGGCAGAAGAATAATACTAGGTTTTCGTTGCTTAGTTACACGCTCAAATCTCTCTCACAATTGCTCTCTTTTCTTTCTCTAGATTTCTAAACCCCTTCCTCGTGGGATAGGTGGTTCTATTTATACATGTTTACTTAGGGTTTCCCCTTGTTGATTCGTACTAGGATCCTTTCTTGTCACGGATCAGGTCTACTTTCCTTTTTATGATTCCTTGTTGCTCTGGGTCTTCTAAAAGTTTAGGGTTTACTTCTGTGTTTCTACCGAGTCGGTTCAAGCCCAGTGTGCTGGTCCAGCGAGTACCTTTATTTTCTGGGTATTGCGTATTTGGCGAGCACACTTCTATAATCGGCGAGTAGGTATTTAGCTTCGGCGACCATGTCTTTGACTTCCTTCTGGTTTAAGCTATTCTATCATTCTGACTTGTCAAACTTCCTTCTTTAACCCGGTCAATGAGTGACGTGGCAGTCTTTTGTTAGCTCTTTTGATGACGTGTCAGGTTAGTGAGTTTATACATACAACAATACCCCCATAAATACTTCGAGCTGGGCGAATGACTTGTTCTTCCTACTTCGTTTGCCTCTGCGAGTAGTATTTATAAGACTTCAGCGCATTTGTGTAATAATTCACTCTTTCCTTTTTTACCACGCGTTGTTTCATTTAATTGATTCTTCTGGTGCAAGCTTTCAATTTGAGCCACACGATTTCTAGTGCTTCCATTTGTTTTGACAGACGAAGAGACATTTTGACTGCTTGGTTGTCCCCGAGATGCCACGTGTCCCTTACTTGGTGGTGGCTGTTGTGGCTGGTCACTGTAGCCGTCATTCTCATTAATTGCATATCATTTACTTGATTTCTTTTTGTTTTTGAATTTCGAAGTTCCCCCTTTTGACGCCTAAACGTTTCTTCTTCTCCTTTATCCCCTCATATCTCCATTAATTTCTTTTCTCAGAAAAACAGAGCTCCTTCATCGTCTCTCTTTTCTTCTCCCCCAGAGGTTTCTGCCATAAAATTTTTTTTATTTATCTTCTTGTCAGACAGCTTGTTTCGAAATCGATCGTGGTGATTTCTCAGCGTTCCCCAAACCTTCTGCTCATCCTCCGATCTTAGGGTTTCCTGGTGAGTTCTTATGGATCCCTCCTTACGCTCTTTTCTTTTTAATCGGATGATGCAAGCTATGGAGCTTGGTGATAAGTGTACTGCGGACAAAATTGAGTCTCTGATTCGCAATTTTTGTCCGGATTCTCCAGTCCCGATTTCCGTTTATATTCCATCTTTTGAGGATACTTTTAATCCTAACATCTCTCCTCCGTCTTTTGACAGTGATTCTCCAGCAATGCCGAGATCTCCTAAAACCATAAGCAGTAAACGACGCGCCTCTAGGGCTCCTCGTGAATCTCTGCTGAATGTGCAGACGATTGTTGACTCTGATGTTGAAGACCATCAAAGGGATAGGCTGCTTTTCTCGCCAACTCGCCCGTGTTCTTTTGACACGGAAGTAAATGTGGTCGGCGAGGGCGAGCTTCGTAAATACAAGAGTCGCTTCGACATTCCAGACTCGGTGACTCTTATGTTACCCGGCGATCGGGCTGTGTGGAATCCTCCTGAAAAGGCAGTCGCCATTTACGGAGCCATGCTCAGCTGCGGGGTTACCCTCCCTCTTCAGCCTTTTATCGTGAGGTTTCTCGCCGAGGCTCAGATTGCACCGGCACAACTTGCTCCAAACAGCTACAGGATATTGATGTGCCTGTGCCTTATGTGGAAGCTGAAGGGTTATGGGCTTCCTACACCCCGCGAGATCCGCCACTTCTATACTCTAAGACAGGCGGGCAATGGTGGCACATACTTTCTTCTCTCCTCGCCGGTGGAGAACTGGATTCCTGAGGGTGTGGCGAACCCTGGTCAAGTTGAGGTCTCCAGTGATGAGAAGAAGAAGGGTTTCATCTGGGGCTTCCCTACTTCAAACAAAAGGTGGAAAAACAGTTGGTTTTTCACCGGCGGCGAGTGGGGTCGAGATGTACCCGCTCTCAGTCGCCGCAATCTTTTGGCGAGGAAGGTTCCCAGGCATTTCACATCTCCTGAAGCCTGGTCGAAAGCGGCCCCTGCTTTGATGGATAGGGAGGTTTCTCACCTGGCCGCGGCGGCTGTCCTTCCTTTGGATTCGAGGGGTAGATCCTTCCTCTTGGATGAGGAGAAAATGATTTCTTTGGAAATTTTCACACGGCTACATGAAAGGCTTCCTCGCTGTAAGTCTTGCTCTGTTCCTCCTTTGTTTTATTGCTTCGTTTTATTCTTTTAGTTGACACTTGGTTTTATTTTCCTTGCAGTGTGTGATTTTGACACCGTTTGTGACTTGCAAGCCCGGGCGGTGAAGAATTCCGAGGCTGCCAGCAAAAGGCATGCTGCTAGTTTGGCTAAGGATGGAATTGCTGGTCCTGATGGCGATGATCACTCAGACGGCGAGGAGGCTGGTGATATTTCTAGGGGAGGTGCTGAGTCTGGGCGACCCCCTATGCAGGCAGAGAGTGCTGTGAATACTCCTGCTACACCTGCTGCTGCTACCCCCAGCCGTAAAGTCAAGGAGTAAGTAGGTGCCTCACGGGGGGTTGGTAATGTTGAAGGGAGGCGTGTCGAGTCAGGGCCATCGCCTGTTCGTCCAAAGGTTGTCGCGAGTACTCCTGCTGCTGCTTCTACTCCTGCTGCGAGTACTGCCGTGACTTTTCCTGCTGCCACAGCCCCCAATCGTAAAGGAAAAGAGAAGGTGGGGGTTTCAGGGGTGGCTAGCGACATCCCCATTTTTGACGTAAATGTTCCTGAAATCCCTCCAGACCCTTCAAGCGACCTGATCCCCAGAGCTGGTAGAGGCAAACGTCCGGCAGAGGGTGCGCCTGACCACACTGCTCGACCTCTAAAACGGACGTCAAGGGTCGTGCAGTACGTTGTTTCTTCAGATGAGGAGGTCGCTGAAGAGCCTGTGCTCGCCGAGGCTCCTTCTGCTGAGACGACTGTTCCTGGGGCTTCTGTTGAAAAACCAGATCCGACGGAGTCTCCCCTTCCGGAGGGGGCAAATAATTTTGATGCTTCCACCATTCCCCAAGCTGGTGCGACTCCTCCTCCGGCAACCGTGGATGGGCCGGGTGCCTCTTTTATTGGTCAGCCTGGACCACCTGGTTGAAGGGAGCCCACTGAGAAACCGGGGTCGTCGAGACAGGATGAGGCTACTGCGTCTGGTTCAGGCGTTGCTCATGAAGCTCCTCCCGTTGATCCAACTGAGGCTGGTGAGGGAGTCGAGACTGTCTCCCTTTTGGATTTTACAGCTGCTGAGATTTGTACATATATAATGAACAATAATGTTTATGTTGGTGAGGATTAGGAGGAGCTGAAGAAAAGATCCTGCAACAGAAAAATAGAATTTTTCTTCAACTGCCATTCGCTGGTGAGTCTCTCGCTGTGCTTTAAAAAAATTTTTGTTCTTGCGTTTCCTGACTTCTGCTTTTTTCTTTTCAGTTGCTGTCCGAGTTGGCTGATAATTACAGGCGGGGAAATTTTTTGTCAAAGGACGTGAGGCGCCTGCAGGAACAAACCTCTACTTTAGCAGCTGAAAAGCTTTCTATGGAGGAAAACCATACTCAGCAGCTTGCTCAGCTGAGAGAGTACGCGGATGGTTATCTTTCAGCTCAGCTGGCCGCTGAAGAGAAATTAGGTGCTGCTGAGGAAGAAGTTCGTTTGCTGCGAGAGCAACTCTCTACTAGTCAAGAATCACTCGCAGCACGTTTTGAGACTGAGCGACTGGCTGAGGAGGCGAAAGAGAAAGCTGAACGCGAGGCTTTGGACTTGTGCAACCAGTTAACCTCGCAAGAAGTTATTTTGAACGATCTAAAGGCTGTGTTGGAGGTTGAAGCCGTTGATCGCTTCAAGAGGTCCCCTGCCTATGACGCCCTGTTGTTGCGCGAGTTTGGGAAGGGCATGAGGCAAGCAAAAAAGTTCTTCGCTATGAAGGATCACTCAAACGATAAAGCTCTGAGGCGTTTCGACAGGTCTCTTCAACAACACATGGCCGATGGGGTGGGCTCAATTAAAGAGCAGACAAAACGATGGAGGGCCCACTGCCGTTATAATAGGACTGAACCTCATCCTATGCATCTGGAGATCCCCAGCAAGCGTGCTTTTAACACTTACTATTCGGGTCAGAAAGGCAGTTTCTCTGGTTCTGGTGCTGAGCCTGACTTAGGCCCTATTGCTAGAAGGGATTATGAGCCTTTCAAGCCAGAAGAGGATGAGGAGGTCATCTGGCCTTCAGAAGAGGAGATTGAGGATGAAGAGGACAGCGAGGGCCCTCCTGCAGCCGGTTGAGTATTTTTGTTTAGGACTGTATACTTTACTTTCTTTTTGTACCTTTATTTGTAATTCTTTGATTTGTAAATAACTTTTTATTTAAGTTATAAACTTTTATTCAAGTTCTTTTAGCATATTTTATAGCTTTGTTCAGCTGCCTTTGCTGTATTTTCGACATACTCAGTGTTTGTCAGGACGTATCTGACCATGCACCAAGTTTTTTAGCATGTCTTATATCTTTTATTCAGCTGCCGTTGCTGTATTTTGGCGTACTCAGTGTTTTGTCAGGATTTATCAGACCATGCACCGAGTTTTTAACATGCTTTTTGTTTGTTCAGCTGCCATTGCTGAGTTTCGGCTTTTATTTCTCGCCAGTTATCGCTGCAGCGAGCATAAAACTCGTTTTTATGTGATGATAGCAATGTGTGATGGTGAATGCCTTTTGCGTTTGGCGAGTGGAATCGAGAATCTCTTAGTAATAAATTACTCTTTATTGAATACTTCCTGCAACTTTGCTAACACAGTCATAAAGAAAAATGCTAAAACGAACAACTGCTCTAAGAAAAAATAAAAGGAATTCAAAAGATTCTGACTTGTCCCTTATGTTAAGGATAATATATCTTCAAGTACTGCGCATTGCACGGACGGGGTAGTTCGCCAAATCCTTCTTGAGTAATGCGATATGCCCCGTGGCCAGCTATCCCCATAATCTTATAAGGCCCTTCCCATTTGTCTGCGAGTGATCCTGCAGCCTTGTCTCTTGTTCCTGGATTCATCCTCTTTAGTACTAAGTCACCAAGCGTGAACCTCCTTTCACGCACATGCGAGTTGTAATATCTGGCTACCCTCTGTTGATACGCCGCATTCCTTATTTGTGCGCACTCCCTTCTTTCTTCTAACTCATCTAGGCCGCATTTTAGCATATCAATGTTGATTTCTGGCTGAAAGAGTTGTACCCTTGGTGAAGAGAATGATGTTTCCACGGGAATAACAGCTTCAGCTCCATAAGCCATGGAATACGGGGTTTCGCCTGTTGAACCCCTCTCTGTTGTTCGATATGCCCAGAGCACTTGTGGTAATTTATCCGCCCAGCTGCCCTTTTTGGCTGCCAATTTAGCTTTCAGGTTGTGCTTTATGATCTTGTTCACTGCTTCAGTTTGGCCATTCGTCTGTGGATGTGCTGGAGAAGCGTAGTAGTTGTTGATGCCATACTTATCACATAGCTCCCTGAATTTCCTACCATCAAATTGGGTCCCATTGTCCGTGATGATGGTGTTTGGTATCCCGAATCTGTATAGGATATTTTTCTTCACAAAGCTTATGGTGCTTGCTTCTGTTATATGTACCAGCGGCTCGGCTTCTACCCATTTTGTAAAATAATCCACGGCTACTATGGCATGCTTTGCTCCTTCAGTTGCTGTTGGCATTGGGCCGATCAAGTCTATTCCCCACATGGCGAATGGCCAAGGCGAGGTAATACTTTGCAGGAGCTCAGGTGGTTGTCGGATGTTATTGGCGATTTTCTGACACGCTTCACATCTCGCTGCCACCCTTTTGGAGTCAGCGAACAGTGTTGGCCAGTAAAAACCCTGCCTTAATGTTTTGTGGGCTAGGCTGGCACCCCCAGCGTGGTTCCCACAACTTCCACTATGTATGCTTCTCAGGATACCTTCTGCTTCTTCAGGTCCGACACATCTCTGCAGTGCCCTCGAGTATCCCCTCTTGTACAGTTCTCCATTAAGTACTGAGTATCTTGTAGCTCTGTATTTCAGCCGCTTTGCCTCTAATGGGTCACTTGGGAGTACATCATTGACGAGATATTCTTTAATTGGTGTGATCCAGCTGTTCCTTTCGCCAAAGCCTGCCCCAACTTCCTTTGTTTTAACTATACTCGGCTGCAATAGACGGATCATAGAGATATTGTTGGGCCAGATGTTGATCATGGCAGATGCCAATTTGGCTAAGGCATCAGCCTTTTCATTTTCTTCTCTGGGGACATGAACAATTCTGTACTCTTTAAATCTTTCTAACAGCTCCTTTGCCAATTCCAGGTAAGTGATCATGCTTTCATCTCTCGCCTGGTATTCATTTAGTACCTGATTGACAACAACTTGAGAGTCGCTGAAAATTTCCACCTCGTCTGCTCCTAAGACTGTGCTAATCTTTAAACCTACTATGAGTGCCTCGTACTCAGCTTGATTGTTGGTAGCTTTGAAGTCAAAACGCAAGGCACATTCGATTGAGTCTCCTTCCGGGGTTGTCAGCACTACACCTGCCCCGCTGCCGTGCGTGTTTGATGAGCCATCAACGTGAAGTTGCCATTTGAATATTTTCTTATTTTGCTCCACCATCATTCTCACCACCTCTATGCTTGGTTCGGTGAACTCTGCTACAAAGTCTGCCACTGCCTGGGCTTTAATTGCTGTCCTTGGGAGGTACTCCACATCGAATTCACTTAATTCGATCGCCCACTTTGTTAATCGACCGGATACTTCTGGTTTCTACAGGATTAACTTTAGTGGGCAGTTGGTGTATACCCCGATTCTATGAGCCTGGAAATATGGTCTTAGCTTCCTTGCTGCTGTTATTAGGGCGAGTGCCATTTTTTCTGCCGGCGAGTACTTTGTTTCGGCTGGTAATAGTGCTTTGCTAGTGTAGTATATTGGCTTTTGGATTCCATCTTCCTGTCGCACTAGCACGGAACTTGTGGCTGCTTCAAAGACGGACAAGTACATGTACAATGTCTCTCCTGTTTCTGGTTTTGATAGCAGTGGTGCCTGTCCAAGGTAGTCTTTCAAGGCCTGAAAGGCCTTTTTACAATCCTCATTCCACTCGATTCCCTTTCCTTTTTTTAAAGCTTTGAAAAATGGTAGGCATCTGTCTGTTGACTTGGCTATGAATCTGCTCAGCGATGCTAGGCACCCCGTGAGTTTTTGGACGTCCTTCAGAGTCTTTGGCGAGACCATTCTCGCTAGTGCTTGGATTTTTTCAGGGTTCACCTCTATTCCTCTTTGGTGTACTTGATATCCGAGAAACCTCCCAGACGGTACGCCGAATACATATTTTGCTGGATTCAACTTCATTCCATATTTGACCAGTACGTCGAACGTTTCCCTCAGGTCATCTGCATGTCTATCTGCGGTGACGCTTTTTGTTAGCATATTGTCAACGTAGACCTCCATATTTCTCCCTATTTGCCTGGCGAACATTTTGTTGACTAAACGCTGGTAAGTTGCCCCAGCGTTCTTCAGGCCGAATGGCATGACTGTGTAACAATACAACCCATGATCTGTGGTGAACGCTGTCTTCTCTTCGTCAGGCTTGTGTATCTTTATCTGGTTATATCCTGAATATGCATCCATGAAGCTCAACGTCTCATGTCCGGCTGTTGCATCGACTAACTGGTCAATCCTTGGTAGCGGGAAGCTGTCCTTTGGGCAGGCTTTGTTCAGGTCGGTGAAGTCGACGCACATCCTCCATTGATTGTTTTTCTTTTTTACTAAGACCACATTCGCCACCCATTCCGGGTACTTAACTTCTCTAATTAACCCTGTGGCGAGCAACTTTGATACTTCCTCTTTTATCGCTGCACTTCTTTCTGGGTTGAAGCTTCTCCTTTTCTGCACCACCAGTTTGCATTTCTCATTCACAGCCAGATTGTGAGAAATTATGCTTCTATCAATCCCTGGCATGTCTTCGTGGCACCAAGCGAAAATCCCCCTATTTTCTTTCAACAAGTTCATCACATCTTTCTTAACTTGTTCAGTCAGCCTTGCTCCGATCTTTACTGTTTTATCTGGTTCCGTTTCATCTAGAATAATCGACTCAGTCGGTTCTTCCTTCTCTCTGCTCGTTTTGTCTCTTGGGTCCAGTTCGAAGTTTTCCGGGTTATCTTCCTGCACTTCCATGTCTACTTCGAATATGTTCAAGGTTTCCATCCCTGCTTTATCTTTGAAGATTGATAGGTTGGCGCGGCGAGCCATCTCCTATGACCCTCTCAATTCTCCGACGCCGAATTCTGTAGGGAACTTTATTTTCAACGCATGGGTTGAAGTAACAGCTCGAGCTTTGTTAAGAAACGGTCGGCCAAGTAAAGCATTATACGGCCAGTTATGGATGTCAACCACGACAAAGTCCAACAGGATTGTTCGCCGGCATGGTGCCGTACCAAATCTCACCGGCAGCTTCACAGTTCCTAACGACCTAACTTCTGCGCCACCGAATCCCTTTAATGGCACATGGAATGGTTCAAGATCTTTCCAGTCCAGCCGCAACTTGTCATATACTCTGGCACTTAAAATATCAGCCGAACTTCCATTGTTAATCATCACCCGAAGGACATCCCTATGGGCTATTCGAACCCCCATGACGATTGCATCGTTAGGTTTTGCATCAATTCCGTCTGAGTCTTCTGCTATAAATGTTATGGGATCATGTCCTTCTCTTCCTTTCTTGGGGTTTCTCTGCACAGAATTGATCTCCATGCTCCTGCCTTCATACATTACTTCTCGAACCTCCGACATCCTTTCTCGATTGCTCCTCCCAGTGTGAGGTCCGCCGAAAATGGTGTTTATGGTTGCGTTAGGGCTGTTCCTCCTTGGACTCTTCCTGTCCTGCCCGTTTCCTTAGCGGCTATCCTGGCGACCACCGTGCTTGTCCCCTTTCAAGGCAAAGTCCTTCAGGTGCCCATCTCTGATCAGGCTTTCAATGTGATCGCGCAACTGAAAACATTTTGAAGTTTCATGTCCATGATCTTTGTGGAATCGACAATACTTAGTTGTATCTCTCCTGGCATTTGCTGATTGCTGTCGAGGGTATTTGGCGAGTCCTTTGTCTTCTACCACAGACAATATCTCTTCATGGTCGCTAGTTAATGGGGTGTAATGGTTGTACCTTCCTCGAAACTTATTGGCTCAAGTGTTTCCTCTGCTTTCTCTTGAATACCCCTTTTGGCCCTTCTCATCTTTCTAGCGATCACGTGATTGCATCTTTTTGTCGTCCTTATGGTCTGATTTTGAGTCAGGCTTGTGTCCATGCACGTAGCTACCCCCTTGCGCTACTTCTTCTTCCTCTGCCAGTGCATAGTCGCCAGCTATTTCCATCATCTCCTCGTAAGTTTTAGGTCTATCTCTTCGCAGGTCAAAGGATAATCGTCCACTCTGTAGCCCATTGGTGAAAGCGGCGATTACAGCTACATCACTGGCATCCTCAATTTGAGCTACTTCCTTCCCGAACCTGGCTAGATACTTCTTGATTGACTCATTACGTTCCTGCTTCAAGTTTGATAGATGAGCGAGTGACTTTCTTCTTTGGACACTTCCCATGAATTGCCTTATGAATGCCTTACTAAGGTTTGAGAAGCTGCTTATGGTTCCAGGCAGGAGTCTTCCAAACCATCTGGAGGCGAGGTCGCCGAATGTTTGTGGGAAGGTGAGGCACAACAGCCCATCATTGGATGAATACTGGGCCATAATATTGCGGAATCGGTGAACATGTTCCTTTGGATCCCTGTTCTCCTTATACTGCTCAATGGTTGGCATTCTAAATCTGTCTGGAAATTGGGTGCGAGCGATAGTTTCGATGAATGGGCTATCTGACTCATCATCCGAGGATACATTACGACCATACCTTCGCGCCATTGCTGAAACTTTCTTTGATAGCTCTTGCAGAGTGACATCTTGCTGACCAGTTGGTTCTCCTGCTGGATCGAGTCTACTCTTGATTGTCATTCTACCATGATTGCCTCTCTCATCCGGGCTTCTTCGATCTTCAGTGCTCTCGGATCTCCTTCACTTCGCTCTTTTGGATCGTAACTCCCTTCGTGGACGAGGACTCTTATCTTCATACGAGATGGAACGGTGTCTCCGCCGGTTTCGTTGATATGTGTCGCTGGAATTGACCCCATGTGTTCGCACCTGGTCTCGTTCCTCCATGGATTCTTCATTCATCACACCTTTTCCCTTCCTTTGTTTTCTCCCCTCGAAATCCTCAGTGTGGTCCTGGGGGGTCTCCTCAGTGGATTGTCTTGCTTGAGTATCGGGAATTGCGATGTGAACTTCTGACCGTAGCCTTCCGGGTGGATGGATTCCAGGGGTGGTTAACTCGTAAGGAGATGAAACTCCTAACCCTATGGGGAGCGAAAGTCCTTTTTTGCTGGCTTCGCAGATTAAGTTTACCAATGCAACTTGGAAGTGCTGCAGGATCCTGGGATCAGCCGCCCTAGTTCCTGGCGTTGCTGCTGATTGTTCCCCGACTGTCACTGCCCTGTCTCCCGTTGGCGCAGTTGGTTCAACAACTAAATCTCCGCTGGAGTTACCATCTCTGTCGCTGTCGTTGTTCATGCTGTCTGATTCGCAAGGGTCCCTCGAAGTTTCTGTTCAAAGAGCCCCCTCCTTCTAGCGCCAATTGTTGACGGTGAAATTTGGATTGCCACACACTCAACAATTATATCAATTTAATATAAAGCAAGAAAATTAAGAACACATGCAAAAGACAAGTTTTACGTGGAAAACCCTTGAATGGGAAAAAACCACGGCGCCCTTGAGGGCAGAAGAATAATACTAGGTTTTCGTTGCTTAGTTACACGCTCAGATCTCTCTCACAATTGCTCTCTTTTCTTTCTCTAGATTTCTGAACCCCTTCCTCATGGGATAGGTGGTTCTATTTATACATGTTTACTTAGGGTTTCCCCTTGTTGATTCGTACTAGGATCCTTTCTTGTCACGGATCAAGTCTACTTTCCTTTTTATGATTCCTTGTTGCTCTGGGTCTTCTAAAAGTTTAGGGTTTACTTCTGTGTTTCTGCCGAGTCGGTTCAAGCCCAGTGTGCTGGTCCAGCGAGTACCTTTATTTTCTGGGTATTGCGTATTTGGCGAGCACACTTCTATAATCGGCGAGTAGGTATTTAGCTTCGGTGACCATGTCTTTGACTTCCTTCTGGTTTAAGCTATTCTATCATTCTGACTTGTCAAACTTCCTTCTTTAACCCGGTCAATGAGTGACGTGGCAGTCTTTTGTTAGCTCTTTTGATGACGTGTCAGGTTAGCGAATTTATACATACAACATGGTTCTACCCATAAAACCTAACCAGCTGGTGATTGCAAGGTAGTTGTCATATCTTTGAGATTTCTTCTTTTATAACCTTCAATTACCTTGGGGTTTCTTCTTCTATATGTATGTGTATGTATGGTGAATGCTATTGAGAAAGATAGCTTCACAATCAAACCTAATCAAAAGTCTAATTAGAGACATATATGAACTAGTTTCTTGGATTCTAGGTTTTTCACATGATTGAGATTGTATTGTGATTAGTTTGATATCTAGGATTATTTGTGACTTGATTGAATCATTTTATGATTGATAATCCTTGAAATGTGCTTTGATCCTTTGATTGATAAAATCTAGGATTAGTACCTGTGTACGTGTTTTTAGAGCTATCTAGGATTTAATTGATTTATCATTATATCCTTGCTCTAAATCTTTGGCTAGAATATTCATTGAATGCATTTTGTGATTCTAGCATTTATGTGTATGTTTATAACATCTTGAATATGTGCTTCATGTATATGATATATTCAAGTGTTATTTGTGTGAATGAAACTATGAGCTTTTGTGTTAGGTGTTTTTCACATGCTCTAGGTTTAATTCATGTTTTGACATCTAGACTATATTACTTGTGTTCTCACATGTTTAGGTCTAGTTGTTCTATGGAATGTATTGATCACATGTTCTATGTTGAATTGCTTGTTTGCAACATTTGCATTCACATGATCACACTAGGAAGTCCTTGTAAAAGGCATGAAGTCTTGACTAGGACAAGGTGTTCGGATAGTCAAGCAAGGAAGATTTGGTTAGGACAAGAGGTCCGGATAACCAAGCAAGAAGTCATGGCTAGGATCGGGAAGGTTTAGATAGCTATGCATGGGAGGCTCTCTAGAGGCATGAGTGCCTTGGATAGGGAGTTGGCTACAATATTGGTAGGCCCGGACATTTGGATAGACATAGACTCCAATAGAGAGTGGTACATGGGATGTGTATGCACTCTTAAGGAATTTCTAATCTTCCAACGATGTTGGTTTGGTATGGACTCCAATATATGGTGGATTTGCATCATTGAGGGATTTTTGTATCTTCCAATAAGGATTGGGTAGACATAGACTCCAATAGGAAGTAGATCAAGGTTGGTTACTTTTGAGGAATTTCTAATCTATCATCCAATATATATAGTACCAAATGGCTGTAGTTCAATCTGTGGATGTTTCCTCCTTCGAGGTTTTACCAAGTTAAAAAATCTCTTGTGTTAATTCTTTCGATCTCTCTCTCTTATATTTGTATATGTGTACATTTTAATCTTGTAGTACAATCTTCACTTGTGATGTATTTGGAAACAAGATTTTGTAAAGTGTGATTTGTAAGCATATTCATTTTGATCATAATTGTAAATATAATTCTTTTATTCATTGATTTTTGTGTATAGGTATTCTTTGATTGATAATTTTAATATATTGGACATTATTGAATTACAAGTATTCTTTATTTTAATTTTAATATAGTTTCTTCACTAGCAAGTTGTAGTGTTCTTACATTGTAATATTCAAAGTATAACTTGTGGAATGTGCTCTTCATTTAATATACTTGTATATGAGATACATTATTTTTGGTATATGTTTTGTAGACTAAGGGTGGTGAATTGAGCATACATGTGTTAATTGTTTTCTCATAACAATCATGTTAAAGGTTAATTTGTATGCTCACAAAGGTTTTGACAAATGTCACGAAAGAGTTTTAAAATTAGAGTGTCAACTTATTCACCCCCCCCCCCCCCCCCCCCCCTTTAGATTTAGGATAACCTTGTAGGGATTTTCACTTGTGACTAAGTTGCTTAGTGCGCAAGCAAGTGGGTATAGGTTCACTATTAAAGGCATGTAGGGTAGTAGTGGTGGGTTAGTGACTGAAAATGGTTGAAGTCAACCTAGGTTGTAAACATCATTACAAGTAGTGGATTCGAGAACCGTGTGTAGCTAGCATAATAGCTCGTGGTTTTTCCTTGTTGAAGGTTTCCACATAAAAAATCAAGTACTCTTTAATTTCCGCACTTTACACTTGATTTATATTGTTGTGTGTTTGGGTTTATTTTTGAATATTGACTAATCCAAAAAATTGGTAACTAATCGGATTAACAACCCATTCACTCCCCTCTAGGTTGTTTAGACACGAGTATAATATTTGTTTCAAAGCTGAGTTTGTAGCCGCTTGTGAAGCAGTCTAGCTCCAGAAGTTCTTAATTGATATGAAAATTGTTCCAGACGTGAATGAACCAATTAAGCTTTATTGTGACAACAGTGGAGTGGTGGCAAATTCAAAAAAAACTAGAAGCTATAAGAGAGGAAAGCATATAGAGAGAAAGTGCCACTTGATTAGAGAGATCGTGCATCGAGGCAAAATTTTAGTTCTAGAGATTGCATCAAAAAATAATCTCGCTAATCCTTTCACGAAGACACTGCCTACCAAGAGCTTTGAAGGCCATCTGAATGGTTTAGGATTAAGAGACATGTCTCATTTGCTTTAGTGCAAGTGGGAGATTGATAGGGATAATGCCCTACAAACATTAGATGAAAAGATATTATTAATATTTAAATAAATAAAGTTATTTTTCATTTTATATTTGTGTGCATGTATGATTGATACTTTATAAATATCATGAAAATTCCATGATTATTTATGTGACCTTAAACATAATATATAAGAGTTATATACATGAGAATTATGTTTAAGGATAATAATCTTAAAAGGTCTGTAATTAGTAGTTAAAGTTGGGATCTTTCATTAAATATAATTACTAGTACAGTTCATTCCCATTAAAAATGGAACAGTCTTATCTTGACAGTTAATGTGGAGACATAGGAATGAAGGTACTTTATATAATGTGATTATATAGGACTGGGACAAGATAAATTCATATCTCTTATAATCTCCATTACTAATGAGTATTCAAATTTTATCAATCTGATGATTATATATGGAACGATCTTAATCCTATGTAATTAACAGACTCCTATTTATGACATTATGTTTTGTGACATACTTGGTAAGGTTCGTATTTTAATAACGAACCTAAATACTTTGTATCTTGGAAACATAATGAAGTAAATATCTGGGAATGATAATTTACAAGATGGAATCCATTCCTTCATAATGAAGTTAGATAAATAGTTCTCTTGAGTATTGATTCACTTTTTGAACAATTAGAGTGCTCAATTTATGATAAGATCATAAATATATTGTTCATTAGAGAATCAATGAAACTCGAGGATAAAGAAGTAATTCGAGAGTTTAACAGATTTTTGAACCTAGCTCTAGTTATGAACTATTTATGGAGGATTGATCTATATGTAATGATTATATTGATGGACTATTCAAGAGTAAATTATTCTATAATTTCAAGAGTGCAGTTTTAGGTTTTTAGTAGAATAACTCTGGAATTAATAAATGAGTTAAATTAATTAAAGAGTTTAATTAATTATCAAATTTATTGGAGCTTGAAATTATAGGTTCATAGGTCCCCTTACCTTCTCCATCAACACTGTATTGAACATGAGGAATTGAAAGGATTATTATGATTAATTTAGAATTGTTGAATTTTAAATTAATACAAACTCTGTAATTATGTAACACATAATATTTAAAAGAACCCAATCAATAAATTTTGAATTAATTGAGAATATTTATGTAATATGATTATTTAAATTGGATCACACAGTATGGTACAGACCACACTGTCTGCACCTGCCATAGAGAGATTGTCTGCACCTACCATAGAGTGATAGAGAGATTATCTCAGTGGTACTCAAAATTTCTATGTTTTTTTTTGTTTAATTTTTTTTTTTTTTTTTCTAAGGAAATCAAACAGTTATCTAACTTTTGAATAATTAGATTATTCAAATAGATAATTATTTTGAATTTTGAGATAAGTGACAAATCAGGAAGTTGGGTGAAATAAGGAAACAAATTCTCTGTTGTCAATTCAATTGTTGATTCAACTGTTTAAATTTTGAATTTAAATAATTAAATACTGAAAATCTGATTTTAAAATTAGGGTTCTCTCCCTGTAGTATAAATAATTATTTATAACATAGAGTTATGTGAGATTGATAGAAAATCTGGAGTGAGAACAAAAAAAAAATTTCTCTTCTTTTTGTTTATGTTTTCTCTAGTGTTGTTCTAGAAAGTGGGTGTGTGATCATTCTTGATTTACAGCTCACACGTTTGTTCAATTGGTGTCGGAGACTAAGTGTGGAAAAGCTAAGGATTCAAAAAAATTGAAGATTGAATTAAAGACTTCAACCGGGTAATTAAGTTTTTTTTTTTCTTCAATGTATTAATTCAATATAACTATAGTGTTTCCGGCTAAAGTTTTGATCAAAATTTTTTGTTACCCAAGATACTATTGCGCTTCCGTTGCAATTTATGGTTTTTGAAACCATCACGTGGTTGCTAGCATTGAACCTGAGTTAGTTTCCAAAGATGAGGAAGAAGACAAATTGATTGAGAAAACAAAAGAAGATGGTAATTTCGATTCTTTGCCTCCTTGGGGATACATAGTGGTCAAACAAGACTGAATTTGAACTTAAAAAGTGGTAGTCAACCTTTGGCAGTATCGAAGAAATTGAAAACGGTTGTGGACGGTGAAATCAGAGTGCATTTTTTAGAAGAAAGAAATGAAGAGATGGGAAATGGGATCTTGCATTAAATCTCTTTTAATGTATGTTGGATGGAATGTTGAAGCCAAATATGATCTTGTAATTAGTGCTTGTGAGGTTGCAAGGAAACCAAAAGTAGCATTGCAAGTTTATGCGCACGTGGTTCATCAGACACATTTACACATTTGTCTTTACTCTTTAATAGGTTGTTGCATACAGGGATCTCTGTGGGCTGAACTTGACCAAATTCTACAAGCAAGTAACTGCATTGACTGTAATATTGGAAGTAATAATCTAGTTGTAATATCCTGGTACACCAAAATTCAAAGTACGAATCAAATGTAGAGGGAAGGGCTTTATAATTTCTATAAGAAAGCTGATTGTATACAAGATGACAGTTCATCAAGTAATTGTCAAGAAAATTCACACAAACAAAACTTTCTTTTTATAACTTATGGTCGGGTAAAAACTAAATACATACACATTTTTACAGACATTTAGGGAGTCTGAGACTGCGAGAGAGCTTCTTGGTTTTCTGGGGCTGAAGAATCTGAATCTGCAGCAAGTTTCCTGAAGACTAGCTTTTGCTGGGGAAGCTGGCCATTGGAAAATGCTGTAACTTCAGTGTCAATCAATATCGTATCTTCATCCTTGAATTCTCCTCTCAAGATGCCCTTGGCAAGTTCATTTTCAACGTTCTGCTGAATCACCCGCTTGACTGGCCTTGCACCATAGTTAGGGTCATACCCAAGACTCCCAAGAAGCTGAACAGCTGCATCGCTCACCCGGATTTTCATCTTCCGGTCCGCAATCCTCTTCTGGACTCGTTCCAACTAAAACATGCAAACATAATGTTAGATGGTGCGCAAACAAAAAACTAGTCCAGGTAAAAGAATTATAAACAACTGTCCATCGATCCTTTCCTTGTTGACTTCCAAGATATACGGCATCATGAACAAACTCTAGTAATTCCACTAAATTAATCTTTTATGTGTTGAGATATGATAGAGAAAGTTGCCCACTGAGACCATAACCTTCATAATTAAAAGGCATGTGAAAGAACTTACTTGTAATCTCACAATGCTGCTTATCTGATCGCGGTCCAGAGGCTGGAAAACTATATATTCATCTACCCGGTTCATAAACTCAGGGCGGAAAATTGATCTTGCAGCATCCATTACTCGCTGCTTGATAGTTTCATAAGCTATCTCCTTCGGTAAGGTGTCATCATCTGTATTGAGAATGTATTGCGAACCCACATTTGAAGTCATAATAATAACAGTATTGGCAAAACTCACTGTGCGGCCCTGTGAATCAGTCACTCTGCCATCATCCAGAATCTGTAGGAACACGTTAAATACATCGGCATGGGCCTTCTCTATCTCATCAAATAGAATTACTGCATATGGCCTCCGACGAACTATCTCTGTCAACTGTCCTCCTTCTTCATACCCCACATAACCGGGTGGGGCCCCAATTAATCTAGAAACTGCATGCTTTTCCATATACTCACTCATGTCAATTCTTACAAGTGCCTCTTCCGTGTTGAACATGTAGGAAGCAAGTGCCTTGGCCAGTTCAGTCTTTCCAACTCCAGTTGGACCCATGAACATGAAACTAGCTATTGGACGGTGAGGATCAGAGAGACCTGCTCGAGAACGCTGAATAGCCTCAGCTACTGATTTCACTGCAGGATCTTGACCCACAACACGTTTATGCAACTCTTCCTCCAGATGCAACAGCTTCTCCCTCTCTGACTGTTGAAGCTTGGACACAGGAATACCCGTCCATTTACTGACAATTTCAGCAATATCACTTCCGCTAACTTCTTCTCTCAACATGGACTTTCCAGAACTCATGTACTCATTTAACTCTTTTTCCGCAATTTCAAGTTGGCGTTGCAAAGAGTTTAGGCTTCCATACTTGAGCTCAGCAGCACGATTGAGATCATACTCCCGCTCAGCCTGCTGGATCTCAAGATTTACCCTGTCAATCTGCATATATAGATAAAATTATTAGCTTTCTGAATTCAACTTATTGATATTCCAAAGACTTTTGACTAATTTTCTGCCAGTATCCAATTGTTCAATCAATTTAACTTGGAGGCCTGCCTAATAATTTGCTAGATTTCTGTTTCCTCGAACTGTAGAGCATGTAAAAGAGCTGAACTCAAGCTGACAAATACTAAACAGAGAAACTACACTAAAGACAGAATGGCTTTTGATAACAAGTAGAGGATAATATTTACATACCTCTTCTTTAATAGACTGAATGCGTGTCATGACAGACTTTTCATGCTCCCACTGCTCGGTCAGCTGAGCTTGTTTCTCCTTTAAGAGTGATAATTCGGCTTCAAGGCGGTTTAATCTATCTTTAGAAGCCCTGTCCGTATCATTTGTAAGAGAGAGCCTCTCCATCTCCAGTTTCAGTACTGACCGATTGATCTCATCAAGGGCAGTAGGTTTTGAAGTAATTTCCATCTTCAGTTTTGCCGCTGCTTCATCTACAAGGTCAATAGCTGCCATTTGAAGTATATCAGCACTTGAACTAACTTATAGATGCTATCATGCTAAGATAATTCCACAAAATTATATCAAGTTTTAAAGTAAATATCACATATTCACAGCTAGAAACACACATTTAATAAAAAAACCAACAATTGTGCAGAACCTCAAAAAAGAATATAATTAATTTTTAGATCATCTCAGAGCCATGATATTACTTAGTTTTCTGGCTGGTCTGACATGCGGAAGAGCAAGTTATCATGTCATCATGAGTAATGCAATTTTACAGTGAAAGTTAAGATCTTTCAATCTGTAAAGAGGCTTAGTACGAGTATGTACAACAATTACCTTTGTCAGGTAAAAATCGTCCACTGATATAACGATCAGAAAGAATTGCAGCATCTACAAGAGCACTGTCAGAAATGCGGACTCCATGATGCAGTTCATATCTTTCACGCAGCCCCCGTAATATAGATATCGTATCTTCCACAGTAGGTTGATCAACATACACTTGCTGGAAACGACGCTCCAATGCTGGATCTTTCTCAATATATTTCCGGTATTCATCCAGCGTCGTTGCTCCAATACATCGCAACTCTCCCCGACCAAGCATTGGCTTCAAGAGATTGCCCGCATCCATTGCACCATTTGTAGCACCTGAAAAAGATCTCAACAGTTTGTTAGCCTCTGAATTATCATCAAATCTGATTTTAACCGATTGGAATCTGCTGAGGCTAGCTTCCTTCAAATTTAAACATATCAATAAAAAATATAAAAAATAAAAATAAAAATAAAATAAAAAATCTTTTAATAACCATTAGACCTAACAGCTTAAACTAACAAGTAAGAGGCCCAAACATTATAATTAAGCATTTTAACACACTCCTCACATGCAAGATCAATTGGCTTGCCACATGATTCAAGCCCAAACAAAAGTTAAGAACAAATTCATATAACAAATAACAATTTAAATTTAATCACATAGGGAGGTTTAAACCCAGGCACTTCTAGTGTTAAACTGACTCTAATAGTGCGTTAGCAACCGCTAGACCCAAAAACTTAAGCTAGAGGGTATTTACCAAAACATTAGTATTAAGCACTCTAACAATGATAATTGAGAACTGCTGTCAAAAGAAATTTTAATGTTAATTGAGTTAACGGGGTAATTTTCACCAACTTCACATGAACTACTAGAGAAAGAAAAAGATAGTATATCCTTAGGTGCAAAGCGAACAACCACAAAAGTTCAGGCATATAAAATAGAAAAAGAAAGCATATTACCTGCCCCAACAACCGTGTGGATTTCATCAATGAATAGGATGATTTGGCCTTCTGATTCTGTTACTTCCTTGAGCACAGCCTTCAGTCTATCTTCAAATTCTCCCCGATATTTTGCTCCAGCAATGAGTGCACCCATGTCAAGAGATATTAGCTGAAAAGGGAAAGAGTAGGTGGTCAGTATCCATATCTTACCGATAATATCCACAATTAAGCAATTCCAACTATTCTTAATTATTGAACCCAATCACAGAGAGAGAGATGATAAGCAGAAGAAGTAAACTTCTAAAAAAAAAAAAAGAACATACTTTACGGTTCATTAATGCTTGTGGTACATCCCCTTGCACAATTCTCTGAGCAAGCCTGTTTAACAAGAAATGATCCAATTAGTTTTCCATAAAATGAGAGAAAAAAAGAGGTGGTAGACTGCCTTCAAACACAACTTACGTGACTCACCTATCAAAATTATTAACAATGCCTGAATCTCATTCTTATATCATGCAATAGCTTAGCTGCAGCCTATTCAGAACTAGGCTCATATTCCCAACTTTCATAATTCTAATTTGCAAAGCATCTCACATACAACTTTCATGCCATATCCACAAAGCTACTGTTCGTTAATGAGCCCAGCAACTTGGTTTGTGCAACACTGCAACTCTATTTCCAAACCTCTATATGTACATGAATGCATAAACACCAAAAGCTTACCCTTCAGAAATTGCAGTTTTTCCAACCCCTGGTTCACCAATTAGCACGGGATTGTTCTTTGTTCTCCTTGAAAGAATCTGGATACACCTGCGTATTTCATCATCTCTTCCAATAACAGGGTCAAGCTTTCCTGCTCTTGCCATAGCTGTCAAATCTTTCCCATATTTTTCCAATGCTTCATACTTCCCTTCAGGATCTGTAACAAAAGCATACTGTCAAGACCTTCCTAGACCTCCAAAGAAACAAAAAGGACCACGAAGCTTCTACAGTTAAGACTAAATGACAAGAAACAATTTACGATGGAACTACACTCGTATGAAAACTAAATGACCATAGCCGAGAAATATATATTATGAGAAAATATCCATGAAGTGTTTGTTATGTTTGCACCGGCATCAGCAAGCATGCTGAAATCTGGTTAGTTAAATCCATAATTAAAAAAAAAAAAAAAAAAAAAAAAAAAAGGTCCTTTCTGAAAAAGAAAGGAGAATAAACTCTTAGTTCCAAACTGATAGATGACAAATCCAGAATAGTCTGCCAGCTTGGGTGTAGGTAATCCATGAAAAATTTGAAAATACAAATGCACAAGACTAGCACACCTAAATAAAACTTGCAGAACAAGAAACATGCATCATGCATGTTCTACACACAATTAAAGATGCACATCTTTAATTGAGTGCTGCTTCATTTGCCAATTTAGGATGCTTCAAGTAGAAAACATGGCACGACAGTGATATTTAAAAACTCTGAAATAATTTTATAGTCTCCCTTTAAAAAAAAATCCAATTCCAGGAAGGAAAAGAACATATTAGTTACCTTGGTCAATAACTGATTGGCGTCCCCTTATAGATTCTATAGCAGATTTCAAGGTCTGTTGGGATATCTGAAAATCTCTGAACAATTGCTTCCCAAATCGTCGATCCTGTAAGAATGAAAGAACCAAATGCTCAACAGAAACAAATGAGTCCCCATACTCTTTCTTGTAATCCTTAGCCCGCTGGAGCAGTGTTTCCAAATCTCGTCCTAGCATTGAGCCAGCTGTTTCACCGAGCACCTAGGAGAGTTGATCATATATGGAAAACAAAAGGGTGATCAGCATAGAGAAAAAACAGAGTATTAAATCAACTGGAAAGAATTGAAAAATAACTGAACAGGTCAACATAACATGCCTGTTCCATAAGGATAAAGATCTGATTAGCATAAAACAGCTTCAAATTTCTCTTAGGTCATACATGTGAAATGATTAATGCTATCATAGTAGTTGATCACAAGGGCTGAGGCTCTTTTGAATTTGTTCTTTAGATGTTAAAAGAGGGTACATTAAAAAGAATAAGTGGTGTATGACCGCTAAAGTAAACAAGTGAGAGTCGATATTCATTCATAAATAGAGTTCAAACAATTTCCAACAGCAACCCACCAAGCCATAGTAATACAGTTTAAGACATAGGATACAGAATAGAACTCCACCTAAATTTCCTTATTAACATTCCTAGTAGTGAAATTATACGAAACCAACTTCTAGGGAGAGAAATTTTGCATAAAATTTACGAGGATCCAAACTACTTCCACATGATTTAATTGCTATACATATCGACTGCAAAATGAATTACCTTTGGTTGGCGTTGAATGAACTTATCAGTGGCTTCTAGAAGGCGCGTATTGTCAACTCCAACCTTGGAAAATATCCGGCGAGCAAGGCCATTCTTCTGCTCCAAGAGGGCCTTCATCAAATGCTCCGTCTCAATTATTTGATGCTTGTTTTCCTTGGCCACATCTGGTGACGAAACAATGGCTTGCCAGGCCATTTCTGTGAACTCTTGCTGGGTAATCTGTCATTGACATTGTATAACAAAACCAACCAAGCAAAGCATAAATATATATACATTAACTCAAACTTGAATTTTTATAATTCCAAAAACAATAAAAACCAAAAATTGGCAATTGGGTCACTTAGTAAGTGTTTGCAAAAAAGAGTCAATTGATGAATTAATATAATAAACTCACTCTTCCATTTGAAGAAGCTTCACATCTGACAAGAAACGGCCTCGAAAAGCTGTGTTGTTGTTTAACAAACAATCCATTTCGCTTCAATTGAAACTTGGACTTCAAACCTCTAAAAGCGTTGGCTTTTGTTGGGAAGTACGGCTGAGCAAACAACAAGGACGCCGCGCCATTCCCACCTCGCCGAGGCGCGGTTCCTACGCTGAGTCCACCAAACGACGCCGTGGCGGCCATTTGAACCGGTTCTCCGACGTGGGTGTCGATAAATGTTGCGAAAAGACAAAAGGGTTTGCTTGGGAATACGAAAAACAACAAAAAAAAAAAGAAAAAAAAAGGGAAAAAGAGAGTGTTGGCTGTAGCTTGTGTAGTTGAGTTTGTGTTGAAGTGAGAAGTAAAAAGTGTTTTAAGCTTGTAATAAACGATTTTTTGAGTTGAAGCAAAGTGTAGGTTGTAGACTGTAGAGACTAGAGTGTTCCTGAAACTTTGAGAACTTTCAGTTGGTGTAACACGTGTCCTGTCAATTGGATATGATTGTTCAACGGGTTTTCATTTTCATTTTGAATAATGCTCGGGGTTGGACGGTCGGTATCCAAAATATTGACCCCACCAATGATAGTTTAGCACGTGGGCCTTTTTTTTTTTTTTTTTCTTTTTTTTTTACTTTTTACATTTATCTTACAAATTAGGCCACATGTAACACTCACATTGGTGGGGTTAGTATGTAGCACTCCTATTGATGGGGTTAGTATTTTAAGTACTAACTGATCGGTATCCAAACATTATTCTTTCATTTTTGTGGGAATGCTCATCTTTTATTCTTTATACGGGTTTCACTAAGTTGATGTTGACAGCATGTTACTAAGCGGTTTATTTTGTTTTAATTTTTAAATCTAGACATTGAAAATTGACCAGCAACATGTTGTAAGAAAAATAGCACACACAAATCCAAACACATACGCAGATAATATGAAAGCAATAAGAAGAAAAAGATGACCCCAAAGATTTTAAGTGGTTCAGCAATTTGCCTACGTCCACGGAGCGCATCGCACTCAATCCACTACTTTCAGAGTTGATTACAACCTCTCTGTCTCTCTTTCGGTCTCTTTACAACTACTCTCTCTCTCTCTCTCTCTCTAGCAACTTTTCTCACACACCAATTACAATGGTAAGTACTAGTATTTATATGGGAGCACTAGGGTTTGCCAAATCCTAATTGGAGTCTATTTCTCTTTTCCTCTTTTCCTCTTTTCATTCCGCGTAGGATTTCCTGTTCTCGCTTGAATCTGCCAAACTTCTATGGGTATCAATGTCTACAGCACAGCGTTTCCCACAGCGAAAATCTCTGGAATTGCATCATTGTTGATAGCGCTATTGGATTGCACAGCGCTACGCACAAACATAAATCTATAGACACGAACCGCTGTCCTCACCAATGTGCAATTGCACAGTGTGAATCTCTTATGTCTGACCGCTGTCCTTGCCGCTATGCAAGGCACATCGGTGAGCTTCCAATCCTTGTCCTTTATACAGCGTGAAGCAAACTTCATCTTTAACTTTTATTTATTCTTCACAAACGCCAACAATCTCCCACTTGAAGACTGAATACTCAATAGGTGTTCTCCATCATTTCTCGATGACTTAGTGGATAAATAACGGTGTGCTCATCCCCCATCTTTTCACTCTTGAAGACCTACTGAAGTTGCACACAACTCCAGTTCCTCGGTAGTGACTGGCTTGGTTAATATGTCAGCCAGGTTCTTAGTTTCTGCAATCTTCACTAACTTCAACACTCCTTTTTTGATTAATGACCGAATGAAGTGGTAGTGCAAGTCTATATACTTTGTCCTAGAATGGGACGTCGAATTCTTGGCCAACTATATTGCACTCTTCCTAACTTTTTCATAAATCATAATTGATCCAAAATAGACTCATATAATTATTGAAAATAATACAATTATTTAAATCTTTATTCAATGGATATATAAAACATAGTCCCTAATTACGAGACATTTTTTTTTTTAAATAACAACATAAAAAATAATTACAAAACAGTTTTACAAAAATTCAATTTATAAGATTCAACCAATTCCTTTAAATTTTTAAAAAACTAATTACTTTAAAATTGGCAAGTCTAATTCTTCAAAATTCTATTTAACTTTTTGGCTCGTCTATTTAATTTTAATTCAATTATACTAAAAGAAGAAAATATGTATTAAAAAAAAAAAATTGAAGAGCAAATTTTTTATATAATTTAAATTTTGCATTGTTTAGGTTCAATTTTCCAAGATTTTCAAAATTCTAAATCAATTTCAAATTATTCTAAATCAATTTTGGGAACCATTTAATCGAAGACCTTCATGAAATCCAAGGTGGATTTGCAAGAAATATTTGACAAAAGTATAAGATCAAAAAAATATATATTTATGTGAGGGCATATAAGCACTACTATACCATGGTCTTTTTCCCTTTCCTATTTAATTTATCAAAAGAAAAAGAGAGAATCCTCAAACGATACCGTGGTCTTTTTCCCTTCCCTATTCAATTTATTAAAAAAAAAAATTAAAAATCACTTTCTAATTCAACGGTGCTAACCTTTACGATAACATAATTAATTAAAATACTAATTATATTATGATAAAAAAACAAAAAGACTAAAAAAAAAAAATCTTTCCTATCCAATAGTAAATGTTAAACTCATTAATTATTGATACACTAATGCTAGACAACCCAAAAATTTAGCCCAAATCTCAACCCAAATGATGTAGCAAATGGTTTTTTCATTAACCACATCATCTTATGTTATGTATGGTGATGACAACTCACTTGTCACATCATTTGGGTTGAAATTTGGGTTAATTATTTAGGTTGTATTGCATTATTCTTATTGATATTATTAATAACCCCCTCCCAAAAAATCCCAAATATATGTTGTAAGTTCCTCAATGTTTGATTGGCTTACTTCAGTGTCAAACTATAATTGGGGTTTGAAATGTAAGGGTAGCTTAGGTGATTTGTGATCAAACTCAAAGACCCTCTCAAGACCTCAAGATAATAAACACTCCAAAGGTATATCTCTAGTGCTTAGTTTTCATTGAAGAGACTTAGTTGCATACACACACCACTCATGCTTGCATATGTGTGTATTGCTCTTGTGTGCATTCTCTTCACATTTCACACTTGCACTTCTTTGTTGTATCTTGTTAATGTGTTTAGTAATTCATTTCCTGAAGATTGTTCAGAAACGTCCGCACATGCACGTTGGTGTGCTTGGTTTAACGCGAGGATCGCCTTCGGAGAATGCCCTTTGGCTTTTCCTTTGGTTTCACCACAATTGGTGAAACGGCGATTTGATCGGCGACAATGACCGCCGAATGAAACCGTCGTTTGAGTCCAGAAGGTTCTGGAGCAGTTCTGCAGTTATGATCGGCGACCACGACTGCCGTTTGAAATCGCCATTTAGACCTGATTGATTTTTATCTCTTGAGTTTATTTCTGTGGTTGTGATCGGCGGTTATGAAACCGCTGAATGAAACCATTGTTGATCCCCTGTTCATCTCAGGTTCAATTTGGCGGTTGGATCGGCGGCTGATGCCCATCGAATGAAACTGCCGTTGATCCCCTGTTCTTTCGGGATTCAATTCGGCGGTTGGATCGGCGATTTTGAAACCTTCGATTGGTGTGTTTCAGGGGCAAACTTGTCTTTTTACCAAGCCTTTTGTTGCTCTCTGTAAATACACCTTTATGTCACTCTCTTTCACTTAGCTCTTTGAACATCAAGAACCCTAAAAGAGAAAGAGAGATTTTTAAGAGAAAAGGCAACAAGATTGCTCCTTTGATTCTTTAAACTAATTTCCATGTGCATGAATCTTCATCTAAGCATCATCTAAGCATCATCTAAGATCATCTAGGATGCATCTAAGCATGGGTCTTCTTCAACACACATAGTTTGGTAAGTTGAACACTATTTTCATACATTGTAGTGTTTTTACTTAGCAATTAATCTCTTTTATAACTTGTATGTTTTTAGATCATATTCTAAATACAAGATTGAGATTATTGTGTTGTTTGATTATGAGTTGTATTTTGATAGCTATACCTAGGATTGCTTTATCATATATAGCTATGTCTTATGCCATGACATATAGTAATTAATATCTATGATTGATTTAATTGTCATCTTATAATCCTAGATAAGCATTTAGTGTAACTTAGTATTAATTGCATATTTGGATATCTTGCATATTCACATAGGTTGTTTAATCTCTTCATTGAGAAGTAATTACTATGGCTAAGGTTGCTTAGGCTGTAAGCAAATCGATCTGGGTTCACTTTTAAAGGCTTACGGGTAGTGGTGGTGGGTTAGTGACCGTGTAGGGGTTTGATGTAAGGGTAGCTTTAGGCTTCTAATGGTTGGTGCTATGCACAACCAAGGCCCTCTCAAGTCCTTAAGAGAAGAAGCACCAAAGGTAAATTTCTAGTGCTTCCTTGCTTTGAAGAGATATAGTTGCACACACTCACAACTCATACATAATTCTTATTCTTGTATGTTGTGTGTTCTCAAATGTGTACATTCATGTTCTGAATACCTCTTCATGCATGTTCTTAATTGATTGCATCTTGAATATTGAAATACCATGACATGTTTAGGCATTATGATGCAAAGCCATGCCTTTAGAAGCTTAAGATTGCATGTTTTTTACTTAGGCTTTGCATGTTTCAGGAGACCGCTATCAATCCACAGCGGTGGGTTGCTCTGTTTCAAGCCCTCCTGACCGCTATGGGTTTTAGTAGTAGTTGGCACAGCGTTTTATACCTAGTGCATACCGTTGCCTCAACCGATGTGGAAGCCACAGCAATAGGCGCAACAATCTTCATACCTGATGCATTTTTTAATGCATCGTTGTGGATACCGCTGCGGCTTTAGCAGCGGTACCCACAGCGGTTTGTCCTGTTTTTATCAAAACGGCGTTGCATCATTTGGGAGCCCTATATATAGATTGTTATATCCTTAGGTCGTCCCCAAAGAGTTCCAAAAGCATATTTTTCTCTTAAAACATATTTCAAGAGACAAAATTCATAAGAACTCACCTTTAAACACTTAAAGTCATTCCTTTGTGCATCAAAGTTTATCAAGCATCATCTATGACCATATAGGATGCATCCATGCATGGTTTTGCAACATCACATCTTGCTTGGTGGATGAAACAAATGCTAGCCAATTATGGCTTGGAGTAAGGTACTCTTACTTTATTTTGTGATAACATGAGTGCCATTAACATTTCTAAGAATCCCGTCTAACATTCTAGGACAAAGCACATTGACATTAGACACCATTTCATAAGAGAGCTAGTTGAGAGCAAAACCATTGCATTGGAACATGTGGGAACAAATGACCAACTAGCGGACTTATTTACAAAACCCTTAGACACTCTTAGATTTGGGAACCTTAGCAAGTCTATTGAGGTTTGTCACTTAGGTTGAAATGGTATGTCCTGACCCCATATGGGGAGCTCAAGCAAAGAGAGCAAAGTTGCATGATCATGCATTGTGCTACATTAATATATTTTATGCCTCTTAGTTAATTGCTTGAGATGATTGGTTGTACATACTTATATGTATTTTCTTAATAAGTGTGCTACATTGCCTTGCTTGCAATCCATGTCATATTTATGCTCAAACATGCATTTTTGGAATAGGAGATGTACTTGGAAGTACTTTTTGAATGACCTGTAATTGATCTCCATGACATGATGATTCTTTCTAATGACATGCTTCAATTGAAAAAGTTTGGAAATGATGATTGCTTTATCTTGAATGCAAATATGTGTGCAAAAGCAATATTGAGACTCAAATAAATAAGGATCTTAAAATCCATTGTCTCTCTTTCTTTATTTGTAGAACAAGGCTACTATCATACATGTATCTCACTCAGAAAAATCAAATAGGGTGCAAAGTCGCTCATGTCTTGTTTTGCTTATAAAGTTGGATATAGTTGCTCTTTAATATTGAAATGCTTAAATTCTATATCCTTGCTTTTTCCATGTCAAAGGGTGAAATTGATTTGAATTATATTGGAAACCTTTGTTGTTTGCTTTGCCAAATACCATTGCTTTTGAACTTGAATGCAACATGTCTTGCATACAAAACATATTTGACACACATTTTCTTAGAATAAAACTCCTTGAATCTCTCTTATTGAGTTGCATAAAATTGTTTATATAATTATGCATATATGTTTGTGCTACAAGCTTTCCTTGCTAAAGCTTACCCATTAGGGGAGACTCTCTTTGCCTATCTCATGACAAAAAGGGGGAGTAAGGTTGGGGAGATTATGTGCCATTCTTAGCATTGCATTTAGAGGGAGTTGAGAGAGAGTAACCCATGTTGGGATTGCATTTAGGGGGAGTTGCATTGCATTGCATGATTACATTATTTTTAATTGTATTGTTTTATTTCCTTGATTAACAATTGCAATTACTCTTGTTATAAGCACCTCTCACACACTTGGTCTTCGAAGGTATATTTCTTGTTGATTGTATATAGGTTGGATTTTTCTTCAAGCTTGGAATTGACTTGAAGTTGTTCAAGACTTAGTCTAGGAGCTTTATTGTAATGTAGAAAATTTTTGTTGATCAACATTTTTTTGTTTTTGTGAGGATGCTTTGTGAGTGTTGATTTTGCCACGAAATAGCCAAAGGGGGAGATTGTAAGTGTCTCACCTTTTGATTGGCTTATTTCATTGACAAAATCACAATGAGGTTCAAATTTGTAAGGGTAGCTTAGGATTGAAGAAATCCTCATCAAATGTCAAAGGACCTCATTGTGGACTTCAAATGCTTCAAGTAAGGTAGATTACTTGTCCTGACTCTATATTGAAGAGATTTAGTTGCACACACAAACTACTCTAGCATGCATGTGTGATATTTGTTTATTGTATGTTTATTTTACACAAATCACACTTGCACATTTTTTGTGTGTTTTGGAGTTATGTGCAGTGCGCTGTGCGCATGTGCTCATACGTATGACCAATGCTGATGACTAGCGCAACTGGGACAGAGATCTGTTGCTGGTCGTGCGCTGGTCGTCATACACAACTTGTCCGGTGTTCTGTCGCTGGTCTTACGCTGGTCATGGTGCGCTGGTCTTGCGCTACTCGACCAGCGCAGCACCAGTGCAATACGTGAGAAGTTGGAACCTTTTTTTCCAAAACGACACCACTTTGCTTGGATCTCATATATATATGTCTTGATAGCCTTTGGTCATTTTTTAAAGCAAAAAATTACATCTTTTGAGAGCTATTAAGTATCTTCAAAGCAAAGGTATCAAGACTTGATTTTTATTACTCAAATCACAAACACCCATCATACTTTCATGTTTCATACATCATCTAGCATGTTCTAGTTTGATTTTTATAGGGTTCTCTTCTTCACTCACATGACTTGTAGTTAGAACATTATTTGCATCACTTCACATGTTCTTTCTCTTCAAGATAGCTTTTTGATTACTTGACTAGTCTCAAGATTGCATCTTTATGACTTGACAAGTTTCAAGATAGTTTTTATTGTGTTTTGTGAGTTGCTTATGATAGGTATTGCCTATAGGGTTTGATTTGCACATATAGCTAGGTTGTATGAATGCCATATAGCCACATGATATCTAGAAATGTCTCTAACATGTTCATCCATGCCTAGATAAGCTTGAATGTTTAACCTAGCATTTTAGTATCTTGAATATTGCATATATTCACCTTAGGTTGTGTTATCTCTTCTCTTAGAGAGTTAAGACTTGTATTTACCATTTGGTAGTTTGCAAGCAATGAACTAGATTCACTTTTAAAGGTCTGCGGGTAGTAGTGGTGGATTAGTAACCGTATATGGTTTGATGTGGTTAACCTTTAGTCAATTTTCAATGAACAACCCCTATCTATTACCAACCTATGTGGTCAACCTATTTGTTATTTTTGACTAGATAGGGGTTGTTCATTGAAAATTGACAAAACACGAAAATTGGTAATAGTTGGTTAACCACATCACACCCTATACGGTTACTAATCCACCATGCAATATTCAAGATGCTAAAATGCTAGGTTAAACATTCAGGCTTATCTAGGCATGGATGAATATGTTAGAGACATTCCTAGATATCATGTGCTATATGGCATTCATACAACTTAGCTATATGTGCAAATCAAACCCTATAGGTAATATCTATCACAAAGAACTCACAAAACACAATAAAAACTATCTTGAAACTAGTCAAGTCATAAAGATGCAATCTTGAGAATAGTCAAGTAATAAAAAAGCTATCTTGAAGAGAAAGAATATGTGAAGTGATGCAAATAATGTTTTAAGTACAAGTCATGTGAGTGAAGAAGAGAACCCTATAAAAATCAAACTAGAACATGCTAGATGATGTATGAAACATGAAAGTATGATGGGTGTTTGTGATTTGAGTAATAAAAATCAAGTCTTGATACATTTGCTTTGAAGATACTCAATAGCTCTCAAAAGATGTAATTTTTTGCTCTAAAATATGTCCAAAGGCTATCAAGATATATATATATATATATATATATATGAGATCCAAGCAAAGTGGTGTCGTTTTGGAAAAAAACGTTCTAACTTCTCGCCTATTGCGCTGGTGCTACGCTGGTCGAGTAGCGCAAGACCAGCACACCATGACTAGCGCAAGACTAATGACAGAACACTGGATGAGTTGCGCTGGTGTGTTGCGCATGACGACCAACGCACAACCAGTGACAGATCTCTGTCCCAGTTGCGTTGGTCATTAGCACTGGTCATGAGCATGAGCACATGCACACAACACACTGCACACTAACTCCAAAACACATAAAAAATGTGCAAGTGTGATTTGTGTAAAATAAACATACAATAAGCAAATATCACACATGCATGCTAGAGTAGTGTGTGTGTGCAACTAAATCTCTTCAATATAGAGTCAAGACAAGTAATCTACCTTACTTGAAGCACTTGAAGTCCATAATGAGGTCCTTTGACATTTGATGAGGATTTCTTCAATCTTAAGCTACCCTTACAAATTTGAACCCCATTGTGATTTTGTCAACGAAATAAGCCAATCAAAAAGTGAGGCATTTACAGCTACATTAAAATGTGTAGAGCTAAAAACATGATAGAAAAGAAAAAGAGTATAACCAAGATGCATGTTCCTAGGAATGATAGATCAAATTTGCATGATCCTAGTACATCTAGAGCCCATGTACCATTGACCACTAGGAAGAAAAGTGTTTTACCAAGGTGGATTAGAAGAGATGAATGCTTTTGCAATGTTGCTTAAATTTCCTTGAAGGCAAATTCTTCTAATTTGTGGTACTTAGATAGTGGGTGCTTTAGGCACATGACGGGAAACAAGAGTTTCTTCGAGACTCTTGTCATGGAGGATGGAGGATGTGTCACCTTTGGTGATGGATCCAAAAAAAGAGTTGCAAGGAAAAGAACAATTTCCATTCCCGGATTACCCTCCTTGTCTAATGCTTTATTTATTGATGGCTTAAAAGCTAATTTGATAAGCATTTCTCATTTAAGTGATGAAGGACTTTCCGTCTTATTTAGCAAAAATGATTGCTCAATCCTATTGCCCAATAGACAAACCTTATTGAAAGGTATGAGAACTAGCGACAATTGTTATTGTCTTAAAGCTAGAATAGTCTCAAACAATGTGTCCAAGGATGAGTAAATTGAGTTGTGGCATGAAAGACTTGGCCACATGAACTTTCGGAATCTAAAGATCTTAGATAAATTCAATGTTGTGCGTGGCTTTCCCAAGCTTGGGAAGAATGCCAATGGTGTTTGTGGACCTTGCCAACAAGGAAAACAAACCAAAAGCATGCACAAAAGGGGCAAGTATCTCTCCACCAAGGAGCCCCTTGAGCTTCTCCACATGAATCTTATGGGTCCTATGCAAACCGAGAGTTTATGTGGAAAGAGATACATTTTTGTTTGTGTTGATGATTTCTCTAGGTTCACGTGGACATATTTTCTTAGAGAAAAATCCGAAACTTTTGACAAGTTTAAAATGCTTTGTACTTGTAACTAATTTACGATGTGTTCAATATAAGTCTATGGGGGGGGGGGGGGGGGGGGGGGAGGAGAGGTGAATAGATTTTAGCAATTTTACCCAATTTTCGTGTAGTCAAGATTACGAAAATATCCCTATCTAGTCCATGCAATATAACAAGTGTAATATATATGCGGAATTTAAATAACAATTGATATAACGTGGAAACCCTTAACAAGTAAAAACCACGGGTTAATATGTGCGCCACACACGGACCTCGAATCTACTAATTGTAATAGAGTTTACAGGCTAGGTTGACCTCAACCTCTCACGGCCTATAACCCCCTACTACTACCCGCGGGCCTATAAAAGTGGACCTAGTCCAATTTGCTTATGGCCTAAGCAATCTTAGCCACAAGTCTTACTTCTCAATGAAGAGATAATGCAACCTATGTGATTATGTAAAATACTCAAAATGCAACAAGAGTTAGGTAACCCTATATGCTTATCTAGGATGATGATATATCAATTAAAAGAATCATAAATATCAAAAGCTAAATGACATGTCATAAAACTTAGCTAAACATGGATTAAGTAATCCTATGATATAGCTATCAAAATACAACTCTCAAACAAGCAATATACTAATCTCAATCTTGTATCTAACATATATATGAATAACATACAAGTGATAAATGAGATTGCTTGTTAAGAAAGACACAAAATATGTAAGATATTAGTGAAAAACTTACCAAGCAAAGTGTGTTGAAGAATCCATGCAAAATGATATCTAGATGATCAAGGATGATGCTAGATGATGATTGATGATCATGGAAAAGTGTTTGAGTAATCAAAGGTGAGTTCTTTAGTGAAATTTTTCTCTTGGAAAATTATGCTAAGTAAAAATATGATTTTTAACTCTCTAACTCGACCTAAAATGAAAGAGGCATATATATAGGGTGTCAAAATCAAGTAGAGTCGTTTTGATAAGTTTCCCTAAAATTTACCTTGACCGCTGTTCACCCGCTTTACGTAGGGCGGGTGTACAGCGGTCCACCTGGGAAATGAAGAACAATGTTCTTCGTGACCGCCCTATGTAAGGCGGAATCCAGGCAATCTAGGGGCGATTGCTCTCGGGTTTAGAATCAACCAGTGGCACTGCTATTCACCCGCTTTACGTAGGGTGGGTGTACAGCGGGTAAGAGCAAATTTTGCTCAACCCCTTAACTGGCCGATGTACGTAGAGCGGCCCAAGGGCGATTGTACAATGCCTAATATAAAAGCAATGCATCCTAAGTCTAATCATGACATAACATTTGACATACAAGATGCAATCAACAAAATATGCAAGAAAAGATATTAAAAACATGAATGCTCACATATTAAGACACACAATATACACAAGGTATGGATATGCATGAAATGTGTGTGTGTGCAACTAAATCTCTTCAAAGCAAATCAAGCACTTAAAAATTTACCTTTGGTGCTTCTTCTCTTGAGTTCTTGAGAGCCTAAGCTACCCTTACAATAACCCAAAATGTGGTTTGTCCACGAAATAAGCCAATCAATAAACTAAGACCTTACAATCTTCCCCTTTGGCTATTTCGTGACAAAACCACCTACTCACATAGATCCTTACAACAAAATTAAATCTAAAGGTCAACAAAGATATTCTATATTACAAAGAGATAAGAAAATAAAAATTTCAAGTCTTCAATCTCTTATAGAACTATCGAACCTTCAAAACAAAAAGATTACACTTCCAAAGCAAGTGTATGTGAGATGATCATGTGAAGTTTAAAACAAGCATTTGCATTTAAGAATTTAAGTACAACATCATGCAATGTATGTGAATGCAATGCTCCCCCTCATTAGGTTACTCCCCCTCAATAAGTAATCTCCCCAACATGTATATTTGCTACTTACAATTAACAACTCCCCTTACCACTTCTACTCCCCCTTTTTGTCATGATATAGGCAAAGGAGTAGTCCCTAACCGGGTCACTTCTAGCAAAGAGAGATAGTAGCATACAAGATATTTGCATAATCATATAAGTCACTTTATGCATCTCAATTAATTGGAGAGAAATAAGGAGATTTATTTAATGAAAATGTGTGAATCAAAAATACTTTGCATACAAGACATGTAACATTCAAGTCCAAAATACAATGGTATTTGGCAAAGCAAATGACAAAGGTTTCTAATATGAATTCAAACCAATTTCACCATTGTCATGAGAGAAGCAAGGGTATAGAGATTTCATTGATTTTAATTAGAGAGCAACTATATCCAACTTTATAAGTGAAACATAGCATGAGCGACTTTGCACCCTATTCGATTTTTTCGGATAAGATATCCGTATGATAGTAGCCATGTTCAACCAATAAAGAAAGAGAGACATTTGGATTTTAAAATCCTTTGAATGGATACATGATCCTTTAATCATTTAAGTCTTATAAGCTTTTCACACATTGTTTTGCATTTAAATATTGCATTCATCAATTCATGCTTTTTCATTTGAGCATGTCATTTGAATTTCATGCTTTTCAAGTAGCATTAGCATGTTATTAAAGAAAACTCATGTCATGGTGATAACTATAGGTCATTCAACATGTACTTCCTATGTAGATCTCCTAGCCCAAAAATGCATGTTTGAACATATATATGACATGGATTGTAAACAAGTATGGTTCACACTTATTGAATTGAAAACATATATACATATGTGCAACAAAGCTTACTCAAGCAATTAAAAAGGAAGCATAAGTTATTTCAAATTTTTTGCATGTGACAAGTATGCAAAATAGCTCTTTTTGCTTGAGTTCCCTTTATGGGGTCAATCACCAAAACACATCACTCCACGAGAAAAATCCCAATAGATCTACTAAGTGTTTTAAATCGAGTAGCATCTAAGGGTTTAGTAAATAAGTCCGTAAGTTGATCATTAGTACTTACATGTTCAAGTACTATGCATTTATTTTCAACAAGCTCTCTAATGAAGTGATGGCGGATGTCAATATGTTTAGTCCTAGAATGTTGTACCAGATTCTTGGAAATATTAATAGCACTCATATTATCACAAAAGAGGGTTAGAGTACCTTGATTGAATCCGTAGTTGGCTAGCATTTGCTTCATCCAAAGGAGTTGTGTGCATCCACTCCCCGCGGCTATATACTCGGCCTCGACCGTGGATGACGCACCCCGAAACGGTCTATAATAAAGTATCCCCGGCGGCGCCAACAACTTGGTCGGCGCACGCGGGACACATGATAGTTCTATAAACTATCGTAAAATAAATGGGGCGCGTATGTTTATCCGCAAGCGCACGGATCGTTACAATCGCATAGCGGCAAGTACGGTTCGTTCCACAGGGAATGGATTCGTTAACTGTATCTAGTTCTAGTGTTTATTAAAGCATGTAAAAAGGAATGCGGTGTGGTGTGTGCGGAAATGTAAATTAATTAACTAAGGTAGAAATGTAGCCAGGTGTCTTGGCTATCTAATTAGTCTACTCCTAATTAAGTTAACCTACTCCTAAAGGCAAGACACCCTAGCTACGAAAACAAAGGTGGCTGGGAGAATAGCAAGATATATAATACATATGGGAAATCGGTTCACCAAACATACTATGCAATTTATGTGGATTGTTTATCATGTAAATCCAATTAATTTAGTAAAGGGTTCGTTCTCTTGATTAAGGAAATTACCCCAAAATCTTGATTAGGGAATTCCCGAAATCATGTACTCACTTTCCAATCGGAAAAGTGATTGTGTCCAGGGTTTAGACCCATTAAGCACAAGAACTATGAACCAAAGCTAAAGTGGCATAGTTATGCACACCTAAGCTATTTCCATTCCATATAGCTACTAGCCGAATTTATACCCGGAATGGAAATCCGAGCACAAATTCAACTCTTAATCACTCTAATCACTCTAAACACATACATAGTAAATCATACATTAACATACATAAACAAATGAGATATTTGATTACAACTACTCCTAATCATTTATTTAATCTACTCCTAATCTCATCCATACATACATATCAACACATAATCATCCATACATATGAATATCATAAAAAGAGCTTAATCACTATATATCTAGGAATGAATCAATACCAAATCAAAACAAATGAACAAACATACATATATTAGCATAAGTGTTGGTTTACAATACTCCCAAATGGGTTATACATCAATAGAAATACAAGAGATGAGTAAATGAAGAAATAACCCTTGAAGACAAGCCTCCAATAGGTCTCCCTTGCTATAAAACTCCCTTGGCTCGGTTTTGACACCCAAGCCTCTCCTATCTCTGCATCTCTACTCTCCATGGAAGGCTTTCCATGGAGGAAAATCCCCCATGGAAGGCTTGGAGTTGCTCTCTCTCTTTTGTGATGATCAATCCAAGAAATGGTTTTCTTGGAGCAAAGTTGGGTGGTGCACCCGTTGAAAGAGAGGCAAAAGGGATGTATATATATGGTGGCAAGTTTTGGGCATGAATGGGGTGTGAAAAGACTGAAATGCCCCTGAAAATATCATGATTTTGGCTCGGTCAGGGGTAAGGCGGGTTCATGCGGCGGGCAATGTCTAGCCGCACGAACCAGCCTTGGTCTTGGCGAGCTTGGACGGCGGGCAATGTCCAGCCGCACGAGCTAGCCTTGGTCCTCGGCGGGCTTGGACGGCGGGCAATGTCCAGCCTTCCCGAAGGTCTGAGCTAGCCTTGGTCCTCGGCGGGCTTGGACGGCGGGCAATGTCCAGCCTTGGACTTCTTCACACAAAATTGCCCTATTTTGCCCACTTTCAGTACAAACACCTTCTATATGGGATATTTACCTGCACATAGCTAAAACACACATTATATACACAAAAGTGCTCGGAAACGAACACAAAAGATAGGAATAGGGAGCGCTAAATGTGAACATTTGGAACGCAATCAGTGGACAAGGAAATCGAGTTTTGCTTCTTGCAAAACCAAGACATCAAGTTTGTTAGGTTTTTGGTTTGTCTTGGCATGTATTCCATATCAAAACGATGTTGTCTTGTAATGTTTAGTTGTCTAAGAATTGAAGATTCAAGTCGTCAAAGAAAGACATGGCCACAACTCATGCAAGTTGCTGGCTTCAAAGAGAAATGTGCTTCATCGGTCTACAAAGGTATATAAGACCTCATTTCTCTTACAAGGCTAGGCACACACACACATGGCATTCATATGTGTCCTTTCATGGTTGAATATCATTTATATATCACTTTCACACACTTGGTAATGTATGCACATGCATTAGCTTTAATTTGATAAACATTGCAATTTGCATGTTCTAGGATTATGTCTAGGAACGGCATACATGTGTGATTTTATGTTATTTGTTTCCATATTTTTTGTTTTGGACTTGAAAATGATCTCTTATGATTCCTTATTGAGTCCTGATCATTTCGGTTACTCATTCATTAGGTTTCGAGTCCAAACAATGTAGCTACGCTACTTTTCGTTCTCATTCGTTGAGTTGTTTTCGTCTTCATATTCTGAGATGATTTCTCAAAATTTTGTCAAAGTTTCATAGTTTTTGTTATGCATGAGGGAATCATGATTCATAATCCAAAGATGAATTAGAAATCAAAGTTCAGAGGCCCGGATACAGATGAAGAACGTGAGCGGAGCGCGGGAGGAGCAAGTAAGGCCAACGGCCAAGCTTGCTTAGCCACGTGTGGAGGCCGTGGGCCACACGGCCAGACTAGCCCTCTGGTCCCATGTGGCAAATGTGCCCACACAGCCCAGGAGCTGATGTGGTAGCTTCTGGTTGGCCGAAATCCTTCCCTCTCTCTTTTCCTTTTAAATTCCCAAATTCCCTCCTATTCATTTTCAAGAAGAAAAAATTGAATCCCGTCAGATTTTTCTCTCCAATTTTTCTCGTCTTCCAAACACTATAACTTTCTCATACGAACTCAAAATTGAGTGATTCAAAATGAGATTGTTTGTAATCAAGTCCTTTACCTTTTCCACGTGACTTGGCAGCTGTTTGATCGACTTTTCTGGTGGTTGCACACAAAAAACCGAACCAGCTCAAGAATCCAAGGTAGTGTTCATATCTTTGGGATTTCTTCTATTCTAACCTTCAATTAACTTGGGGTTTCTCCTTCTATATGTATGTGTATGTATTGTGAATGCTATAGAGAAAGATAGCTTCTTAATCAATCTTAATCAAAAGTCTAATTAGAGACATATGTGAACTAGTTTCTTAGATTCTAGGTTTTTCACATGCTTGAGAGTTGTATTGTGATTAGATTGATATCTAGGATTATTTGTGACTTGATTAAATCATTCTATGATTAATAATCCTTGAAATGTGTTTTGATCCTTGATTGATGTAATCTAGGATTAAAGCTCTTGTATGTGTTTTTAGAGACATCTAGGATTCAATTGATTTATCAATATATCCATGCTCTAAATCTTTGACTAGAATATTCATTGAATAAATTTTATGATTCTAGCATTTTTTGTGTATGTTTATGACATCTTGAATATGTGCTTCATTTATATGTTTTTATTCAAGTGTTATTTGTATGAATAGAACTATGAGCTTTTGTGTTAAATGCTTTTCACTTGCTCTAGGTTTAATTCATGTTTTTGGCATCTAGATTACTTTACTTGTGTTCTCACTTGTTTAGGTCTAGTTGTTCCATAGAATGTATTTATCACATGTTCTATGTTGAATTGATTGTTTGCACCATTTGCATTCACATGATCACACTAGGAAGTCTTTGTAAAAGGCATGGAGTCTTGACTAGGACGAGGAGTCCGGATAATCAAGCAAGGAAGTCTTGGTTAGGACGTGAGGTCCGGATAACCGAGCAAGAAGTCATGGCTACAGTTAGGAAGACTCGGATAGTCATGCATGTGAGGCTCCCTAGAGGCATGAGTGCCTTGGATAGGGAGTTGGCTTATATGTTGGTAGGCCTAGGCATATGGATAGACATAGACTCCAAAAGAGCGGGGTACATGGGATGTGTATGCACTCTTGAGGAATTTCTAATCTTCCATCAATGTTGGTTTTGTATGTTGTCCAATATATGGTGGCTCCGCATCATTGAGGGATTTCGTACTTTCCAATAGGGTTAGGTAGACATAGACTCCACAAGGTAGGTGAGCTAAAGATTTGTCACTTTCAAACATCATCTAGCATCTTTCTTGAGCATCTAGATATCTTTTTACATGGATTTTTCATCACACTTTGCTTGGTAAGTTTTTCACTTATATCTTACATATTTTGTGTCTTTCTTCCCAAGCTTTCTCTTTTATCACTTGTATGTCATTGATTTACATCTTAGATACATGTTTGAGATTAGTGTGTTGAATGTTTGAGAGTTGTATTGTGATAGCACTCTAGGTTTGCATAATCTATGATTTGCTAAGCTAATTGACATGTCATTTAGTTCTTAATATCTAGGATTGCTTTTATTGCAAAATCATCATCTTAGATAAGCATATAGGGTTCCCTTGCTCTATATTGCATTTTGGATATTCATATATTCACTTAGGGTGTTAATCTCTTCATTGAGAAGCAAATCTTGTGTGTGGCTTCCGGATTAGGTTGCTTAAATCGCAAGCATTTGGACTAGGTCCGCTTATACCGGGATTAGGTAGGTGTGTGATTACTTACCAGGATTAGGTTGTAATCGGTTTACACATTTAGTGGATTCGAGGTTCTAGTGTGGCTCACTTATTAGCCCGTGGTTTTTCCCGTGAGGGTTTCCACGTAAATATCAAGTGTTATTTAATTTCCACACATATTACACTTGCTATATTTTTGTGTCTAGCTTGGGGCATTTTTGTAATCTTGACATTGCACAAAAATTGGGTAAAATTAATTAAAATCTATTCACCCCTCTCTAGATAATATATATTACACACCGTTATTTTGTTTCAATTGGTATCAGAGCGGGTTCCTAGACATACTTAGGTGATCCTTTGCTCTCTTTGGTGTGTTTTGCATTTTGTGTGAATTGTGTTCATTCATACATTTACATTCATTTCATTCATTCATAAACACTATAAGTGGAAACGGTGGAAATGGTGGCGGCAACGAGGGTGCTTCTAGCACAAGGCCTCAGCTTCTTACCGGGTTGAATTATGCCTCTTAGAAAGGCAAGATGGAGTCGTACATATGTCAAATTCATGACCGGGCTTGGATGGCGGTTGAAGACGGCTACACATCACCCATGATGTAAGGTTCCCATTTGTTGATTGGCTCATTTCGTGGACAAACCACATGTTGGGGATTCTTGTAAGGGTAGCTTAAGTGTAGGTGTTATTGCTAAGGCCCTTTGAAGACCTCATTCTTGATAAGCACCGAAGGTAAATCTCTATGTGCTTACTTGTCTTGAAGAGATAGTTGCACACACTCACAACTCATGCATATGTTTAATCCTTGTATATTGTGTGTCTTATTTGTGTGCTTTAATGTTCATTAACATCTCTTCTTGCATGTTAGTTTATTGCATCTTGCATATCCAATTGCCTTGTCATGCTTAGACTTAGGATTGCATTTTTGCATTGGGCACTCCCAAAAGCGCTCTACAGAAGCGCTGTACGAACAGCCCCCTTCGAGCGCTGTACAGACCTGATCGATTTAATTCGGTTGCTGTACGAGCGCTGTACAGGTGCTGTACAAAGCGCTGTACAGGGCGCTCTACGTACAGCGCCCCTCTGTTTTTCCGTGAGAACAGAGTAGGGGCGCTGTACAGGCGCTGTACAGAAGCGCCCTACGTACAGCGCCCAAGGCAAATTTGTGGTGTCACTTATCAAAACGACCACACTTCATCTTGACACCCTATATATATGCCACTTTGACTTTAGGTCAATTACAAGAGTTCATATTCAGATTTCATACTTAGGATATTTTTCAAAGAGAAGAAAAATTCCAAGAACTCATTTTTAATTACTCAAACACTTTTTCATGATCATCAATCATCATTTAGCATCATCTTTGATCTTCTAGATGTCATCTTGCATGGATTCTTCATCATACTTTGCTTGGTAAGCTTTTCACTAATATCTTACATATTTTGTGTTTCTCTTAACAAGCAATCTCAATTAATTACTTATATGTTATTTTGTATGCTTTGGATACAAGATTGAGATTAGTGTGATGTATGTTTGAGAAGTTGTATTGTGCTAGCAAATTAGGTTTTGTGCTTAATATTGATTAGCTAAACTAATTGACATGTCATTTAGTTTTTAATATCTAGGATTGCTTCAATTGCAAATTCATCATCTTAGATAAGCATATAGGGTTTCCCTTGCTCTAAGTTGCATTTGGATATTCATATATTCACTTAGGGTTGTATTCTCTTCATAGAGAAAGTAAGTCTTGTGTGTAGCTTCCGGGATTAGGTTGCTTAGATCGCAAGCAAATTGGACTAGGTTCACTCATACGGGGATTAGGTAGGTGTGTGATTACTTCCGGGATTAGGTTGTAATCGTTTTACACATTTAGTGGATTCGAGGTTCGAGTGTGGCTTACTTACTGGCCCGTGGTTTTTCCCGTGAGGGTTTCCACGTAAAAATCAAGTCTTATTTAATTTCCGCATTTTATACTTGATTTATTGCTTTATCTATTTAGGGGTAATTTCGTAATTTTGACTTAATACGAAAAATTGGGTAATAAGCTTAAAATCTATTCACCCCCCCTCTAGATAGTTTTATACACACCGTGCTATAATTTGTTTCATTTGGTATCAGAGCGGGTTCCTAGAGATACATAGGTGATCCTTGCTTATTTTGGTGTGTTTTGCATTTTGTGTGATTTTTGATCATTCATACATTTGCATTCATTTCATTCATTCATAAACACTATGAGTGGAAACGGTGGAAATGGTGGTGGCAACGAAAGTGCTTCTAGCACAAGGCCTCCACTTCTTACCGGATTGAACTATTCCCAATGGAAAGGGAAGATGAAATCCTACATATGCTAAATTCATGACCATGCATGGATGGCGGTGGAAGACGGATATGATCTACCCATGATGACTCCCGGTGGTGGAGGAGAAGAAGTTTTGAAGCCTAAGGCGCAATGGAACGCGCAAGAGTTTGAGGCTTCAAAGTGGAATAGGAAGGCGATGCATGCCATCTTGTGTGCTATGGATGAAAATCAATACAAATTGATTCAAAATACTAGGATAGCTAAGGAGGCATGGGACATCCTAGAGATTGCACATGAGGGAACCGAAGTGGTGAAGGACTCTAAGCTTCAAGTCCTCCAAACTCAATTCGAGATGCTTAAGATGGAGGAGAATGAGTGCTTCAACGACTTCGAGATTAAGTTGATGGACATAGTCAACCAAAGTCATCAACTTGGTGATCCATATTCGGATAGGAGAATCAAGCAAAAAATTATGAGATCTCTACCCGATAGGTTTGAATCGAAGGTGACGGCTTTAGAAGAAAATAGTGGTTATAAGGATATGAACCCGAGTGAGGTGATTAGAAGAAAGTGATTCCTCTTCTAACTCCATAAATGGTTTTGTGGAGAAAAAGGTGCTTGCTAAATACCATGCCGAGTTTAATGATTTAGCAATCAAGAGCACAAGAAAGATCAAGATGTTGAGAGAAGAAAATCTTGATCTCTTATCTCAAAATGACCACTGAGGTGAACAAGTGGAAAAATTCAAGAAGATGGAAGATAAGCTAAGAGAGGAGTTAGTCTTATCTAGGAGGAATGAAGAAAGTCTAAAGAGGGAGCTTGAAGAAGTTAGAGAATCTATGACTAGGATGGATTCTAGCACCAAGAAGCTTGACCATATGCTTGATGTTGGAAAGAGTCCATGTGACAAGAGGGGTCTTGGGTATGAAGATGGCAATAAGATCTCAACCTCTAACAAGACCGTGTTTGTCAAGAGCTTGAAGAACGAAGAAACTTCAATTGTGCAAATTCCTAGGAAGAAGTTAAAAGTAGGACAATGTTCTAATGCACAAGTGAAGATGGGACCAAGAAGGCAATCTCAAGCTCAACCCTCTAGGGTCCCTCAAGCCAACATTCCTCCACACTTGGCTCATAAAGGAAAGCGACCTATCATGCAACCTCAAGCTAGGAAGCAATCTAGACCGGTTCAACAACGAAGACGGATTAAACCCATTCATCCACAAAGACAAGGACAAGGTATGATTCCTTATTTTACTCCTATATGTCACTTTTGTGGATTTGATGGTCATATTAGACCACATTGCTTTCGATATATTAAAATGTGCAAAACTAGAAGCATGATAGAGAAGAAAAAGAAAAGAGCCATGATGCATGTTCCTAGGAATGATAATACTATTATGCATGATCCTAGAACATCTAGAACCCATGTACCAAATACCACTAAGAAAGCTAAGATTGTTTCTAGGTGGATTAGAAAGAATGAAAATGTTTGCCATGTTGCTCAAATAGCCTTGAAGGCAAATTCTTCTAATTTTTGGTATTTAGATAGTGGGTGCTCTAGGCACATGACGGGAAACAATAGTTTCTTCGAGACTCTTGTTATGGAGGAAGGTGGATATGTCACTTTTGGTGATGAATCCAAAAAGAAAGTTGTAGGGAAAGGAACCATTTCCGTTCCCAGATTACCCTCCTTATCCGATGCTTTATTTGTTGATGGCTTGAAAGCCAATTTAATAAGCATTTCACATCTAAGTGATGAAGGATATTCCGTCTTGTTTAGTAAAAATGATTGCTCTATCCTAAAGCCCGATGGACAAACCTTGTTGAAAGGTATGAGATCTAGTGACAATTGTTATTGTCTTGAAGCTAGAATAGTCTCAAACAATGTGTCCATGGATGAGCAAATTGAGTTGTGGCATGAAAGACTTGGCCACATGAACTTTAGGGATTTAAGAACCCTTGGAAAGTTCGAGTGTGTGCGTGGCCTCCCTAAGCTTGGGAAGAAAGCCAATGGTATTTGTGGACCTTGCCAACAAGGAAAACAAACCAAAAGCATGCACAAAAAGGGCAAGTATCTCTCCACCAAGGAGCCTCTAGAGCTTCTCCACATGGATCTTATGGGTCCTATGCAAACCGAGAGTTTAGGTGGAAAGAAATACATTTTTGTTTGTGTTGATGATTTCTCTAGATTTACATGGACATATTTTCTTAGAGAAAAATCCGAAACTTTTGATAAGTTTAAAATGCTTTGTACTAAATTACAAAATGAAATGAATTCTAATATTAAGAGCATTAAATGGATTAGAAGTGACCATGGGAGGGAGTTTGAGAATGCCTATTTTGAAAGCTATTGTGATAGCTTAGGCATCTCCCATGAGTTTTCGGCTCCTAGGACACCTCAACAAAATGGAGTTGTTGAGAGGAAGAATAGGGTCCTCCAAGAGATGGCCCGAGTGATGTTGCTTAGCAACAATGTCCCTAGGAACCTATGGGCCGAAGCCGTCAATACGGCTTGCTATATAGGGAATAGAGTATTCCTAAGGCCCGGAGCTAGAAACACCTCCTATGAGTCATGGAAGGGTAGGAAGCCAAATGTTAGCTACTTCCACACATTTGGAAGCAAATGCTACATTTTAAATGACGGTGATCAACTTGGCAAGTTTGATGCTAAGAGTGATAAGGGTATCTTTATTGGCTATGCCTTGAATAGTAGAGCCTATAGAGTTTTCAACTTGAAGACTCGAACCGTCATGGAATCATCTAATGTTGTCATTGATGATACAAGGCTCAAGTCTAATGACCATGAGGAGGAGGAAGTTTTAGAGGATGACTCTCCTTTGGAGAGGGTTGTGGTGACTCCCAATGTTGAGACATCTAATGAAAATGATGAAGTCACACAACCTATTACTAGAGTCCCTCTCTTGGACTCTAATGAACCCTTTCCATGGGTTAGAAGACTCCATAACAAAGAGGATGTTATTGGAGATATAAATGAGGGTGTTAGGACTAGGCGTCAAATAGCTAATTTAATTAGCTTTACATGCTACACCTCTCAAATTGAACCCAAAAAGGTTGATGAAGCCTTAAATGATGAATTTTGGGTTCTTGCCATGCAAGAAGAGCTAAACCAATTCGAAAGAAATGAGGTTTGGACTCTAGTTCCTAGGCCTAAAAGCTCACATGTGATAGGAACTAAGTGGATTTATAGGAATAAATCCGATGAGAATGGCAACATAGTGCGGAACAAGGCTAGACTTGTAGCACAAGGGTACTCTCAAATTAAGGGTATCGACTTTGAGGAGACTTTTGCTCCCGTTGCCCGTTTAGAGTCCATTAGGCTTCTCTTGTCCATCTCTTGTGTGCACAAGTTCAAATTGCACCAAATGGACGTCAAGAGTACCTTCCTCAATGGCTTCTTGCAAGAGGAAGTGTTTGTTGAACAACCCAAGGGGTTTGTGGATGCTCACCACCCCAACCATGTCTATCGCCTCAAAAAGGCACTATATGGGTTGAAACAAGCACCGAGGGCTTGGTATGAGTGCCTCACTCAATTTCTTGTTGACAACAACTACACAAGAGGTAGTGTTGACAAGACGCTATTCATCAAGAGAGACAATGATGAGCTTTTCATAGCTAAAATATATGTTGATGATATAGTTTTTGGCTTCACCAACAACACCAAGGTCCAACAATTTGTTGATGTTATGTTTCATGAATTTGAGATGAGTCTTGTTGGTGAGCTAAGTTACTTCCTAGGTTTGCAAATTAGGCAATTAGATGATGGGATTTTCATAACCCAAGCCAAATATGCCAAAATCCTAGTGAAGAAGTTTGGTTTAGAAAATGCCAAACATTGTGATACACCCATGAGTACCACCTTGAAGCTAAGCAAGGATGCTAGTGGTAAAAGTGTGGAACAAACGTTATATCGTGGCATGATAGGAAGCTTGCTTTATTTGACCGCAAGTAGGCCCGATATCTTCTTTAGTGTGGGTGTGTGTGCTAGGTACCAAGCGGATCCTAAGGAGTCCCACCTCTCTTCCGTAAAGAGGATCATTCGCTATGTGAATGGGACATCCAACTATGGGATTTGGTACTCTTTTGACACTAATGCTAGTCTTGTAGGCTTTAGTGATGCGGATTGGGCAGGAAATTGTGATGATAGGAAGAGCACATCGGGCGGTTGCTTCTTTCTAGGCAACAACTTGGTGTCTTGGTTTTGCAAGAAGCAAAACTCGATTTCCTTGTCCACGGCCGAGGCCAAATACATAGCCGCGGGGAGTGGATGCACACAACTCCTATGGATGAAGCAAATGCTAGTAGACTACGGATTCAACCAAGGTACTCTCACTCTCTTTTGTGATAACATGAGTGCTATTAATATTTCCAAGAATCCGGTCCAACATTCTAGAACTAAGCATATTGACATCCGCCATCACTTCATTAGAGAGCTTGTTGAAAATAAATGCATAGTACTTGAACATGTAGGTACTAATGATCAACTTGCGGACCTATTTACTAAACCTTTAGATGCTACTCGATTTAAAACTCTTAGTAGATCTATTGGGATATGTCTTATGGAGTGATGTGTTTTATGATTGACCCCATATGGGGAACTCAAGCAAAGAGAGCTATTTTACATTCTTGTCACTTGCAAAAAATTTGAAATATCTTATGCCTCTTCTTTTAATTGCTTGAGTAAGTTTGGTTGTACATGTGTATATATGTTTTCAATTAAATAAGTGTGAACCTTGCTTGTTTACAATCCATGTCATATTTATGTTCAAACATGCATTTTTGGACTATGAGATGTTCATAGGAAATATGATTTGAATGACCTATAGTTATCTCCATGACATGATGATTCTTTTATAACATGCTAATGTTAAATGAAAAAGCATGAAATTCATATAACATGCTCACATGAAAAGCATGAATTGATGATTGCATATTCTTAAAATGCAAAACTTGTGTAAAAGCTTATGAGACTCAAAATGAATAAAGGATCTTGTATCCGTTCAAAGGAATTTATATTCCAAATGTCTCTCTTTCTTTATTGGTTGAACATGGCTACTATCATACAGATATCTTATCCGAAAAAATCAAATAGGGTGCAAAGTCGCTCATGCCATGTTTCGCTTATAAAATTGGATATAGTTTCTCTTAATTTGAAAACAATAATCTCTATATCCTTGCTTTTCTCATGACATTGGTGAAATTGGTTTGAATTCTAATTAGAAACCTTTGTCATTTGCTTTGCCAAATACCATTGTATTTTGGACTTGAATGCTATGTCTTGTATGCAAAGCATGTTGGATTCACACATTTTCTACAAATAAATCTCCTTGTTTCTCTTCAATTAATTGAGATGCATAAAGTGACTTATATGAATATGCAAATATCTTGCATGCTTCTATCTCTCGTTGCTATGAGTGACCCGGTTGGGGACTACTCCTTTGCCTATATCATGACAAAAAGGGGGAGTACGATTATGGTAAGGGGAGTTGCAAAATATAGAAGCAATTGTGCATATTGGGGAGAACATTCATTGAGGGGGAGTAACCCGTTGAGGGGGAGCATTGCATACACATACATTGCATAATGTTGTGCCTATTTTTTTAAAAATGCAAATGCTTGTTATTGTTCTCCTTGATTAATCTCACACTTTACTTGAATTGGAAAATATATAAATCTTATTTTCAGGGGTTGATTGTTATACAAGAGATTGAAGACTTGAAGTTTTATTTTCTTATCTCTTTGTAATGTAGATAATCATTGTAGTCCTGTAGTTTCTATTTTTTGTGAGGAATCAATGTGAGTGGTGGTTTTGTCACGAAATAGCCAAAGGGGGAGATTGTAAGGTTCTCATTTGTTGATTGGCTCATTTCGTAGACAAACCACGTGTTGGGGATTCTTGTAAGGGCAGCTTAAGTGTAGGTGTTATTGCTAAGGCCCTTTGAAGACCTCATTCTTGATAAGCACCGAAGGTAAATCTCTATGTGCTTACTTGTCTTGAAGAGATAGTTGCACACACTCACAACTCATGCATATGTTTAATCCTTGTATATTGCGTGTCTTATTTGTGTGCTTTAATGTTCATTAACATCTCTTCTGGCATGTTAGTTTGATTACATCTTGCATATCCAATTGCCTTGTCATGCTTAGACTTAGGATTGCATTTTTGCATTGGGCGCTCCCAAAAGCGCTCTACAGAAGCGCTGTACGAACAGCCCCTGATACTCACTTTTTCCGTCGTTAAGAAATCGCAAGGATCAAAAGATAATTTCATTTAAAAGGGGGTTTCCTACGCAATGTGCTCTAAACTAGCAAAAGACTAGTAAAGCGGCAAGCGAGGGTATCGTTCCGCAGGGAGGTGTTATTCGTCAACCATTTCAAGTTCTAGAGTTTATTGTAAGCATGTAAATAGAATGCGGAAAGGTGAGAATGGTGTGTGTGAAATGTATGTACAATGCGGTGTGTGTGTGTAGAAAATAAAAATGAAAATGAAAATAAATAAAAACAAAGAGAATATGGAAGGGTGAGAATGATGTTTAAAGTGATAAATAAAATGGTGGATAGGAGAGATGCATGAAAATGGTCACACAAGGTTCAACAAGTTCACCATACATAAGTGCACAAATAGTTGGTTGTTAGACATTAAGGACATCCAATTTTAGTTAAGGGTTCGTTCTTGCCTCAATCCGATTTATACCCATTCATAGAGCTAACGGTTGAAGAGTGTGTTGAGAACCTCTCAAACACGAAACCGCAACCAACATATGTGAACCGATTCTACAAACAAAACTACATTGAGCCCCAATAATAGCTTTGTAATGTAAAATGGCAACGTGAAAGTCTAATGAATGTGGAAAGAGTGATTGTATCTCCAACCATGACTCACCTAAAGCCCTTAGAGTGAGAAATAGCTAAAGTCCAATTTTTAACAAGAACATTGAACCAAACCTTTCTAATGTGGCAATTTATAGGTTCACCCACTCTTCCTAGCTAATTAGCCAAAACTATGCCCGGAGAGCCCCTCCAAAGGCACAATCCTAACTCTAAGTCACCCAAACCTATTCATGACATGCAATTTTGACCTTCCAAAGACATACACACACAAATGGGATATTTGATTACAACTACTCCTACAATTAAGTTAATCTACTCCTAATCCCATCCATGAACACATATCAATTTCCAATCATCAATAAACATGCATTTCAAGATAAGAGATATATTCAACAACAATCAAGAATGAATCAAAACACAAATTGGATATAAAAACAACCATTATATATATTGAGCACAAAATAGGTTCACAAATATTCCCAAGTGGGGATTACACATTCAAGAAAACAAGAAATACATAGAGAGTGAGAAATAGATACAACCCTTGAAGAAAACCTCCTCCAAGAGCTCCTTCCTTTGCTAGCTCGAAATTGACCAAAGCCCACTCCTATCTCTATGTAATCTACTCCTAAATGTGGTGGAGGATGTGTAGAAGGTGAGATGGGGAGCATCCATGGAGGAAAAACCTCCATGGATGCTCTTGGAAGCTCCTCTCTCTCTTATTTGGTGAAGAAAATGAAGAAGAAGAAGAAGAGGAAGTTTGTAGGGAGTGTGTTCTGGTGGGAGAGAAGAGAATAAGGGGTTTATATAGTGTTGGGAGGTTAGGGCTGAAGGTTGGGGTGAATGGACGAAACTGTCCCTGAAATTCGCCCAAAAAACGACTTTCTGGAGTGATTCGGCGGTTTGGATCGGCGGCCTGGCCGCCGTTTTAAGTAGCCGTTTAGACCTGACAACGTTTCAGCGTTTTCAGCATCGCGCACCGTTACGGAAATGGCCATAACTTCCTGTAGAAAGCTCGGAATTGCAATCCGTAAAATGTTCTGGAAACTAGACTTCCGGGGCTTTCCGAATATATAAAGATATCCATCTGGTTCTATCTGAGGAGGAAGATATGATCTCCGCAAGTTGTATGTTCTGCACACATATATATAATTTCAGCTCTTTTTGCTCCATTTTGCCTCCCAAACTAATCTTTAAGCTCAAAACCTTATTATAAGGAATATGTACCTACACAAGGCTTAAACAAAACATTATATACAAAAATACGCTCGAAAACGAGACAAACGATCGGAAATGGGGGACCTCAAATAGGTATAAAATAGTCCGATCAGCCCCCTTCGAGCACTGTACAGACCTGATCAATTTAATTCGATCGTTGTACGAGCGCTGTACAGGTGCTGTACAAAGCGTTGTATAGGGCGCTCTACGTACAACGCCCCTCTGTTTTTCCGTGAGAACAGAGTAGGGGCGCTGTACAGAAGCGCCCTACGTACAGCGCCCAAGGCAAATTTGTAGTGTCACTTATCAAAACGACCACACTTCATCTTGACACCCTATATATATGCCACTTTGACTTTAGGTCAATTACAAGAGTTCATATTCAGATTTCATACTTAGGATATTTTTCAAAGAGAAGAAAAATTCCATGAACTCATTTTTAATTACTCAAACACTTTTTCATGATCATCAATCATCATCTAGCATCATCTTTGATCTTCTAGATGTCATCTTGCATGGATTCTTCATCATACTTTGCTTGGTAAGCTTTTCACTAATATCTTACATATTTTGTGTTTCTCTTAACAAGCAATCTCAATTAATTACTTGTATGTTATTTTGTATGCTTTGGATACAAGATTGAGATTAGTGTGATGTATGTTTGAGAAGTTGTATTGTGCTAGCAAATTAGGTTTTGTGCTTAATATTGATTAGCTAAACTAATTGACATGTCATTTAGTTTTTATTATCTAGGATTGCTTTAATTGCAAATTCATCATCTTAGATAAGCATATAGGGTTTCCCTTGCTCTATGTTGCATTTGGATATTCATATATTCACTTAGGGTTGTATTCTCTTCATAGAGAAAGTAAGTCTTGTGTGTAGCTTCCGGGATTAGGTTGCTTAGATCGCAAGCAAATTGGACTAGGTTCACTCATACCGGGATTAGGTAGGTGTGTGATTACTTCCGGGATTAGGTTGTAATCGTTTTACACATTTAGTGGATTCGAGGTTTGACTGTGGCTTACTTACTAGCCCGTGGTTTTTCCCGTGAGGGTTTCCACGTAAAAATCAAGTCTTATTTAATTTTCGCATTTTATACTTGATTTATTGCTTTATCTATTTAGGGATAATTTCGTAATTTTGACTTAATACGAAAAATTGGGTAATAAGCTTAAAATCTATTCACCCCCCTCTAGATAGTTTTATACACACCGTGCTATAATTTGTTTCACATGATAACTCCTACGGGTGGAGGAGAGGATGTGCTCAACCCTAAGGCGCAATGGAACGCGCAAGAGTTTGAGGCATCAAAATGGAATAGGAAAGCGATGCATGCCATCCTTTGTGCAATAGACGAAAATCAATATAAATTAATTCAAAATACTATGATAGCTAAGGAGGCATGGGATATCCTAGAGATTGCACATGAGGGAACCGAAGTGGTGAAGGACTCTAAGCTTCAAGTCCTCCAAACTCAATTCGAGATGCTTAAGATGGAGGAGAATGAGTGCTTCAACGATTTCGAGATCAAGTTGATGGACATAGTCAACCAAAGTCATCAACTTGGTGATCTTTACTCGGATAGGAGAATCAAGCAAAAGATTATGAGATCGCTTCCCGAGAGATTTGAATCCAAGGTGACGGCTTTAGAGGAGAATAGCACATACAAGGATATGAAGCCGAGTGAAGTGATTGGAAGGCTTCTAGCCTATGAGTCTAGGAAAGGTCCTACCTCTACACCTCCTAAAAAGCAAAAGGGAATTGCTTTGAAAGCCTCCAAAGTTGAGAAGGAGGAGAATGATGACTCGGACGAAGAAATGGCTCTTTTGATGAGAAGGTTCAAGAAATTCTACAAGTCCGAGAAGAAGGGTTTCGGATCCAAGGGTCAAGACTTCAAGAAAAAGACTCCATTCAAGAAGTTTGAGCCTAGGCAAGAAAAGACCGAGAAGAAAGGGGTCTGATGCTTTGAGTGTGGTGGCATAGGACACTTTGCCCCCGATTGTGCCAATCATGTTAACAAGAAGAAAGGGAAAGTGATGGCCGCCACTTGGAGTGAGAGTGATGACTCCAATGAAGGAGATGAGTCTTCGGATGATGAAGAACTCATGGCTAACTTCATAGCCTTTACCTCTTCTCACAAGAGCAAAAGTGCTAGTGAAGAGGAAAATGAGAGTCAAGTGGAAAGTGACTCAAGTGATGATTGTTCTTCATCACAATCCACAAATGGAAATGTGGAAAGGATGGATCTCAAGGACTACATGGAGAAATTTGAGAGTTCAAGGCTAAAGAACAAGAGAGAGATTATGACATTAAAGGAAGAAAACCTAGAGCTCTCAACTCAAATAGACCAATTGAATGAAGAAGTAGTGAGATCAACTAAGAATGAAGATAAGCTAAGAGAGGAGTTAGTCTTATCTAAGAGGAATGAAGAAGGTTTGAAGAGGGAACTTGATAAAGCTATGGAGGCACTATCTAAGATGGCTTCTAGCACCAAAAAGCTTGACCACATGCTTGGTGTTAGGAAGAGCCCGTGTGACAAGAGGGGTCTTGGGTATGAAGATGGCAAAGAATCTCAACCTCTAACAAGACCGTGTTTATCAAAAGCTTGGGCAAACAAGTAGCTTCACCGGTTCAAACTCCTAGGAAGAAGATTGATCTAGAACAATGTTCACAAAGTGCACAAGTGAAGGTGGCTACAAGAAGACAACCTCAAGCCAACATTCCTCAACATTTGGCTCAACAAGGAAAGAGACCAATCATGCAAACTCATCAAAGGAAGCAAGCTAGACCGGTTCAACAACGAAGATGAATTGAACCTGCTCAACCACAAAGGCATGGGAAAGCTCCTATGTATGCACAAGGACATGGTATGATTCCTTATTTTATCCCTACATGTCATTTTTGTGGTTTTGATGGTCACATAAGACCAAGATGCTTTCATTATATTAAAATGTGTAAAACTAGAAGCATGATTGAGAAGAAAAAGAAAAGAGCCATGATGCATGTTCCTAGGAATGAAAAGATTGATATGCATGATCCTAGGACTTCTAGAGCACATGTACCAAAGACCACTAGAAAAGAAAATACTTCACTTAGGTGGATTAGAAAGAATGAAAACGTTTGCCATGTTGCACAGATTGCCTTGAAGGCAAATTCTTCTAATTTGTGGTATTTAGATAGTGGGTGCTCTAGACACATGACGGGAGACAAGAGTTTCTTCGAGACTCTTGTCGTGGAGGAAAGTGGAAGTGTCACCTTTGGTGATGGATCCAAGAAAAGAGTTAGAGGGAAAGGAACCATTTCCATTCCCGGATTACCTTCCTTATCCAATGCTTTATTTGTTGATGGCCTTAAAGCCAATTTGATAAGCATTTCACATCTAAGTGATGAAGGACTTTCCGTCTTATTTTCTAAAAAGGATTGCTCTATCCTATTAGCAAATGGACGAACCTTGTTGAAAGGTATGAGATCTAGTGACAATTGTTATTGTCTTGAAGCTAGAATAGTCTTAAACAATGTGTCCATGGATGAGCAAATTGAGTTGTGGCATGAAAGACTTGGCCACATGAACTTTCGGGATTTATGAATCCTAGGCAAGTTCGATTGTGTGCATGGCCTTCCCAAGCTTGGGAAGAAGGCCAATGGTGTTTGTGGACCTTGCCAACAAGGGAAACAAACCAAAGCCATGCACAAAAAGGGCAAGTATCTCTCCACCAAGGAGCCCCTAGAGCTTCTCCACATGGATCTTATGGATCCTATGCAAACCCAGAGTTTAGATGGAAAGAGATACATTTTTGTTTGTGTTGATGATTTCTCTAGATTCACATGGACTTATTTTTTTAGAGAAAAATCCGAAACTTTTGATAAGTTTAAAATGCTTTGTAATAAAATTCAAAATGAAATGAACTCAAACATTAAAAGCATAAAACGGATAAGAAGTGACCATGGGAGGGAATTTGAGAATGCATTTTTTGAGACCTATTGTGATAGTGTAGGCTGTTAGGATTATGCTCAATAGCAAGAGTGTAATGTTGTAATTAACAATCTTTTTCATATTAATAAAGTGATTTCTGGTTTAACAAATCGTATAGCATTTATAGTTTATATTATAATTGTCAAAGTAAATAATCATAAGGTCTAAAGACTATGGGAAAAGAAGAATTGTTCGTACATCTGGATATGTATGTGGTAGACACAATTCTTTAGTTAGTCTTGAATATTGTTCACAACTTAAGTTAAAGGTTGGGCACCTTTATCTTGTTAAAGTTGTAGAATTGTTTTGCTAGCATTTGAGTGGGATCAAATGAGATATGATGAGTCTAAAATCATCGGAGTGTCTTCGAGCAAAAGGATCTAGTGCACTGGGTGCATTGAACTGGATCACAATGAAAAGCTTTATCTAGAACCGTCAATAGATAATAGTCTTTTCATTATCAGGACAATCGGAGAGTCTATCTTAATCCTGAGATAAATGATGGACTTATGGTTGCAAGTGATATCATTTGAGTTATCAATGAGTACGATTATATCGCATAGTCTATCCTCGATAATTTGGTGATATTCATTTGTTAATCGATAGAGGACTTCATTTATAGATATGGACATCGTGGCTCCATTTAATTAAATGAGAGTATAATATCATCATATGGATGTTTTGAGGTAATTGGATATTAAATCTCAACGTTGAGTTTTCAATAGTGTCTATTGAAAACATGGCTTCTGGACAAGTCAAAATATCCAAGTTCAAAACGTGGTCATATGAGTAAATATGGTAACTTGGAGAGTTATAGGCGGTCTATGAACTCTTGGCGATTACTGATATTAATCACGAGGATACACTATCTCCAATATGATTGTCTAGGGTATGAATGAGGAGCATCTTCCTTTTCTATCTTTATTTAAGAGTTCAGTTTTAGCTCTTTAGTGGAATGAGTTAAAATTAATGGATCGGACCTAAGTGAATCATTTGTTGATTGTGATTAGGTTATGTCTATTGAAGCTTAAATTTAGATGGCCCGCCAAGATCCCCAATCCACACGGACTTGCATGGATCACTTGATATATTGTACCGGACCAATTTAAGGGTCCATCTAGAATTGCATTTAATATATTAAGAATATAATTTGCACATTATTTAAGTAATGGGCTGCTCAATTATATTAATATATTAATGAAAGACATGTGGGCTTGTTTCTTTTAGTAAGAATGGGTCTGGTTCACATGTGGGCTTTTTATTTAAAGTCCAATGGATTAAATGAAATAGGAAAATAATATTAGGCCCATTTTATATAAGTGGGGCGGCTAGGTTAAGGTTTTAACCTAAAAATATTATTTTGTTTCATTTGTTTTAATTAAATAAGAATTAATTGATTTATTGATTAATTGTTTAATTAAAGAAACAAATCTTTCCTAAAAGTAAAAGACTTGTTTGATAAGTAAATAAATAAATTAGTATTATTTATTTAATCAAATAAGGAGTCTTTTTTTGTTTAGTCAAATAAAAGAATAAAAAATAAAAGAGTTGGATTAGGGTTTGAAGTCTATAAAGTTAAAAAGAATTAGGGTTGAATTTTAGTCACCCTATATAAGTGACATGATGAAATTCGGCCAACCCTAATCATATACTACATAGAATTCGGCAACCCTAAAGGAAAAAGAAGAAAAATTCGGCCAACCTATATATATGTTCTTATAGGGTTCGGCCACATCAATTAATTGGTGCTTGAGTTTTTATTTTCTTTCTTCTTCTTCTTAATTCTAAGAGAGTTTTTATTCTAGAGAGACAAAAAGGAGTGAAAAATTATTCTTTGATAGTATACAATTGCTTAAACATCAATAAGCTTGTGTATACGATATCGATCTAGGTTCACGCGAGTTTCGATCATAAGATTGAGAACTCAAAAGTGACCGGAATAATTTTGACATTCTTTTGATTGTTTTGTGACTAACAAAGAATAGAAAGTATTTGTTTGGTCCATTCACAGGTTTGCAATTCAAAGGAAAGGGAGACCACGCTCCTAGGTGATCCACGTTCGTGCTCGGATTGAAGGTCTTGCGGATTACCATCGACGTAAGTCAATCGGATCACGCGACAAGAGGTAATTTACTTTTGTTGATATATATGCATGTTTATTGATTAAAAGGGTTTAAGGTTCATAAAGGAAAAATTTTAAAAGTCACTAAATCGTCTTTAGTATCACTTCCGCTGCGTGTAACACTTTTGTTTTGTTTATTTTTCCCTACAATTGGTATCAGAGCCTAGGTTGAACCCTTCTAATTAATTAACGTATATATACGTGGATCTGTTTCTTTTTATTGTGATTATGCATGTTTAGAAAGAGATGGCACTCTAGGTATTCAAATATATAATTACATGTGATGTATGGATTTATATATATTTTATGTGGTTTGTTATTGCTCGATTTTGGCCCTAGATTTTCAATGTAATTTTTGTTTCGGAGTTGTAACAAGAAGGGTGGTCTATTATCGCCATAATTCCTTCTTGGTAGATTGCTAGGTTTTATTTTTTTTATATGTGCAGTATTTTTTTAGGGTTACTGCAGTTTTTTTTATTTATTTTTAGTATGTGCAGTTTTTGGTTTGTAAAAATACTGCAGTGAATAAAAAAAAAAAAAAAAAATTAATACTGCAGTATTTATTATATATATACTGCCGTAATATATTTAGGTCTTGGAGATTCGAAGACACGAAGCAAAACGAAGCAACCGGAACCAAGTACGAGCACCGTGCGCACCCTAGGAGTGGATTGGGCTGCGCATGACAAGCCCAAACTTTGGTGGGCTGCGCATGGCAGCCTTGTGTGGCCTTATGGGCTGCGCAAGGCAGCCCCTTTGTGGGGTTGTGGGCTGCGCACGCCCATGGGAGAAGGCCGAAGGATGAGCGTATGGTTGATGGGCCACCTGAAGATCTTGTATTCCTGACAAATTGTAATTTACTTGTTTTTCTAGGATGGGCCAAAGTTGTTGTTATTTAATTTATGCTTAAATATTACAATATTTGTTATTGTATGATAACATGACATATAGAATAGGAGTGCCACGCATATATCTCTTTTGGTATGAACATGCATTGAATGATTTAGGTATCTAAATTGGCATCTAGATAACTCGGTAAATCATTCTATGGGATTTAATCACACGCCTTAAATAATTGAGTGGGAGAAGGTGTTTTGTAACACCTATGGCCTCCAAGGTTAGTTGAGCTTTATTATTTATTGGTAATCCCCCCAAGGGGCGTCCATTAATGGAATTTAGCAACATACTTCCTTACAAGGATAGACTAGACAATGGACTCAAACGAGATCTACTCCCCAAGGAGGGATTTTCGTGAGAGAAAATTGAGGGTCGATATCTTGGTAACACACTCAATGTAATTTTATTGATATCCTCCCAAGAGTTCTTGTCAGTAAAATTGCAAGGCTAAAATTGAAAACGCTGGTTGTTATGTTAACAATTAGGTGGGACCTAGTCTAACTAGTAAATGGTGCGAACTCCCAAAGGAGGCGTAACATTTATGGGTGTTAGATCACCGTTGAATTTTATGATTGAGTTATTTATTTAATTCAAGATAAATATTTAAAAGTGCTTTATCATGATTATTTACTTATATATGTTTTGTTTTAATTCAGAAATCATGACCCCATCCCTAATGAACATCTTAAAAGATAATATTTTAACCGGAAATAATTATGTCACATGGAAAAGGAAAATTGGGTTGTTGCTGCAAGCTGAAAAACATAAGTTTATTCTGTCTACTCCTAAACCACCTGCTCCTACTTATGAATCTCTGATTCATATGGTTGGTAAAGTTGCTACTGTTAAGACCCGTCAAAAGGTTAAGGAACAACAGAAGAAAAAGCAACTTGGGCCTACCAAGATGGAGACCAAGAAAGTAACCAAGATCAAAGGGAAATGCTTCCTTTGTGGTGAAAAGGGACATTGGAAAAGAAATTGCCCAAAGTCCCAGAACAAGAAGGAACAAGGTAATATTAATTATCTTGAAACATGTTTTCTGGCAGATTCTACAGATTCTTGGATCATAGACTCTGGAGCCACAAATCATGTTTGCTATTCCTTACAGGGGTTCCAAGAAAGGAGAAAGTTGAATAAGAATGAAATCAACTTGCGTTTGGGCAACGGAACGTTAGTGTCTGCAAGTGCAGTGGGAGATATTAGAGTTAATCTAGATTCTTTTAGGCATTTAGATTTGATAGACGTTTATTATGTACCTCAATTCAAGAGAAATTTAATTTCAGTTTCTTGTTTGAATAAATTTGGATATTCGGTTACTTTTAATAAAGATTTTATTATTAGTAAGAATAACAAATTTATTTGCAAAGGTACATTGGGAAACGGCTTATTCTTTTTGCATAGAAATATCTCTCACTCGTTAGACACAGAAATAACGGAACCTAATCATAAAAGAGTAAAATTATCAACAGATGAAACCTATCTTTGGCATTTACGCTTAGGTCATATTAACCTTAATAGGATTAAAAGATTGGTATGTGACGGACCTTTGAGTGACTTAAAGGTTGATGATCTACCAACTTGTGAATCTTGTTTGGAAGGTAAAATGACCAAAAGGACGTTCTCTGCCAAAGGTGCAAGAGCCACTGAATGTTTAGGATTGATACACACTGATGTATGTGGACCTATGAGCATTCAAGCTAGAGGTGGATATGAGTACTTCATCACCTTCACGGATGATTACTCGAGATTTGGTTATGTGTATCTCATGAGACATAAGTCGGATGCTTTTTGACATGTTCAAAGCATTCAAAGCTGAAGTGGAAAATCAGCTTGAGAAACACATAAAATCTTGAGATCTGATCGTGGTGGAGAATATCTATCTGGTGAGTTTCAGCAATATCTTATTGATAATGGGATAGTTTCTCAGTTTTCTGCACCAGGTACACCTCAACAGAATGGGGTAGCAGAAAGGAGAAATAGAACTCTTTTGGATATGGTTAGGTCTATGTTGAGTTATTCAACGCTTCCTATTTCTTTTTGGGGATATGCTTTACAAACTGCTATGTACATTCTAAACGATGTACCATCTAAGTCTGTTCCTAAAACACCGCATGAGTTGTGGACTGGGCGCAAGCCTAGTTTACAACACTTAAGGATATTTGGTTGTCCTGCGCATGTGTTAAAAGGAAAGACAGAAAAGATGGAGTCCCGTTCAGAAACATGTATATTTGTAGGGTATCCAAAAGAAACTAAAGGATATTATTTCTATAGTCCTTCAGATCTTAAAGTATTTGTTTCGACAAATGCTAAATTTCTGGAAAAGGACTATATGAATGATTTTGTGCCTAGAAGTAGAATTGTCCTGAATGAGATGTCAGGAGATACAATTCCACGAGAGGTTACACAACCTAACCCAATTGTAAGTTCCGATCCAACACAAGATCAACAACCTACCATTCCTCGTCGTAGTGGGAGGGTTAGAACACAACCCGAAAGATACATCGGTCTGGGAGAATCAGTGGAGAATCTCCCGGACGACGATGATCCCTATACGTACAAGGAAGCTATGGAAGATGTTGATAGTCGCCATTGGCAAAAGGCAATGCAATCCGAGATTGAATCTATGTTCGATAACAAAGTCTGGTCCCTTGTAGACTTGCCTAAAGGGATAAAACCCATTGGGTGCAAGTGGGTATACAAGAGGAAAAGAGGTATGGATAGAAAGGTGGAAACCTTTAAAGCTAGATTGGTAGCTAAAGGATATACACAGAAAGAAGGTATCGATTACGAGGAAACCTTCTCTCCTGTGGCCATGCTTAAATCCATTAGGATACTCTTATCCATTGCAGCATCTTTAGATTTAGAGATTTGGCAAATGGACGTCAAGACAGCTTTCCTAAATGGAAGTCTTGACGAAAGCATCTACATGATGCAACCAGAGGGATTCATTGAAAAAGGCCAAGTGGATAAGGTATGCAAGTTGCAGAAATCCATATATGGATTAAAGCAAGCATCCAGATCCTGGAACATAAGGTTTGATCAAGCTGTCAAAGGTTTTGGATTTATTCAAAATCCTGACGAACCTTGTGTATACAAAAGGATTAAAGGCGACAAGTTGGTTTTCCTGATTCTTTATGTTGATGATATACTACTCATTGGAAACGATGTAGGTGTATTGACATCAGTAAAAGAATGGTTAGCAAAACAATTTGATATGAAGGACTTAGGAGAAGCAAGTTTTATTCTAGGTATCCAAGTAATAAGGGATAGAAAGAATAGAACGATTGCATTATCCCAAGCTTCATACATAGACAAAATCTTGTCTAGGTTTTCCATGCAGGATTCCAAGAAAGGTATGTTACCTTTCAGACATGGAATCAAGCTTTCTAAGGAACAAGTTCCTAAGAATGAGCATGAAGAGCAATTCATGAGTAGAGTTCCATATGCCTCGGCAGTTGGAAGTCTCATGTATGCAATGCTCTGTACTAGACCAGATATTTGTTTTGCTGTTGGCATAGTTAGCAGGTTTCAATCGAAACCTGGACCTGATCACTGGACGGCAGTCAAGCATATTTTCAAGTATCTTAAGAGAACGAGAGATAATATGCTTGTATACTCTGGAGGGGATTTGGTTCCCGTTGGGTATACAGATTCTGATTTCCAATCAGATTCTGACTCCAGAAAATCCACATCAGGGGCTGTGTTTACTATTGGAGGAGGAGCAGTTATATGGAGGAGTATCAAGCAATCTTGTATTGCTGATTCCACCATGGAAGCTGAGTATGTTGCTGCATGCGAAGCTACCAAAGAGGCTGTTTGGCTCCGCCAATTCTTGATTGACTTAGAAGTGGTTCCTAGTGCGAATAAGCAGATCACTATCTACTGTGATAACAGTGGAGCAGTGGCTAATTCGAAAGAACCAAGAAGTCACAAGAGAGGTAAACACATTGAAAGAAAGTATCATCTTTTAAGGGAGATTGTTCAAAGAGGTGACGTGACGATTACCAAAATCGCGTCAGCAGAAAATCTAGCGGATCCCTTCACAAAGGCTCTACCTCAGAAGAGTTTTGATGGGCACCTAGAGAACATGGGCTTGAGAGATATGACACATTTGCTATAGCGCAAGTGGGAGATTGTTAGGATTATGCTCAATAGCAAGAGTGTAATGTTGTAATTAACAATCTTTTTCATATTAATAAAGTGATTTCTGGTTTAACAAATCGTATAGCATTTATAGTTTATATTATAATTGTCAAAGTAAATAATCATAAGGTCTAAAGACTATGGGAAAAGAAGAATTGTTCGTACATCTGGATATGTATGTGGTAGACACAATTCTTTAGTTAGTCTTGAATATTGTTCACAACTTAAGTTAAAGGTTGGGCACCTTTATCTTGTTAAAGTTGTAGAATTGTTTTGCTAGCATTTGAGTGGGATCAAATGAGATATGATGAGTCTAAAATCATCGGAGTGTCTTCGAGCAAAAGGATCTAGTGCACTGGGTGCATTGAACTGGATCACAATGAAAAGCTTTATCTAGAACCGTCAATAGATAATAGTCTTTTCATTATCAGGACAATCGGAGAGTCTATCTTAATCCTGAGATAAATGATGGACTTATGGTTGCAAGTGATATCATTTGAGTTATCAATGAGTACGATTATATCGCATAGTCTATCCTCGATAATTTGGTGATATTCATTTGTTAATCGATAGAGGACTTCATTTATAGATATGGACATCGTGGCTCCATTTAATTAAATGAGAGTATAATATCATCATATGGATGTTTTGAGGTAATTGGATATTAAATCTCAACGTTGAGTTTTCAATAGTGTCTATTGAAAACATGGCTTCTGGACAAGTCAAAATATCCAAGTTCAAAACGTGGTCATATGAGTAAATATGGTAACTTGGAGAGTTATAGGCGGTCTATGAACTCTTGGCGATTACTGATATTAATCACGAGGATACACTATCTCCAATATGATTGTCTAGGGTATGAATGAGGAGCATCTTCCTTTTCTATCTTTATTTAAGAGTTCAGTTTTAGCTCTTTAGTGGAATGAGTTAAAATTAATGGATCGGACCTAAGTGAATCATTTGTTGATTGTGATTAGGTTATGTCTATTGAAGCTTAAATTTAGATGGCCCGCCAAGATCCCCAATCCACACGGACTTGCATGGATCACTTGATATATTGTACCGGACCAATTTAAGGGTCCATCTAGAATTGCATTTAATATATTAAGAATATAATTTGCACATTATTTAAGTAATGGGCTGCTCAATTATATTAATATATTAATGAAAGACATGTGGGCTTGTTTCTTTTAGTAAGAATGGGTCTGGTTCACATGTGGGCTTTTTATTTAAAGTCCAATGGATTAAATGAAATAGGAAAATAATATTAGGCCCATTTTATATAAGTGGGGCGGCTAGGTTAAGGTTTTAACCTAAAATATTATTTTGTTTCATTTGTTTTAATTAAATAAGAATTAATTGATTTATTGATTAATTGTTTAATTAAAGAAACAAATCTTTCCTAAAAGTAAAAGACTTGTTTGATAAGTAAATAAATAAATTAGTATTATTTATTTAATCAAATAAGGAGTCTTTTTTTGTTTAGTCAAATAAAAGAATAAAAAATAAAAGAGTTGGATTAGGGTTTGAAGTCTATAAAGTTAAAAAGAATTAGGGTTGAATTTTAGTCACCCTATATAAGTGACATGATGAAATTCGGCCAACCCTAATCATATACTACATAGAATTCGGCAACCCTAAAGGAAAAAGAAGAAAAATTCGGCCAACCTATATATATGTTCTTATAGGGTTCGGCCACATCAATTAATTGGTGCTTGAGTTTTTATTTTCTTTCTTCTTCTTCTTAATTCTAAGAGAGTTTTTATTCTAGAGAGACAAAAAGGAGTGAAAAATTATTCTTTGATAGTATACAATTGCTTAAACATCAATAAGCTTGTGTATACGATATCGATCTAGGTTCACGCGAGTTTCGATCATAAGATTGAGAACTCAAAAGTGACCGGAATAATTTTGACATTCTTTTGATTGTTTTGTGACTAACAAAGAATAGAAAGTATTTGTTTGGTCCATTCACAGGTTTGCAATTCAAAGGAAAGGGAGACCACGCTCCTAGGTGATCCACGTTCGTGCTCGGATTGAAGGTCTTGCGGATTACCATCGACGTAAGTCAATCGGATCACGCGACAAGAGGTAATTTACTTTTGTTGATATATATGCATGTTTATTGATTAAAAGGGTTTAAGGTTCATAAAGGAAAAATTTTAAAAGTCACTAAATCGTCTTTAGTATCACTTCCGCTGCGTGTAACACTTTTGTTTTGTTTATTTTTCCCTACATAGGCATCTCCCATGAGTTTTCGGCTCCTAGGACACCTCAACAAAATGGAGTTGTTGAGAGGAAGAATAGGGTCTTACAAGAGATGGCCCGTGTGATGTTGCTTAGCAACAATGTCCCTAGGAACTTATGGGTCGAAGCCGTCAATACGGCTTGCTATATAGGAAATAGAGTGTTCCTAAGGCCCGGTACTAGTCAAACCTCCTATGAGTTATGGAAAGGTAAAAAGCCAAATGTTAGCTACTTCCACACATTTGGAAGCAAGTGCTACATTTTAAATGACTGTGATCAACTTGGCAAGTTTGATGCTAAGAGTGATAAGGGTATCTTTATTGGCTATGCCTTGAATAGTAGAGCCTATAGAGTTTTCAATTTGAAGACTCGAACCGTCATGGAATCATCCAATGTTGTCATTGATGATACTAGGCTCAAGTCTAATGACCATGAGGAGGAGGTTGTTGATGTTGATGACTCTCCCTTGGAGAAGGTTGTGGAGACTCCTAATGTTGGGAAGTCTGACTTTGATGAAGAGGACACACAACTTCTTGATAGAGTTCCTCTTTTGAACTCTAATGAACCCGCTCCATGGGTTAGGAAACTCCATGATAAAGATGACATCATTGAAGAAGTTAATGAGAGTGTTAGAACTAGGCGTCAAATTGCTAATCTTATTAGCTTTACATGTTACACCTCTCAAATAGAACCCAAAAAGGTTGATGAAGCCTTGAATGATGAAATTTGGGTTCTTGCCATGCAAGAAGAGCTAAACCAATTCAAAAGGAATGAGGTTTGGACTCTAGTTCCTAGGCCTAAGAACACTAATATCATAGGCACCAAGTGAATATATAGGAACAAATCCGATGAGGATGGCAACATAGTGCGGAACAAGGCTAGACTTATAGTACAAGGGTACTCTCAAATTGAGGGTATTGACTTTGAGGAGACTTTTGCTCCCGTTGCCTGTTTAGAGTCCATTAGGCTTCTCTTGGCCATTTCTTGTGTGTACAAGTTCAAATTGCACCAAATGGATGTCAAGAGTGCCTTCCTCAATGGCTTCTTGCAAGAGGAAGTGTTTGTTGAACAACCTAAGGGGTTTGTGGATGCACACCACCCCAACCATGTCTATCGCCTCAAAAAGGCTCGATATGGGTTGAAATAAGCACCAAGGGCTTGGTATGAGCGCCTCACTCAATTTCTTGTTAACAACAACTACACAAGGGGTAAGACTCTATTCATCAAGAAAGACAATGATGAGCTCTTTATAGCTCAAATATATGTTGATGACATAGTGTTTGGCTCCACCAACAACACCAAAGTCCAACAATTTGTTGAAGTCATGTCTCATGAGTTTGAGATGAGTCTTGTTGATGAGCTTAGTTACTTCATAGGTTTGCAAATTAGGCAATTGAGTAATGGGATTTTCATAACCCAAGCCAAATATGCTAAGAACCTAGTGAAGAAGTTTGGTCTTGATAATGCCAAACATTGTGATACACCCATGAGTACCACTTTAAAACTAAGCAAGGATGCTAGTGGTAAAAGTGTGGATCAAACTCTATATCCTGGCATGATTGGTAGCTTGCTTTACTTGACCACAAGTAGGCCCGATATATCTTTTAGTATGGGTGTGTGTGCTAGGTACCAAGCGGATCCTAAGGAGTCTCATCTCTCTTCCGTTAAGAGAATCATTCGTTATGTGAATGGGACATCCAACTATGGGATTTGGTACTATTTTGACACTAATGCTAGTCTTGTAGGCTTTAGTGATGCGGATTGGGTAGGAAATTGTGATGATAGGAAGAGTACATCGGGCGGTTGCTTCTTCCTGGGCAACAATTTGGTGGCTTGGTTTTGCAAGAAGCAAAACTCGATTTCCTTGTCCACGGCCGAGGCCGAGTATATAGCCGCGGGGAGTGGATGTACACAACTCCTATGGATGAAGCAAATGCTAGTCGACTACGGATTCAACCAAGGTACTCTAACTCTTTTTTGTGATAACATGAGTGCTATTAATATTTCCAAGAATCGGGTGCAACACTCTAGGACTAAGCATATTGACATCCATCATCATTTCATTAGAGAGCTTGTTGAAAATAAATGCATAGTACTTGAACATGTAGGTACTAATGATCAACTTGCGGACTTATTTACTAAACCCTTAGATGCTACTCGATTTAAAACACTTAGTAGATCTATTGGGATATGTCTTGTGGAGTGATGTGATTGACCCCATATGGGGAACTCAAGCAAAGAGAGCTATTTTGCATTCTTGTATCTTGCAAAAAATTTGAAATAACTTATGCCTCTTCTTTTAATTGCTTGAGTAAGCTTGGTTGCACATATGTATATATATTTTCAATTCAATAAATGTGAACCTTGCTTGTTTACAATCCATGTCATATTTATGTTCAAACATGCATCTTTGGACTAGGAGATGTACATAGGAAGTATGATTTGAATGACCTATAGTTATCTCCATGACATGATGATTCTTTTATAACATGCTAATGACAAATGAAAAAGCATGAATTGATGATTGCATGCTCTTAAAATGCAAAACTTGTGTGAAAAAGCTTATGAGACTCAAAATGAATAAAGGATCTTGTATCCATTCAAAGGATTTTACAATCCAAATGTCTCTCTTTCTTTATTTGTTGAACATGGTTACTATCATACGGATATCTTATCTGGAAAAATCAAATAGGGTGCAAGGTCGCTCATGCCATGTTTCGCTTATAAAGTTGGATATAGTTGCTCTTAAATTGAAATCAATGAAATCTCTATATCCTTACTTTTCTCATGACATTGGTGAAATTGGTCTGAATTCTTATTTGAAACCCATGTCATTTGCTTTGCCAAATACCATTGTATTTTGGACTTGAATGCTACATGTCTTGTATGCAAAACATGTTTGATTCACACATTTTCTCTAAATAAATCTCCTTGTTTCTCTCCAATTAATTGAGATGCATAAAGTGAATTATATTGATTATGCAAATATCTTGTATGCTACTATCTCTCTTTGCTTTGACTGACCCGGTTGGGGACTACTCATTTGCCTATATCATGACAAAAAGGGGGAGTAGATGTGGTAAGGGGAGTTGCAAATTGTAGTGGCAATTGTGCATGTTGGGGAGAATACATATTGAGGGGGAGTAACCCATTGAGGGGGAGCATTGCATATACATTCATTGCATGATGTTGTGCTTAAATTTTTTTTATGCAAATGCTTTTTTTATCTCACATGAAAAATCTCACTTCACTTGCTTTGGAAAGTATAGAAACCTTGTTTTGCAGCATTGATTGTTCTACAAGAGATTGAAGACTTGAAGTTGCTTTTTATTTTTGCTATATCTTTGTATTATAGAAAAATCGGAACCATACACAAGAGTTGGCTTAGAGTCATTAGATCCCATATACCCAATTCTGTTCCCTTCTCCCAATCAACCCATTTTTTATGAATCTCGTTTGGCGAATCATTGCATAGAAATAAACATAAGTATTTTATTCCGGTAAGGTCATTCACTTTAATTATTTAATTCTTTATTAATATTTTCTTTTGGTCAATTGTTGAATTGAATAAAATCAAATAAAATGGGAATCATTCTAGAAAGCATCTTTCTTTTTCTTTTCTTTTTTTTAATCACACACCGTGTAAATTGTGATACTATGATACTATAAGAATTTTTATTCAAATAATGACTCCTTATATTTGAATTGAATGAACAAAACAATAGAATGATAATATTCATTGGCAGGAGTATGATATAATAAAGCCAAACATGAATTTTAGGAAAAAGATCTTTTTGATCTCTTTCCTTTTTTACAATTCCCCAATATCTGAATTTTTTTTCTATGACTCTTGGTCGTATATCCCGTATTTGTCTATTTATATTTGTATATTGATGTTTCCTAAGTGAATTATCTTTAGTTACGCATACACTGCGTTATTATAAGCTTAAAAAAAAACCCGTTGGTTTCTAATTTTTTGTTGTGAGGATTTTTGTGAGTGGTGGTTTTGTCATGAAATAGCCAAAGGGGGAGATTGTAAGGTTTCCTTTTCTTTGATTGACTTATTTCGTAGACAAACCACAATTGGGGTTTTTGTAAGGGTAGATTAGGCTCTCAAGACCTCAAGAGGAGAAGCACCAAAATTATATTTCTTGTGCTTGCTTTGTTTTGAAGAGATGTAGTTGCAAACACACACAACACTTGCATAATTCTTACTTGTATGTTGTGTTTGTATTTTGTGTGCATCATTGATTATTTAATCTCTCTTCTTGCATGTGTTGTCTTGGTGAGGAGCCCTTGAGAAGGCTCTGCCCTTCTTTACCGCGGTACCTACCGCGGTTGGATAACCGCGGCACTCAAGCGACAGAGATGTGTTATCTCTGTTGCGGTACCTGCCGCGGTTGTGTATCCACGGCAATCAAGCGACAGAGATGTGTTATCTCTGTCGTGGTGCATCTGCTGCGGTCTATCCAACCGCGGCAGTCGAGCGATAGCAATAATTTTGCTGTGCCGCGATTATAGTACCGCGGTTGACCAACCGCGGCAGTCCGTCAGCGAGAAGCTAAAACGTTTTGCTTAAAACGACATCACTTTAAATAGATCTCATATATATATGTGCTCTTCTTCATAGGTCATTTTTTTAGTGAGTTCAAAAGCCATTTTTCACTTAGCATATTTCTCTAAGAGAAAAATCTCAACAAGAACTCACCTTTCTTTACTCAAACATCATTCCATGACCATCAAACATCAACTAGCATCTTTCTTGAGCATCTAGATATCTTTTTACATGGATTTTTTATCACACTTTGCTTGGTAAGTTTTTCACTTATATCTTACATATTTTGTGTCTTTCTTCCCAAGCTTTCTCTTTTATCACTTGTATATCATTGATTTACATCTTAGATTAGTGTGTTGAATGTTTGAGAGTTGTATTGTGATAGCACTCTAGGTTTGCATAATCTATGATTTGCTAAGCTAATTGACATGTCATTTAGTTCTTAATATCTAGGATTGCTTTTATTGCAAAATCATCATCTTAGATAAGCATATAGGGTTCCCTTGCTCTATGATGCATTTTGGATATTCATATATTCACTTAGGGTGTTAATCTCTTCATTGAGAAGCAAGTCTTGTGTGTAGCTTCCGGGATTAGGTTGCTTAAATCGCAAGCATTTGGACTAGGTCCGCTTATACCGGGATTAGGTTGTAATCGGTTTACACATTTAGTGGATTCGAGGTTCTAGTGTGGCTCACTTATTAGCCCATGGTTTTTCCCGTTAGGGTTTCCACGTAAATATCAAGTGTTATTTCATTTCCGCACATATTACACTTGCTATATTTTTGTGTCTAGCTTGGGGCATTTTCGTAATCTTGACATTGCACGAAAATTGGGTAAAACATCAACTAGCATCTTTCTTGAGCATCTAGATATCTTTTTACATGGATTTTTCATCACACTTTGCTTGGTAAGTTTTTCACTTATATCTTACATATTTTGTGTCTTTCTTCCCAAGCTTTCTCTTTTATCACTTGTATATCATTGATTTACATCTTAGATACATGTTTGAGATTAGTGTGTTGAATGTTTGAGAGTTTTATTGTGATAGCACTCTAGGTTTGCATAATCTATGATTTGTTAAGCTAATTGACATGTCATTTAGTTCTTAATATCTAGGATTGCTTTTATTGCAAAATCATCATCTTAGATAAGCATATAGGGTTCCCTTGCTCTATGTTGCATTTTGGATATTCATATATTCACTTAGGGTGTTAATCTCTTCATTGAGAAGCAAGTCTTGTGTGTAGCTTCCGGGATTAGGTTGCTTAAATCGCAAGCATTTGGACTAGGTCCGCTTATACCGGGATTAAGTTGTAATCGGTTTACACATTTAGTGGATTCGAGGTTCTAGTGTGGCTCACTTATTAGCCAATGGTTTTTCCCGTTAGGGTTTCCACGTAAATATCAAGTGTTATTTAATTTCCGCACATATTACACTTGCTATATTTTTGTGTCTAGCTTGGGGCATTTTCGTAATCTTGACATTGCACGAAAATTGGGTAAAATTAATTAAAATCTCCTCCTCGGAGTCACTTTCCTCATCAAGACCATTACCTTGGTCATTTGATGTCATACAAGCATCTTCCTTTTGCGTAGCTACATCAATCACACTTCTAGCTACCTTTTCATTTACTTCTTCTTCAAGGTCACAAGTCAAGGCAACTTGGCCATTTTCTTCAACTTCTACATGAGTGGCTCCAAATGCCGTGTAGTTAATGGCAAGCGCTTCATCACTTGAAGGACCTTCTTTACTCTTATCTTCACTCCATGAGGTGGCCATCGCCTTTTCTTTCCTTCTATCCTTCAAGCTTTCACACTCCGGGGAGATGTGCTCGAATCCTCCATATTCGAAGCAATTAATCCCCTCTATTGAAGACACTTCTAGGTTCGACTCGTCATTCTTAACCTTGGTCTTCTTTTTCTTGAAGTCATCACCCTTTGAGCCATAACCCTTCTTTTGGAGACTCAAAAACTTCTTGAATATGTTAACAACTAACGCCATGTCTTCATCATCCACGTCATCCTTCTTCTTGTCATGCTTTGAAGCCTTCAAAGCAATATTTTTCTTCTTCTTAAGAGGTGTAATCTTCTTCTCCTCTTCGGTACCTTCGTGGGTGACTCTTAGAATCTCCCAAGCTTCTCGAACATCTTGAGTGGTTCGGATGACTTTGGCTTGAATCTCATCCACTGCACAAGATAAGGCACAGATGCCCTTTGAATTCCATTCTGTAGCCTCGAGTTCGTCATTTGACCACTTGGACTTGGGCTTAGGCACACATGTCCCATTTTCTAGTCTCTCTGTAGGAGGTGAGTATCCTTCTTCCACAAACATCCACACATGCTCATCAATGTCACTTAAAAAGACTTCCATTCTATCTTTCCAAGAGGAATAGTTATCCTTGGTGAGCAATGGTGGTTTGGAGAGTAATGCACCCTCTAGCCTCTCAAATCCACTCATAGTGTTTGAGTAAAATGAATGCAAATGAATGCAACAATCAAAATGCACACAAATGCAACACACGCGAAAATGGCAAGGATCTCCTATGTATGTCTAGGAATCTGCTCTGATACCAATTGAAAATATAATTTGCATGTGTCTAAACAACCTAGAGGAGGGATGAATGGGTTGTTAATCGATTATTACCAATTTTTTGATTAGTCAAAATTAATCACAATTAACCCAATTCAACAAACAATGAAAATCAAGTGTAAAGTGCAGAAAGTAAAGAACACTTGATTTTTACGTGGAAACCCACACGGGAAAAACCACGGGCAATTATGTGCGCCACACATGGTCCTCGAATCTACTATATGTAATGATGATTACAACCCTATGTTGACCTCTAGTCACACCATTCTCGGTTACTAATCCACCACTACTACCCGCAGACCTTTTATAGCGAACCTAGACCAAAGGTGCTTGAGCACTACACATCGGTAGTCACAAGACTTAACTCTCAATGAAGAGATTAATAACCTATGTGAATATATGGCAATATCCAAAATGCAAATAATGCTAGGCCACACTATATGCTTAACTAGATGTTATAATACAAATTAACACTCTAGTTATCAACAATCCCTACATGCTCATACATGAGGACTCAATTAGATGCTAAGTGAGTCTAACAACCTAATCGTCAACAAACAAAGCCAACTCAACACAAGTTGTCAATAAACATGGCAATGACAACAAATATGCAATTAACAAATGCAATCAAGAAATTGTCAATCAAAAACCAATCAACACAAGTTGTCAATGAACATGGCAAGGACAATAAATGTAATTAACAAATGCAATCAATAAGTCCTACACATCAATGTCTAAATGAAAATCATATAGACTTAGCTAAAGGGCAAAATAGTCCTAAATGATAGCTATCAACAAACAACTCATCTCAACCAAAATCAAAGACTCATTCATGTTATAAACAACATTAAGTAAAGAGTCATGCATTTAATCAGCAACTAAATGCTAATCCTAGGCAAACATGTCATAAATATGAAACAAATAGATGTAGAACATGTGGAGATTACCTAGTAAAAGAAATCAACAAAACCCATGCTTGGATGATGCTAGGAAGATGCTAGATGCTCATGGGAAGTGGTTTGGTTGAGTAAAGATGAGTTCTTGGGAGCTTCTCTCTCTAGGGTTTGAGTAAAAATGGGATCTTGAAAGTCTCACTCTTGAAAAATATTTCTCTCTCTCTAAAATGAATTTTTACTCTCCAAAATGTGTGTATGGCCAAGTGAAGAAGAAAATATATATATATATATATATATATGTTATATGTATCAGGTTTTTACAAAACAAAAGAGAGGTGCACATTTTTAGATATTATATATATATATATATATATATATATATACACGTATATATATATCACTATATCAGGTCACTCAAAAATATTGCACCGTTTATACATATATATATATATATATATATATATATATATATATCACTATATCAAGTCACTCAAAAATATTGCACCGTTTATACACACACACATATATATATATATATATATATATATATATATATATCTCTTGACACACGAAACGCACCACATTTGGACTATTGATAGAAGGAATCAAAAAACAAAATAATCTTGTGAGATGAGCTCACGTGAGAGAAAGTCAAGGAGTCCAATGAATTGTCATGTCAAGTCAACTCCACTCATGCATCATGCACACACAGCACAAACAAGCTCACATACAACATAAAGCACTCAATAATTTAGCTTAGAAAAAAAAAAATCAAAACAAAAAGGCAAATCAGGTGACGTGTGTGCGTGAGAGAGAACGTGGGGCAAACGGGAGCAGAGAGGTGTTTTGGCCGTGGACTGCACACCTTACACACGCCAAGTCTCTCTCTTGGTGTGGCTTTCATGCCACACCAAGCCGACTTCCGTTCTGAGCGATCTTCAGTCCAGGTGACCTCGGAACTCAGAATTCGATTTCGTCTTCGGAATATAGATCCGGACTCAATCATGAATATAAAAAATTATATAACTTTTCACTCTAAGCTTGGAATTGAATTTCGGTTTCCGATAAAAACACGGAATGTCCCAAATGTCTCGAAAATCATCCAAAACACATAGATAAGACTCCGAATCACTCGGAACTAATCTAGGGACAAATCCACACACAGTTGGACTCATAAAAATATGAAAAATCTCAAAAATATATTTCTATAAAGTATAATAAGATTTTACCAACCATACCAAAACAAACGCAAATACTAAAATGCATGAGTTGTGTGTGTGCGCGCACTCTAAATCTCTTCAATTAAAAGTCAAGACAAATGATTATACCTTCAATGAGCTCTTGTGCTTGAGGGCTTGAAATTCAAACAAGCTTGATCACGAACAAGGAAGCCCTAAACTACCCTTACATTTTAAAACCCCCAAAATGTGGTTTGTCATGAAATAAGCCAATCAAGATTAAGGAACTTACACATGCCATGAATGTAAAGACAAGAGATATCCCTAAACATACATCTAGGAGGGTTGTCAAGCCTATTCAACACAAGTCAAGAATCAATACAAAGCAATTGAATGAGACAATACTTGAAAATATTAAATACAAGTTAATCAAATAAATGAAACTAGTGTTAGGTTTACATATTTCCCTAATAAGGATACACATTAAATAAAGAAAATACAAGAGAAATGTAAACAGAGGAAACCCAAGGTGTCAATCTCAGATCTCCAAGCTTGGAGAGGAACCCAATTGTCATCTCGGACCTCCAAGCTCTATTGAAGCTCCTCCTCCTCATAGACAAGAGAGGGTGGCTCTTTCCTCATGAATCTCCTCAAAAGATGGGTGGTTGTATATGGAAGGTGGTGATGGTGAGACATACATGGAGGAAAACCTCTATGGATGCCTTTGAAGGTCTCTCTTTCTCTCTCTTTTGTTGTGTGAAGAAGATGAAGTGTAGAAAAGAGGGTTTCTAGGTTATTTGGGTGAAGAGATTCTTTGTCTTGTGAAAAAAGTGGTATATTTATAGGCTTGGGAGGTTTTGAGACGATTTAGGCATGAAAGGGCAAAAATACCCCTAAAAAATGGCCCAAAAACCCGTTATTGGCAGTGCTGGAAAGTGCAGAGTACGGGTCAAAGTGCGGGTAGGACCCGCACTTTGACCAGTACTTTATCGATTCTTCAAAATTTCAACTCTCGGGTTTTGTCAACAATGCGGGTGGAGTGCGGGTGAGCTGAACAGCACTTTATCTTTTCTTCAGCTTTCTTGTCCTCTTTTAGCACCATTTGACCCCTTTTTTCGCACGAAAGTCCCGAATATTATTTCCAACAACAGAAATGTATGAATGCCTAAAATTACAAACAAAGAGCCCATAAGAGACGCTAAAACGCAAAAAAAACGAGACAAAGGATAAGGAAATGAGGGCCGAAATATACAACATTTTTGGAACGATCACGTGTCTCCGTTGACACTTGGGGTTCTTTTCTCAGACAGGCCATGTCTGTTTCTTTCAGTGATCAGATTAGGATTTTGTGGAAAGCTGTTATTCATGTTGTGGTTTTGAGTGTTTGATTTTCCCGTAATCAGTGGATTTTTGAAGGGAAATATGTTGACTTCAAGGCTGCTTTATCTCCTATTTGGTGCTCTGTTTATGATATGAATCGTTTGGAGATCAGCTATATACGTAACTGTGTTGATGATATGTTGATTCTTTGCCGGTTTGGTCTCAATGGTCGTCCTGGTAAGGCTCCGGTTATCAGGAGTGTGGTCTGGTCGCCCCCAGCACCTGGGTGGATCAAGGTTAACAAGGATGGTGCTGCTTTGGGTTCGCTAGGTGTGGGGGGTTATGGGGGTGTTTTTCGGACTTGTAGATCTTTTGTTAAGGCATGTTTCGCAATCCCCCTTGATCAGGTTTTTGCTTTTGAGGCTGAACTCCTTGTGGCTTCTTTAGCCATCAATTATGCTTGGAAGTTGGGTTAGCATAGGATCTAGCTCGAGAGTGATTCTTCTTATGTTGTTCAGCTTCTTTCGGATAGGTCTAATCAGGTTACCTAGCATGATCATGAATCCGAAAGTCACTTACTTTGATATCTTTAAAACATAAGTTATTAAAGTGGTGATAATCTTGAAACACCTACATAAAAAAAAGTGACAAAAACCCTTATTTTGTCGGGTGATGGAAGCCAACTTTACATTATAATCTTACAAAATCCTTAATGTCATCAATCAATCAGTTAATTCTTGGCTTTTTCACCCTTAAATAAATTGTGCAGATGCTTATCGGTTATTAGGGAATCCAATGAGAGTTTGTCATCAAAATGAAAGAAGTATTCTCATTTCTCAACCAGATAAAAAGAAGGCGGCAAAGAAACCTTGCATTGCAAGTTACAAGTTAGCAGCAAAAGCTCTTGGTGTGACAGTTGACCTGGATTGCATCAATGTTGACATTTGTTTAAATTTGATGGTCTGTTGCAGCGAAACATGGTAACTAAAAAATATTCTTATGACGAAAAATAGAGATATTCATACTATGTCGTCATGCAGTCTAGTTGTCTAAATGCTACATAAAGAACAAAAATCAGATCACATATCACAGAATGAGAAGACATAATTTGTAGAAAGACATAACATGAGAATTGGGTTGCCTGCTATATGTAAAAGCATGAAGAACCCATTTAACAAAAAGAAAAGCATGAAAAGTCCAGGGTGGCATGAGGCAATAAACATAGTTCAAGATGTCAGCATGCAGCTCTACACCAAATAAAATTTCAAAAACAATTAACAATGGTCATTTGTGGTTTCTTTGTAATATTGAATATAAAAAAATGAGGTAATAAGGTCAATCATGGAACATCTACAACGGCACTATCAGCTTTGTTTTCAGATAAACTATAACATCAACACAGTTGACTGCATACAAATTCCATCGGTGAATTCTCAAGGAAGCAGAAAACGAAATTGTATGTAGTAAATTAGTAATAGAGCATACAACAAATGATAACCTCAGTCAAACTTTCTGCATTTCCACTCTGTAAAAGTGCAACCACCAACATGAATTGCAGTACCGACTCTGATTCCATGACAATTAATGATCATTTATACAAGGTAAGACAACTTTAAAACATAAAACCTGGTGATAAAAGCAATAGGAGACTCAAATTTTTGATATCGAATATGGAATATAGTTGCTTGATAGTAGAGTCTAATCAACTTGACAATGAACATCGCGAACCATATGAATGGAAAAGCAACATCTATATGAAGAGCACAATAATTTCACAAAAGGCATGACCTATTGTAGACGTGCATAATGACAGCCTCTCATTTATGGCAATTCACAAATCCAATTCTCTATACCAGCTGCAAACTCATTTTCCTGTAGACAAATCAATATTGGCTAGGTTATATTAGTTTCTTCAAGAGACAGGATTATCATATATATATATATACATAGGTGAGCCAAGTACCAAACCCACCTGCAAATGATTTCTTCATTACTCTTGCAACTGCAAAATTATAATATAACACAAACGCATTTGTTCTGCTGTGGTTGGCTAGCTGCTTTCTTTTCTGCTCCATTAGAAAAATGTTCACTTTAATAAGATTGTGGAAGCATAAAACCAAACAAACTTTATGAGTTGGGAAAAAGGCCAAAGCAATTAGGTATTCAGATATGGGTAGTTGATTTGGCACTTTTACGATCAATAATATAACTACTTTAACACAAGTACATAAATGAATTGAAAGTCTTTGTGGACAACAAACAAATAAATAATGGTTTTTGCAGGCTCACATTGCATTGTTTTTTCACAAAAGTTAATGATGCTCTTTAATTAATTAAAAATTTGCAAATTAAATTCAATCTACATATCGTCAAAACAAAAAAAAAGATTGGCTTTTACTGTTCTTCCTTACATCAATCTATGGCTGCTTGACACCCTAATTATAGCTAATTTACAGCTAGAGTTGATACTCCCACAAAAGCAAGGGCATAGATATTCCCAAAGCCCATCTTCAAACATAGCTAAAGGAAAAACTTAAATGGTAATGAAACATAATAAAATAAAATGGAAACATATAATAATTTCTTTTGAGATTCTTTAACATCCCCCTTCAAATTCAAGATGGGGGAGATGAAGCAATTTGAGTTTGCGGAGTTTCGATGACACAGTAGCGAGTCCTTTCAAAAAGTTGACGAACTGACTTGATAGATGTGCCGACGAAGCTGCCTGACAGAGAGCCGATGAAACGGCTCAATAGAGTGGCCAATGAAACGGTCTGTCCGTGGCAGATGAAACGACCTAACAAATTGGCCGATGAACGGCTTGACGGAGTGATCAATATAATGGCTTGACAGAGTGCCATTGAAATGGATTAACAGAGTTTTTTTCTTTTTCTTTTTTTTAAGAGAGAAGGAACTAAAATTATGAATAAAGAAAGCTTGAGAACAGGCAATGTGGTCACAAGCAGCCCTTATCTATCTTGGTGGTCAAACTAAAAGTGAGAAAAACATGAGGAAGGTTACTGGAGAACTGAGGTCGTTGAAGAACAGACATTAGGCAACCAGACAATGAGAATCAACAACGAAGTGACAAATGATGAGTTGGATTGTACAAATCGACAGTCATTTATAGGTTAGCATGTGCGGCCATCTACCACCGGAGACAACGGCACATATAAGGTATTTTTAAAGGTTGCATTTATGAGAAAGATCGGTGCTCTAATACCATGTCAACAGAGAGCATAAGAACCGTATACACTAAAGAGATCAAAGGGAGAGAGAATTGAATTTATGGTGCTATCTATTCCCAATGCCTAGCTTAGAACATATATAAAGTAAAAACTTAAATGGTAATAAAACATAATAAAATAGAAATGGAAACATATAATAATTCATTATGAGATTCTTTAACATGAACACAAGCATTTGAGGACATCAAACAATTAAGTAATGTTTAATTATAGCAAACTGCATATTCAATTATGAATTACAACTCTTTAAATTGTTTTTTTTTTTTTACCCTTAATAAATAAAGAAAGAAAAGGAATGATGCCATTCTTAAAAGTTGATGTTGCTCTTCAATTAAATACACCTTCGTAAATTAAACTCGATCTGCATACTGTCAAAAACAAAAGAATTTGCTTTCACTGTTGTTCTCCCCAAAACAGCCCAAGCGAAAGAAAAGTAAAATATGTTCATGAAATTGAGGCTATATATCCAAAATAATAGTATTTGTACCTTTCTCTACAGAAGGAGGTTGAACAACAACATGCATGGTTGTAACTCCACCAGGGATATCACATAATGGACTCCGGCACTCTCCCACTGTTCTGTTGTTCTCCAATATTTTTCCGGCACTTATTAACTTTACATCTTTCACTGTCCTTGGACCATTATCTTTCTCTGTCCAGATAGAATATAAAATGTGTAGAAATTTAAATAATTTATTCTTCTTTTTGTTATCAGAAACAAATAATATTAATAAAAGAAGTGAACCAGCAGTCTACTAAAGGGACCTTACAACCCAAAAGAAGGATCACCCGTATAAATACAAAAACAAAAAAAAAAAAAAACAAAAAAGGATATCTATCATGTACAGCCAAACCCCAAAAAAGAGCAAAAATAACCCAAAGAAGAAAAAAAATTATATTGTTGCCCCTTCCCAATTAAGGAGGATCATAAAAAAAATAAGTATCCTTGTACTCCTTGGTCATCAAAACCCATAATGACACCAACAATAGGGTTCTTTCCCACAAAATATATATAATTTTAAATAGTAAACAGTTACAATTTTACATAGAAACAAGAGTTGCAAAGGAGAGATCTTCTATAATCTTTCGATATATGGTAAGAAAGAAAGTAGAAAAATGCTAGGGCATGTAATTTGAGTCCTCTTTTATTCTTTTACATCAGAGTGATTGACTCAAACAATCTGATACTTTAGTATCTTGCTTGAGTGTTTAGAAGTTTCTATTAATACCACCATGAATTACAATGAAAAATAATTCCACTCTCCTAATGCTATTGAATTTTGGAATGATCAGAATAGAGATAGAATCACATAAAATCAAGAGAGGGAGCACAAATGACTACGAGAATATATTACACTGTCTTGATAAGTTTCAACACTACAATTTGAATTTAGACAGAACCGTATAAAAGAGTAGACAAAATATTTTGGAACTTTCAGTAAGTTTTGGGCATAAGGTGACTAAAAAATATATGACTTTTGATACTTCTCTTTCAAATTTGGGCCAACATGTTCACATTTTAATCTGAATTTTTCATCAAAATTCCCTATACCACTCAAATATGGCAGACCAATAATCCTGCAATTAAAATCAACTTGCCTACCAATTACATGCAATGAAAGCAGGAAAGGAAACATAAAACTTTATAAACATGTGAAGTTAACCAAAATTATCTAAACCAGCTGCACTTTTGAGGCTATTTGAATGAGACGAAATAAATATGAATAAAATTACTAATTGAGAGATCAACTTAAAACAAATTACTAATTGACATTGCACAGCCTTTCAAATAGGGGTATCTAGTGACAGTCCGTAATATTTGTAATAAGTCCTCACACTAATACAGAATTAAGATAGAAATAGATAGAAATAGAGAATTAGGGTTTAGAAACATATACCGAACAGAAAGGGGAGAAACTTGGAAGAATATGAGGTTGGAAAACACTAATCATTCAATTCAATTCATTATTCCAGTCTGAAGGTGCCTTTATAGTTGCTAACATAAAATAGATAAACATCTAAAACTCCTGATAAAGATAAAACAAACCTAAACTGATCTCTTAAGGAGATAATTATTGATAACTAATATTATGTGGATAATTATTCCCTATTCCCCATCAACTTGCCTTCAAAAGTTCGTGTATATCTTGTCAGCAATTGGTTACGGCAAAACAATTCTACAACTACTCTGCTCTATAAGATTAATATGTGTTTTCATATGATGAATCACTTTCCTAGTTTAGAAATTAAAGTGAAAATATACCGGCAAACGGAAATAAATTTATAATTCCAACAACAATATATATTTGACACCATCCTAGTTTCTAATTAGGAGCGTATTCGATAATAAAACGGTATCCAAAAACAGAATCTTGTAAAAGCTAAAGAGTAAACTATAAATTATATCTTTCCAACAGTGATAGTGATCATATGAATCGAACCAAGCACCCAACTAACCTTTAGGCCATTGAGCAAGAATGCTTTCCTTCAAGTTTGCAACACTTGTAGCAGCAGGAAAGCTCCTGGGACCAATATCCGATCCATCTGTCAACCGAAACTTGATCTCTAGCTGATCTTGCACACCCGCCATCCTAAATGTCTTGTGATCGACTCCAAGGACCTCACGCACTTGTAAAATCCAAACCTAAGATCTTCACTTTACCTTCTATCAAAGTGTCTATCAAACCTAAACCAATTTTGCTAAGAGAGATCAATAACCCCCTAAGATACTTTAAAAACAAGTCCTCATAGAGTTGCTGATAGATCAAAATTGTTTCTTTTCTATACTGCACAATCTGAAAACAAGCAAAAGGAAAAACAATTAATAAAAATAATCGCTTTGAGTTTTGATATATATATAACAACAAGATTCAACAATCTAGAATAGGTAAATTGTACAGGAAAGGAAAAAACATCAATGATAAAAGACAAATAGGGATTTCTAGAAATATCCCTAATTGGGGAATAGAACAAAAGCCACCCAATCCTTAGGAAAAAAAAAAAAGTACAGAGAAATCAACAACAATTCAGTGGCATAAATGCACAGCAAGATAAAACCTTTAACAGGAACTAATCCACCCTTATAATCATCAACCTAATCCCCAAATGGAAGCTGTTTACATCACACAATTGACTAAAATTCATAAACTAGATCAACAAACAAAAGAATCGAAAAGGCTTCGTGAGTTATCTTACTTGCCTATGAAATTGATCTGGGTTGTGTCTATTTCCCAGAAATATTGTCTGAAAAAACCAGGCCAGAGAAGAATAAGAAGGAACAAAAGTTGATAAGTTATTCAAAAATTAAGGAGACAGAAGAGAGAAGAAGAGATGAAATGATGAGACCCTAAAAAGAAGGCAGTTTCAGAGTTTTCAAAGTCTTGTAAATCTGAGGTCAATGCTTCCATTTCTTGCCTTCTCCTTCCAATCTCCTAAGGCTATGGAAATGGACAGATTTGTCTCTCTCTCTCTCTCTCTTAAGACTGTGACCCTCTTCCTAACTTCCAATCTCACAAGGACACAAACAAACAAACGTTAATCAGACAACTTTGCTTCTCTACATCTCCCTCATCATGGCCGTTCATTTACATCAGACCCCACCAATCATAACCTCGTTTCATGTATGTATGTTACAAATGACCTGTCCTTTTTTCTTTTTTTTTTCTTTTTTTTTTTTTTGTAATAATGTTTGGTTCCCACCAAAAAATTTCAACTTAAAACAAAAAACCAAACTATTTTCAGCTAACTACACGTCTACACATAACAAAATATATCACGTGGAAATTACCTGACCCGATTCAATCAATCTCGTGACAAACAAAACCCTCATTTATTTGTTTAACAGATTGAGGATTGAGGTAAAATCCAATGTATTGGAAATGGTCAAGTTCAAAATATATATGGGTGCCAATCTTGAATATGAACTCTGACTGAGGATTCATGGGATGGGACCATGACAAAAACCAAGTACAATTCCTAACCATACATAAAATTACAGGGTTTATGTCATATCATATTTGGGTTGGTTTACAGATATATTCTTGGAAGAATCAATTTAATGGCACTAACTTTGTCTTAATCTTTAAAATTAAAATAACAAGATGATAAAATGGGAATATTAAACAGGAGCAGCTAAGTGCCATGAGAACATCTACCTTGGAAACACCAGAAAGTTTTTCAAATATAATTTAATCTTATCGAATTTCTTACCGGATAAAAGAATCTCCTTTTAATGGGCATATATGAATGCTCTCAGCTAAGGTGACTGGGTTCATTTTGGAACTGTTTTCTTCTTAAATGAACCCTTTTTATTTTATACATGATAAGCAATTGGGTAAATGATTCTTAGAGAGTACGATTCATTTGAATTCTACTTCTGAAGAGACTAGAATTATTGAATTTTTCATTTGACAAGCAATGAATGGAAGATGTCTCTAGTGTGGTGGAATTACAACAAAATACAATATGTTGTAAAACTATAAATGCACACAAATAAACATACATGATGATTCTTAACAAATAACACAACTCAGCTGTAGAATAATGGATAAGGTAAAATGAATTATCTGCACATTTCAAATGTTTGTCGTGATTCGTTCATAACAAATACAAATATGTAACCCTAATAATAGTTCCCCAATCCAATGGGACCTGTAACAAAGCAATCTCCATAACCTACTCCTAGAGTTCACCATGATATCAAATCAAGGGGCAAAAAATGGGGAGGTACTAACAAAAATGGAAAGAACGATATAAAAAAAAAAATTAAGGAAAAAGAAGGAAAAAAAAAAAAAAGTTCCCGGGCTAATAGGGGAGCCTCACAAAAGACCCGTCCTAGCCCTCTTCCCATTACCGATCAGTATGAAACTTGTGTATTTCACTTTATTCTGAAATGTGGGCAAAGAGATCAGGCAAGAACCCCAGCAAAGACCAATAACAGTATCCGTTCCCAACCAAAAAATTAATGTCCGAATTCTATGTTACAGACTGAAAGAATGAATCTCATGCCCGTGCTAGTAGTGCAGGTCCATCCCTGCTCCAGTGTGGAATCTGAACATGGAAAGTTGCCCTTTGGGCCGATTTTCAAATTGCCTTCTCAAATAGACCTTGAGATAAATTTCGAGAGATGGGAAACGTATGTTAAAACCATATCACTTATGTCTTTTCCCGTTCTATCTCTTGTTTCTAGCTGCTCTAATCGATCGACTATGACTCCAAGATGTGGCAGTTCCTCACAAAATCATTGGAGTAGTTGACATACTTGGTCCAAAATGGCCGGAGTTGCTCAAAGCCAATCTGCAACCATGGTTTTGACTGGCCATTGTAGTGGATAACGGCAGCCTTATTCACACTCTCAATATTGGTCTTATTCTGATAACCCAAGCCAAGCATGTGCCATGAGGGGTCAATTGGGTGAACATGACCTCTAAATGCTATCAAAGCAGGTGGTAGGGTCCCAAGCTTCCACATTGTCAGGTTTGATTTCAGGTTCTAGACAAAAAGCTCCACAATCAGAATAAAATGGTGATCATATATAAGTTATTTACAAACAATTAAAAATGATGGAAATACAATAAAACAAGAAACATTAGAAATTCTGCAGTCCTATTATCAAGCTGGAACTTAGGTCTTCTAAATTTCAAATACTGCCAATAGTTTACCATCCAACAGAAAAGGATCAAAGTATGAAATGGCCATAATTTTCAATATTATGAAAGGTATATATTGTTTTGCCAAAACTAGAATATAATAGTTGGTTTAAGTTTTCCAGGGAGAGAACACCTCGACTCTGTCAACTGCAGACTAATTACACTAAACAGAACCCAGGATGTAATTAATTCCTGAATCAACATGCTTCTATGTTTACACCAGTGCCTTAAAGAAACAAACAAAAGTAATAACCTCAACCCACATGGAAAATGCTGACTTATATAAAGTTATAAACAAAGAAATGACAGTGATGAGATTCAGTTTCAGATCAAGAAATTATATTGAACATTCCTGCAAATACATTAAGGAAGAAAATGTTCCATTTCAGTAATTCAACAAATTCATCTGTTTTGCAATCCTCATCAAGGCTTAAACTCAACAATGGAGGTAAGTTAATGCAAATGAAATGTACAAGAAGAGAAATTAAAAGTTTACCTCTTTCAGCCATGAATGATAAGTCTCTCTTATATTCGTCTTCCTCCACGTACGAAGATCAAAGATATTCATCCCATAAGCCCAAGCACATTCAACAGGATCTAAATGCTTTGCTATGAGCGGATGGGAAAAATTGAAGTAGTTCTTGAAATGTTTAGACATTACCCACTCATCTTCACCCTTACAAGTTTCTACAGCGCCATTAACTTTTCCCCCAAGATCAATTTCCCAAAGAGGAGACAAATCACGCTGGATAACAATATCATCATCTAGAAAGACCACCTTGTTGAGGTGAGGAAAGAGCTGAGCACAATTAAAATACATAATTAGCAATCACACTTTGATGATAGGCACAAATTCTACAGAGGATAGAAAGACTGTCTTAGTAAATCAATAGAAGCATAAGATCCCACTCACACAAGTAGTAAATTCAGCAAGTCTCAGATCCCTACAACAATTTCTATTCCAATAAAATTATATTGCGATATTCTTTTCCTATCATTTCCATAACTTGTCCTACTTCCTTATAACAGATTCTGGCATTCCTTTCGAAAGAAAATATAAAAGTGACATATTCTGGTCCATAAACACCAGAGGAGAAATGTCTAATATCATGTCTACTTACCTCTGGTAAATATATGCGAAGATGGTTTAGTAATGATATGTATTTTGGACTCCTAGCCTGCAATTTTGAAGCAAAGGTTCGTGGAGTTGTATCAGTAAGATTGGCCCCAACAATGTGATTCCCATGGTAGTAATTCCTGATTCCATTATGGTTTTCAACAGCTTCAAGAACTGGAACATTCTCTCTCGTTAACCAGTCAAACTGGTGAACACCTTTAACTTCAACAATAGCAGGTGATGCAGGATTTAGTGCAAACCATGAGTGCATACCCGCATAAGTTTTCTTATCTGTAATGACATGGAACACTATCTTTTCAGGTTTTAGAGATGACTGCACAGCAGAAGTAACAACAACTGAAGCAGCCAAAATGTTATCAGTTGACAGGACAAAATGGTGGTAAGAGTTGTCAGAAAGCAATGGGAGTAACTCAGGAGAAGGCAGCTGTCTGCGTGCATGAGCATTTGAGGAATATTCATCAGTCAAACGCAGAGAGAGACAGTGGATGCCTTTAGGAATGGAACTTGCAGCAAAGTGCTTGTTCATCAACTCTGAAAATTTAGATTCCCTGATTTCCCTTTCAAGTTTCTCTATCTGCACAGAAAATAATGAAACCAATGCAACACATTCATTATTCTTATTTTATGTGAGAAACTGTGCCCAAATCTAATCCATATACATATTAAAGATGCATATAAATATTGTGTTGACTACAACCTTAACTATTCATGTGCCAGACAGGGAGGAAGCAGATAGCACAGACCAAAAAGGGTTCAAACAGAAGAGGAAATAAAATAAATGCTAAAACATATTCTCATAAATGTTAAGGTTACACAGCCAAAATAGTTGGCACACAGGAAATTTAATAATTTTTTACAGCTAACCAGTCATGGCAATTCCAATGCTGGATGATGCGTAAAACTATCATCTCTTAACAGAAAAGAGAAAAAGAAAACAGAAAACAGAAAACAAGCTCCAACAAATTCAAACATTTTTTTTTAAAGGTAAAAGCCCATTTATACATAGTCAAGAATACAGACAATTAGATAAGCAATTAGGACAGTAAGCCCAAGCCTAATTAATTGTCATTTTTGATACACAACAAAGAATAAGAATGTTTTTGAATGAGCAAGCATAGGAGAACACAAAGTATCCCTTTTAGTTCTATTTAAAACTTCCATCCTAAAGAGAATTACAGGAATCAGGTCTAGGCCAAAAACATGGACTTGCAGCTTAAGGATTCACCACACAAAAAATCTAATATCGCTTCAGTTAAGACAAGACTGGATAAGTTTAAATTCTGAAACACAAGGATTCATAATGGCAGGGAAAGAGTTGGTTTAGACAGAGAGAGTCGATACAATTTCCTTAAATGCACCTAAAGCAAGAACAAAAGCTACAAAAGATATAAATTTGGAGTCCTATCTAACAAATAAATAAAAAATCAGAGATGTTTCAAGGATTCCCAGAAGAAGAAAATATATAGGAAAACTAAATAGATAGCCGACAACATAGATGGTGAAGGATATGAAAAAGTGCATGAAGGATATAAATTTTAAGAATATAACAGGAGAAGTTGAAGTGAATGCCTATGATCTGGTACAGACTAGCAAGCAGCTAATTCTTTAGTAAGGTTACAAG